>OW445492.1:135000-374367 GCA_918226075.1 Microctonus brassicae | reverse complement strand
TCCATGACAACCAATCCACCGAACATGATAACCAAGATCTCAATGCTTGACATTTTTTTCATACTTTTTTCAAGAAAAACTACAACTGTTGGACAAAACGTCGTATATCACACGTGAGTGAAATGTCATAATAAGCTCGTGTGAATAATTGTCACACTCGCGCAAGCGCTCGTGCGTCAAAAATCTCACTCGCTTATAATGGCTTATTTCACTCACTTGTAATATAATCTACTATTTTATTTTATTTTATTTTTTTTTTTTTATTTATTTATTTATTTATTTATTTATTTTTTTTTTTTTTTTTTTTTTTTTAATAATTTCAGAGGTAATTTTATGTAATTATAAAATTATATTGTAATGAAACTATGAAATCTGGATTGTAATAAAAACACTTCAATAATTGTAGATACATTTCTTAATTTTGGTAAAGCAACATAATTTATATTAGTTTTGAAATCATAAAAATCAGTTTAACGTAAGTTATGAATAATTTTTTTTGCAGTTATAGAAAAATATCTGGCATGTGAGTATTTTCAGTTTACAAAAGAATACTCACATGCCCGATTATATAATTGTTGATCAAATTATTAAATATCAACAAAAAATTTTTACACTATCATAAAATATTTCAATAATTGTAGCTATATTGCTTAATTTTTTAGGAAGACAACATAATTTGTACTACTTTAAAATAATAAAAATCTATTTAACATAAGTTATGAATAATTTTCTTATAGTAAATATCAAAATAAAAAAAATATCTTACTACATATGAGAAACAATACTCACATCAGACTTTTTTTCTCATATATAGTCAGATTTTTTTTTTTTTTATTTACTATAAAAATTATTCATAACTTATGTTAGATAGATTTTTATTATTTTAAAGACGTAGTATAAATTATATTGTTTTTATAAAAAAAAAAAAAAAAAAAAAAGAAAAAAAAAAAAAAAAATTAAGCAAATATAGCTACAATTATTGAAATATTTTATAATAGTGTGAAAACTTTTTGTTGATATCTAATAATTTGATCAACAATTATATAATCGGGCATGTGAGTATTTTTATTGTATTTAGTAATCATCTGGTTTTCAGTGTGATGATATTCTTTCGTAAACTGAAAATACTCACATGTCAGATATTTTTTCTATAACTGCAAAATTATTCATAACTAATGTTAAATTGATTTTATTATTTTCAAAGTAACATAAATTATGTTAACTTACCAAAATTAAACAACGTAGTTACAATTATTGTAGTTTTTTATCATAATCTTAATATAAGAAAAAATGCTCACACGCCTGATTTTATTTATTCATTTATTTATTTTTTTCTTTCTTCACTGGTCACTGTGTTCACTGGTCACTGTGTTCACGAAGCACGGTTTTCACTTGTCACTCGCCGTTTTTAAACTGAAGCCCAAACTGCATTCAGCGACTAAGGCTAGTGGACCTTATCAACATCTCGGTAGTGTCACGTTACATATGATACACGAAAAATAATTATAAGTCTATTGCCGACGTCAATAATATTTAAAAATGTTTTCTACCGATTGCGCATAATATTACCCCCTACTCCAGGAGAAATGCAGTCATTTGAAATGTTTACCACCAATTGTGTATAATATTACCCCTACGCCTGATGATGCTATCAACCAAAAATAATGATTACTAGGAATGCATGACTTGTTCTCTCTCAAACTCTCTATCGATAATAAAATAATTAAACGATAGGATTGTATTTTTTTAAATATGATACAAGAACAACAGGATGATCTATATATTTAAATGTGTATAATTTTTGCACGTAGCCCAGCAAACTTAGCCATTATTTTCATCTTGAATATGATACATGATAAACAAAATGACCTATATATGAGATGGAACTGTTTACCACCAATTGCGCATATACAGTAGGAATGTAATCATTCAAAAAATGTTTATTACCAGTTGCGTATAATATTAGCCCCACTCCAGGAGAAATGCAGTCATTTGAAATGTTTACCACCAATTGCGTATAATATTACCCCTACGCCTGATGATGCTATCATCCAAAAATAATGATTACTAGGAATGCATGACTTGTTCTCTCTCAAACTCTCTATCGATAATAAAATAATTAAACGATAGGATTGTATTTTTTTAAATATGATACAAGAACAACAGGATGATCTATATATTTAAATGTGTATAATTTTTGCACGTAGCCCAGCAAACTTAGCCATTATTTTCATCTTGAATATGATACATGATAAACAAAATGACCTATATATGAGATGGAACTGTTTACCACCAATTGCGCATATACAGTAGGAATGTAATCATTCAAATAATGTTTATTACCAGTTGCGTATAATATTAGCCCCACTCCAGGAGAAATGCAGTCATTTGAAATGTTTACCACCAATTGCGTATAATATATTACCCCTACACCTTCTATTGATGCTATCATATAAATAATGATTACTAGGAATGCATGACTTGTTCTCTCAAACCCTCGATTGATAATAAAAATAATTAAACGATAGGATTGCATTTTTAAACATGATACAAACAGAATGATCTATATATATATTTAAATGTGTATAATTTTTGCATGTAACTCAACAAAAACTCAGCCATACTTTTACCATTATTTTCATCTTGACGATGATACATGATAAACAGAATGGCCTATATATGAGATGGAACCTAATATATATATAATTATCCGAATATGAACTTACTTAAAAAAAATACATATGAGAAAATGTGAATGATATTGAAAAAATAATTTTTTTTTTTTTTTTTTTTACTTCATGAAACACAATATTATTGATAACAAATAAACAAAAAATCATCATTCATATTACATATAATAATTATCTGAATATGAACTTACTTCAATATATATATGCCAATACGAATGGTAAGTCATCGATTAACTTTGTTCATGGCTGAAATTGATAATGATACGTCAGAAAGAAGAGTTTTTATTACTTCACATGAATTTGAAATGTTTTGCGTTTAGTATCAGCACAAATATCCAAACATAATGCATAGTTGTTCATTTGTGACTGATTTGAATTGTTTATCGATAAACTTAATGTATTAGCACAACAAATCTATCGAATTAACTCAGAAAAAACACTACCAATGAAACCATTAACAGACGATGAAAAAAATAAATTCAACAACACCTTGGTCTGTCACATTTGCGAAAAAACCATCAGGATAATGAGGAATTCAGATTAACCAAAAGAAAGTGTGTTTTCCCCATACAAGTATATTGATAATTGGACAAAATTTTGATGAACAATAGTTACCAGAGAAAAGATAAATTCTACGATAAATGACATAATAATGCAATTTTATTATTATTTTTATTATTATTATTATTATTATTATTATTATTTTGTACTTTCATGAAAACATGATATTTTCTGTTATAATCATACATATTATTATATATATATATATATATATATATATATATATATACAAATATATAATCTATTATTTACTATGCTCTTATGTCAAAAATATGCCAATACGCATGGTAATGCGGCAATTAACTTACTCATGGTTGCAAGTAATATCGAAATTCATAATGACAAATCAGAAAAAGTATATCATTCCGAATTGATTCGAAATCTTTTCGCATTTGGTATCAGCACAAAATATGCAAAACATAATGCGCAGCTGTTCACTTGAGACCGATGTTTATGTCACTCACAATATGAAGGGTAAGTTATCAATTTACTTGCTTATGGTTGCAAGCAATGTTGAAATTGAAAATGGCAAAAATCAGAAAAAGTATACCTATTCGCATTGATTTGAAATCTTTTCGCATTTGGTAACAGTACAAAAAATATCTAAAACATAATGCGCAGTTGTTCACTTGTGACCGATGTTACTCAAGTGGTACTAACATCGGTCACAAAGTGAACAACTGGGCATTATGTTTAGATATTTTTTTGTACTGTTACTACAAATGCGGAAAAGATTTCAAATCAATGCGAATAGGTATACTTTTTCTGATTTTTGCCATTTTCAATTTCAACATTGCTTGCAACCATAAGCAAGTAAATTGATAACTTACCCTTCATATTGTGAGTGACAAAACATCGGTCTCAAGTGAACACGATGGCATTATGTTTTAGATATTTTGATGCTGATACTAAATCGCGAAAGATTTCGAATCAATTTGGAATGATATACTTTTTCTGATTTGTCATTATGCAATTTCGATATTACTTGCAACCATGAGCAAGTGAATCACCGCCTTACCATTCGTATTGACATATTCAATTATATAATATGTAGTAATTTTCACTTTTTCTGTTTATTATAATAGTCTTTCGATACCGTAAACATTTTTACTGATAAATTATTCATAGTTGAAATTCACTGCACAGAAATATGGATAAGATGACATTCTCTCTTGGTTTCGGGAAGCTGGATAAAGTGCTGCTGTCAGTGCCCACAAAAACAAAATTTATCATCATTCTTGATGTTCACAACAGCTTTCTTCAAATTTAATATCACTCGGTAGATCCGTCCCATGTTGATAATTCACCCTTTTAAATGAAAAAACGTATTGATTGATATTCACAATTAAATCAATCGTTTCATACATTAGCCATCCTGAATTACTTTCTTTAAAACTCTTTCCACTGTTTTCAAAAAATGTTCACCAACATTTTTATTGAAACCATCTATTCATATTAGTTGATGGGATAGTTGGTGTATTTTTTCGTATCAAAATAAATAATTTCTTCAATTGATTCACCATTCTTAATTCTTTTTATAACGACATGCTAATACAACATTCAATTTAACATGTCCATCATTTTGCAATATTGGTTTCACTTTATCAATTATCATTTGTTTAGCGTCCGATAAAAATGTTGATAAATCTATGTGCTGTAGATTTGTAATGATGCCAGTTTTAATTCGGCTATTGAATGGTGTTTCAATGTCATCCCATTGAATACGATTATCATTAATTCCAATATTACAATCAACCATATTGGTCTGGCGGTGGTTTCGTTGGTGCTCGCGGAATTTTACACTTAATGATTTGAGATGCGCAATAGTTGTCAATGTGTGGGATTTCTCATCCACAGTCAGGTGTACCGATGTCAAAAGTATATTTAAACACTGAATATTTTCATTACTGATCCATTCCCAAGTGGTAATCAACGAATCATTTGTTGTATCAGAATTAATCGAGAGAAGTGCTTCATAGGCACTTTTCATCGATTCGATGAGATTCTCGGAAATCTTCTTCTCATACATTATTCACTAACACTTTTTCGAATGAGCTATTATACTTTCACAAAATCTGCAAGTAGAATGATATCCCGACTTTAACCACCTTCACTATTTATACAAGAGCAAAATCCAAAAGAGAGGGAAGTTGAAGGTTAAATATCATCAAAGAACTTGTAGCCGCTATTTTTTTCGTGGAAAACCCGAAGCGTGGTAAACTGAAACCACCCTATTGATAACACACATGAATCATAACCATCAGTAAATTATGTGCATGCAATACTTTTCTGAAGGTTAAATCGGACAAACAACATCATAGAACTTGTAGCTTCCTGTATGGAGAATAAGAATAAGAAAAAATAATAAATTGTAATCATAAATATTCAATGACAAATAATATTTTCAAGAATAAAGAAAAAAATTTTCGATAATATTAAAAAATTTGAGTTTTTCATTACTTTAAATTAGATAATAAACATCGAAAATCTTCATTCGCCACTATATCAGTGGCGAATGTTATCAAATTTTCCCACCATAGTCTCTCATACTCCAATTCTGCGTGCACAACAACCATTGTTTATGCAGAATGAATAAACTACTATACGCATTGCCTATGTCACGCGCTATAGATATAACATTTTTATGCCACGCGTCACCTAAAAGAAATCTCCGGCACGCTATAGATATAACATTCTTATGCCACGCGTCGCTTAAAGAAATCTCCGGCACGCTATATATATACTAGCCCTATACCACACATCGATTTAAAACATTTTCTCATGCGTTATAGATATACTGCATAAGCTATGTGGACGATATATTGATATAGGATAAAAACATTAGAATGTGAATAATTTTTAATTTTATTGTAATCAATGATGATTGGGATTATAATGTTCATGACACATACAATGAGCCATGATATCTTCGTTTTTGCGCATACAATAGTTTTTTTCTGAAGGTCAAATCGGACCAACAACATCAAAGTACTTTCAGCCGCTATTTCGTGGAAAAAACCGAAGCGTCGTAATCTGAAACCTCACTCTATTGATAACACACATGAGTCATAACCATCAGTAAAAATTATGCGCATACAATAGTTTAATCTGAAGGTCAAACAACATCAAAGAACTTGTTGCCGCTCTTTTTTTCGTTGAAAAACACATGAGTCATCAAAGTGCGCAGTTGAGTGGTTGGTAAGGTAGACAACAACCCCGGGGGTTTACCATCCGCAGGTAAGGTAGGCACCATCATGGGGATGGTAGAGAACCAGTGATGGTAAAGCAGAACTCCCTCCCCCTCTGTCCCTCTCCTCCTCTCACCACCCTTTTACAGTACAGATTCCCCCGATGGTAAAGCAGATTGGGCCCCTCCCCTCCCCTATTATGTAATAGCTTGGAACAGAACCCCTAGTGGCGCCTCTAGCGGATTAGTTTTGGGCCAGAACCCGCCTTATTTTACTACTCAAGAATCAAATCGATATTATAAAAATTGAGCGTTTTAGATCGTGAAACGACGAAAAATGCATAGAACGAATGACGTCATCGAAAATTCATGTAACTCAGAATTTTAAACGAATGTTCGGAATATTTTTGTATATGTAAACGCAGAATATGGCAAAAGAAAGAAT
This sequence comes from Microctonus brassicae, assembly GCA_918226075.1. Taxonomy (NCBI): domain Eukaryota; kingdom Metazoa; phylum Arthropoda; class Insecta; order Hymenoptera; family Braconidae; genus Microctonus; species Microctonus brassicae. Next base: position 367,484 of record OW445492.1, on the reverse strand, counting down.
AAAGCAAGAATCAAATCGATATTACGAAAATTGAGCGTTTTAGATCGTGAAACGACGAAAAATACATAGAACGAATGACGTCACCGAAAATTCATGTAACTCAGAATCTTGAAAGAATGTTCGGAATTTTTTTGTGTATGTGCATACAGAATATGGCAAAAGAAAGAATAAAGCAAGAATCAAATCGATATTACGAAAATTGAGCGTTTTAGATCGTGAAACGACGAAAAATGCATAGAACGAATGACGTCATCGAAAATTCATGTAACTCAGAATTTTAAACGAATGTTCGGAATATTTTTGTATATGTGAACGCAGAACATGGCGAAAGAAAGAATAAAGCAAGAATCAAATCGATATTACGGAAATTGAGCGTTTTAGATCGTGAAACGACGAAAAATACATAGAACGAATGACGTCATCGAAAATTCATGTAACTCAGAATTTTAAACGAATGTTCGGAATATTTTTGTATATGTAAACGCAGAATATGGCAAAAGAAAGAATAAAGCAAGAATCAAATCGATATTACGAAAATTGAGCGTTTTAGATCGTGAAACGACGAAAAATACATAGAACGAATGACGTCACCGAAAATTCATGTAACTCAGAATCTTGAAAAAATGTTCGGAATTTTTTTGTGTATGTGCATACAGAATATGGCAAAAGAAAGAATAAAGCAAGAATCAAATCGATATTACGAAAATTGAGCGTTTTAGATCGTGAAACGACGAAAAATGCATAGAACGAATGACGTCATCGAAAATTCATGTAACTCAGAATTTTAAACGAATGTTCGGAATATTTTTGTATATGTAAACGCACAATATGGCAAAAGAAAGAATAAAGCAAGAATCAAATCGATATTACGAAAATTGAGCGTTTTAGATCGTGAAACGACGAAAAATACATAGAACGAATGACGTCATCGAAAATTCATGTAACTCAGAATTTTAAACGAATGTTCGGAATATTTTTGTATATGTGAACGCAGAATATGGCAAAAGAAAGAATAAAGCAAGAATCAAATCGATATTACGAAAATTGAGCGTTTTAGATCGTGAAACGACGAAAAATACATAGAACGAATGACGTCATCGAAAATTCATGTAACTCAGAATTTTAAACGAATGTTCGCAATATTTTTGTATATGTAAACGCAGAATATGGCAAAAGAAAGAATAAAGCAAGAATCAAATCGATATTACAAAAATTGAGCGTTTTAGATCGTGAAACGACGAAAAATACATAGAACGAATGACGTCACCGAAAATTCATATAACTCAGAATTTTAAACGAATGTTCGGAATATTTTTGTATATGTAAACGCAGAATATGGCAAAAGAAATAATAAAGCAAGAATCAAATCGATATTACGAAAATTGAGCGTTTTAGACCGTGAAACGACGAAAAATGCATAGAACGAATGACGTCATCGAAAATTCATGTAACTCAGAATTTTAAACGAATGTTCGGAATATTTTTGTATATGTAAACGCAGAATATGGCAAAAGAAAGAATAAAGCAAGAATCCAATCGATATTACGAAAATTGAGCGTTTTAGATCGTGAAACGACGAAAAATACATAGAACGAATGACGTCATCGAAAATTCATGTAACTCAGAATTTTAAACGAATGTTTGGAATATTTTTGTATATGTAAACGCAGAATACGGCAAAAGAGACAATGAAACAAGAATCAAATCGATATTACGAAAATTGAGCGTTTTAGATCGTGAAACGACGAAAAATACATAGAACGAATGACGTCACCGAAAATTCATGTAACTCAGAATCTTGAAAGAATGTTCGGAATTTTTTTGTGTTTGTGCATACAGAATATGGCAAAAGAAAGAATAAAGCAAGAATCAAATCGATATCACGAAAATTGAGCGTTTAAGATCGTGAAACGACGAAAAATGCATAGAACGAATGACGTCATCGAAAATTCATGTAACTCAGAATTTTAAACGAATGTTCGGAATATTTTTGTATATGTGAACGCAGAATATGGCAAAAGAAAAGAATAAAGCAAGAATCAAATCGATATTACGAAAATTGAGCGTTTTAGATCGTGAAACGACCAAAAATACATAGAACGAATGACGTCACCGAAAATTCATGTAACTCAGAATCTTGAAAGAATGTTCGGAATTTTTTTGTGTATGTGCATACAGAATATGGCAAAAGAAAGAATAAAGCAAGAATCAAATCGATATTACGAAAATTGAGCGTTTTAGATCGTGAAACGACGAAAAATACATAGAACGAATGACGTCACCGAAAATTCATGTAACTCAGAATTTTAAACGAATGTTTGGAATATTTTTGTATATGTAAACGCAGAATATGGCAAAAGAAAGAATAAAGCAAGAATCAAATCGATATTACGAAAATTGAGCGTTTTAGATCGTGAAACGACGAAAAATACATAGAACGAATGACGTCACCGAAAATTCATGTAACTCAGAATTTTAAACGAATGTTTGGAATATTTTTGTATATGTAAACGCAGAATATGGCAAAAGAAAGAATAAAGCAAGAATCAAATCGATATTACGAAAATTGAGCGTTTTAGATCGTGAAACGATGAAAAATACATAGAACGAATGACGTCATCGGAAATTCATGTAACTCAGAATTTTAAACGAATGTTCGGAATATTTTTGTATATGTGAACGCAGAATATGGCAAAAGAAAGAATAAAGCAAGAATCAAATCGATATTACGAAAATTGAGCGTTTTGGATCGTGAAACGACGAAAAATACATAGAACGAATGACGTCACCGAAAATTCATGTAACTCAGAATCTTGAAAGAATGTTCGGAATTTTTTTGTGTATGTGCATACAGAATATGGCAAAAGAAAGAATAAAGCAAGAATCAAATCGATATTACGAAAATTGAGCGTTTTAGATCGTGAAACGACGAAAAATACATAGAACGAATGACGTCACCGAAAATTCATGTAACTCAGAATTTTAAACGAATGTTTGGAATATTTTTGTATATGTAAACGCAGAATATGGCAAAAGAAAGAATAAAGCAAGAATCAAATCGATATTACGAAAATTGAGCGTTTTAGATCGTGAAACGACGAAAAATACATAGAACGAAAGACGTCACCGAAAATTCATGTAACTTAGAATTTTAAACGAATGTTTGGAATATTTTTGTATATGTAAACGCAGAATATGGCAAAAGAAAGAATAAAGCAAGAATCAAATCGATATTACAAAAATTGAGCGTTTTAGATCGTGAAACGACGAAAAATACATAGAACGAATGACGTCATCGGAAATTCATGTAACTCAGAATTTTAAACGAATGTTTGGAATATTTTCGTATATGTAAACGCAGAATATGGCAAAAGAAAGAATAAAGCAAGAATCAAATCGATATTACGAAAATTGAGCGTTTTAGATCGTGAAACGACGAAAAATACATAGAACGAATGACGTCACCGAAAATTCATGTAACTCAGAATTTTAAACGAATGTTTGGAATATTTTTGTATATGTAAACGCAGAATATGGCAAAAGAAAGAATAAAGCAAGAATCAAACCGATATTACGAAAATTGAGCGTTTTAGATCGTGAAACGACGAAAAATACATAGAACGAATGACGTCATCGAAAATTCATGTAACTCAGAATTTTAAACGAATGTTTGGAATATTTTTGTATATGTGAACGCAGAATACGGCAAAAGAGACAATGAAACAAGAATCAAATCAATATTACGAAAATTGAGCGTTTTAGATCGTGAAACGACGAAAAATACATAGAACGAATGACGTCATCGAAAATTCATGTAACTCAGAATTTTAAACGAATGTTTGGAATATTTTCGTATATGTAAACGCAGAATATGGCAAAAGGAAGAATAAAGCAAGAATCAAATCGATATTACGAAAATTGAGCGTTTTAGATCGTGAAACGACGAAAAATACATAGAACGAATGACGTCATCGAAAATTCATGTAACTCAGAATTTTAAACGAATGTTTGGAATATTTTCGTATATGTAAACGCAGAATATGGCAAAAGAAAGAATAAAGCAAGAATCAAATTGATATTACGAAAATTAATCGTTTTAGATCGTGAAACGACGAAAAATACATAGAACGAGTGACGTCACCGAAAATTCATGTAACTCAGAATCTTGAAAGAATGTTCGGAATTTTTTTGTGTATGTGCATACAGAATATGGCAAAAGAAAGAATAAAGCAAGAATCAAATCGATATTACGAAAATTGAGCGTTTTAGATCGTGAAACGACGAAAAATGCATAGAACGAATGACGTCATCGAAAATTCATGTAAATCAGAATTTTAAACGAATGTTCGGAATATTTTTGTATATGTAAACGCAGAATATGGCAAAAGAAAGAATAAAGCAAGAATCAAATCGATATTACGAAAATGAAGCGTTTTAGATCGTGAAACGACGAAAAATGCATAGAACGAATGACGTCATCGAAAATTCATGTAACTCAGAATTTTAAACGAACGGTCGGAATATTTTTGTGTATGTAAACGCAGAATATGGCAAAAGAAAGAATAAAGCAAAAATCAAATCGATATTACGAAAATTGAGCGTTTTAGATCGTGAAACGACGAAAAATACATAGAACGAATGACGTCACCGAAAATTCATGTAACTCAGAATTTTAAACGAATGTTTGGAATATTTTTGTATATGTAAACGCAGAATACGGTAAAAGAGACAATGAAACAAGAATCAAATCAATATTACGAAAATTGAGCGTTTTAGATCGTGAAACGACGAAAAATACATAGAACGAATGACGTCATCGAAAATTCATGTAACTCAGAATTTTAAACGAATGTTTGGAATATTTTCGTATATGTAAACGCAGAATATGGCAAAAGAAAGAATAAAGCAAGAATCAAATCGATATTACGAAAATGAAGCGTTTTAGATCGTGAAACGACGAAAAATGCATAGAACGAATGACGTCATCGAAAATTCATGTAACTCAGAATTTTAAACGAACGTTCGGAATATTTTTGTATATGTAAACGCAGAATATGGCAAAAGAAAGAATAAAGCAAGAATCAAATCGATATTACGAAAATTGAGCGTTTTAGATCGTGAAACGACGAAAAATACATAGAACGAATGACGTCACCGAAAATTCATGTAACTCAGAATTTTAAACGAATGTTGGAATATTTTTGTATATGTAAACGCAGAATACGGTAAAAGAGACAATGAAACAAGAATCAAATCAATATTACGAAAATTGAGCGTTTTAGATCGTGAAACGACGAAAAATACATAGAACGAATGACGTCATCGAAAATTCATGTAACTCAGAATTTTAAACGAATGTTTGGAATATTTTCGTATATGTAAACGCAGAATATGGCAAAAGAAAGAATAAAGCAAGAATCAAATCGATATTACGAAAATTGAGCGTTTTAGATCGTGAAACGACGAAAAATACATAGAACGAATGACGTCATCGAAAATTCATGTAACTCAGAATTTTAAACGAATGTTTGGAATATTTTCGTATATGTAAACGCAGAATATGGCAAAAGAAAGAATAAAGCAAGAATCAAATTGATATTACGAAAATTAAGCGTTTTAGATCGTGAAACGACGAAAAATACATAGAACGAGTGACGTCACCGAAAATTCATGTAACTCAGAATCTTGAAAGAATGTTCGGAATTTTTTTGTGTATGTGCATACAGAATATGGCAAAAGAAAGAGTAAAGCAAGAATCAAATCGATATTACGAAAATTGAGCGTTTTAGATCGTGAAACGACGAAAAATACATAGAACGAATGACGTCACCGAAAATTCATGTAACTCAGAATCTTGAAAGAATGTTCGGAATTTTTTTGTGTATGTGCATACAGAATATGGCAAAAGAAAGAATAAAGCAAGAAAGTAGTAAAATAAGGCGGGTTCTGGCCCAAAACTAATCCGCTAGAGGCGCCACTAGGGGTTCTGTTCCAAGCTATTACATAATAGGGGAGGGGAGGGGCCCAATCTGCTTTACCATCGGGGGGAATCTGTACTGTAAAAGGGTGGTGAGAGGAGGAGAGGGACAGAGGGGGAGGGAGTTCTGCTTTACCATCACTGGTTCTCTACCATCCCCATGATGGTGCCTACCTTACCTGCGGATGGTAAACCCCGGGGTTGTTGTCTACCTTACCAACCACTCAACTGCGCACTTTGATGACTCATGTGTTTTTCAACGAAAAAAAGAGCGGCAACAAGTTCTTTGATGTTGTTTGACCTTCAGATTAAACTATTGTATGCGCATAATTTTTACTGATGGTTATGACTCATGTGTGTTATCAATAGAGTGAGGTTTCAAATTACCACGCTTCGGTTTTTCCACGAAATAGCGGCTAAAAGTACTTTGATGTTGTTGGTCCGATTTGACCTTCAGAAAAAAACTATTGTATGCGCAAAAACGAAGATATCATGGCTCATTGTATGTGTCATGAACATTATAATCCCAATCATCATTGATTACAATAAAATTAAAAATTATTCACATTCTAATGTTTTTATCCTATATCAATATATCGTCCACATAGCTTATGCAGTATATCTATAGCGCATGAGAAAATGTTTTAAATCGATGTGTGGTATAGGGCTAGTATATCTATAGCGTGCCGGAGATTTCTTTAAGCGACGCGTGGCATAAGAATGTTATATCTATAGCGTGCCGGAGATTTCTTTTAGGTGACGCGTGGCATAAGAATGTTATATCTATAGCGCGCGACATAGGCAATGCGTATAGTAGTTTATTCATTCTGCATAAACAATGGTTGTTGTGCACGCAGAATTGGAGTATGAGAGACTATGGTGGGAAAATTTGATAACATTCGCCGCTGATATAGTGGCGAATGAAGATTTTCGATGTTTATTATCTAATTTAAAGTAATGAAAAACTCAAATTTTTTAATATTATCGAAAATTTTTTTCTTTATTTTTGAAAATATTATTTGTCATTGAATATTTATGATTACAATTTATTATTTTTTTCTTATTCTTATTCTCCATACAGGAAGCTACAAGTTCTATGATGTTGTTTGTCCGATTTAACCTTCAGAAAAGTATTGCATGCGCATAATTTACTGATGGTTATGACTCATGTGTGTTATCAATAGGGTGGTTTCAGATTACCACGCTTCGGGTTTTCCACGAAAAAATAGCGGCTACAAGTTCTTTGATGATATTTGACCTTCAACTCCCCACTCTTTGCATTTTGCTCACGGTGAGGAGTGGGGCCATCCTATAAGAACTCATGATTTTTCAATTTGACCTTCAATTCCCCACTCTTTACATTTTGCTCTCGACGAGGAGTGGGGGACATCCTATAAGAACTCATGATTTTTCATGTAAACTATTCAGTTGGCTTTCATATTTTTATGTGTACGACTTGCATCTTCCTGTGCTGCACGTAAACTTTGCCGCGAAGACCAAGCAAGTTGTTCTCGTTCACTCAACATTGCTGATGCATCTTTACGATTACCCCTGAGTGAACGAGAACAACTTGCTTGGGCTTCGCGGTAAAGTCTACGTGCAAAAAGGAGGAAAGATGTTGGCGTGCAGCATAGGAATATGCCGATAATGCACTTGAAGCATCACATTATCAGTAAATACATATATTATGCATATACAATAGTTTTCTGGGAGGACCAACATCATTCATTCTCTCCTCTATACCAATAAATATTACAGCAATATCTTATTCTATAACATTTCCACGTCATCATCATCATCATCATCATCAACATTATCGTGAGGTTTTCGATAGCCCATGGTAAAGTATCAACCGTTCGATGTGAGACAATTCTTTCATCATCCATTCAACTTAGTGCAATTATAAATTTTGAAAATTTTTGAGTTACCCATCGATGAAAATATTGAAATAACTAGCTGTCACGATCATGAATATAGGAAGTTCAGTGTTATGTATCATCATTCATTTGAAAACTTTAAACAATCAAAAATGTTGGATTGAAAAAAGACTCGAATGCAGAGTCAATCAATTGAAGGAGAGACTTGAAGATATAAAAACCTCAAGACGTTGCATATTTAACAAAAAAAAAAAAAAAAAAAAAAACGAAGATATCATTGTTCATTGTATGTGTCATGAACATTATAATCCCAATCGTCATTGATTACAATAAAAAATTTAAAATTATTCACATTTTAATGTTTTTATCCTATACCAGTATATCGCCCACATAGCTTATGCAGTATATCTATACCGCGCGAGAGAATTTTTTAAATCGATGTGCGGTGTAGGACTAGGTATATCTATAGCGTGCCCCCAGATTTCTTTAGGCGACGTGTGGCATAAGAATGTTATATCTATAGCGCGCGGCATAGGCAATGCGTGTAGTAGTTTATTCATTCTGCATAAACAATGGATGTTGTGTACGTAGAATTGGACAATGAGGGACTGATGGAAAATTTGATAACATTCACCACTGATATAGTGGCGAATGAAGATTCTCGATGTTTATTATCTAATTTAAAGTAATGAAAAACTCAAACTTTTTAATATTATCGAAATTTTTTTCTTTATTTTTGAAAATATTATTTGTCATTGAATATTTATGATTACAATTTATTATTTTTTTCTTATTCTCCATACAAGAATTCACATTTGTGGTATTTACCACCAATATAATGAAGAATAAGTTTCAAATTAGTTGCTGCTTCCAATATTTGTTTATACAAATGTTCGTCCTTCAATAAAAATTCTGCAATCCTTTTAGGCAGAAACACCTTGAATTCATCATTTATAGTTGCAATGATGCTTTGACCAAATTTAGTTTTAACAATTTTTATAGTTGACACTCGATAATGTGATTCCTCATTCAGTTCATTCCATGGTTTTGTAGGTAAAAAAATTCTCCAAACGGCTAACTTTATTCAATTTGGAAAAATCCATTTTTTTTTTACTGGTTTACGGATTATAAATTCACAATTATGCCAACGAATTGTGATGTATGTTCGTAATATATGTTATTCCTCCTTCGAATAAATTTGCAAGGAAGCGGTTTTTACTATTCAAAGATGTCACAACCCAAAAAGCAACTGAAGTCGAATAATATTTTTTTCTCTTTTTATATAGTGCTTATTTCTCCTACCACTCCTACTTACATGCAAGCAAGAAGATGATGACTCATATATTATAAACAGGAAACGATTCAAATGTTTATTTTTTCCTGGAAAAAAAGCGGTGACAAGTCCTTTGATGATGTTTGGCCGATTTACCCGAGTCATAATTGGTTGATGACATCGTCAATGAGGGAGTAATATAATGCGCAATTTCAGGCCATTTATGTTTATCTTGTATCATATTTTTAAAAAATGTAATCCTATCGTTTTATTATTGATGGGGGTTTTGAGAGAACAAGTCATGCATTCCTAGTAATCATTATTTAGATGGCATCATCAATAGAAGGAAGAAGTGGGGTAATATTATGCGCAATTGGCGGTAAAAACATTTTTTAAAGGGTTGCATTCTTCCTGTATCATGGTTTAAGATTACCACTCTTTTTATCTATTTACATTAAAAAGAGTGGCTATAAGCTTTTTGATGGCGATGTTTTTTTTTGAGCAATTGATGCAGAGATGATAAGTCCTACATTCCTGATATGATGGCGTCGCTAATGAATGGACTGCGTAGTTATTTTTTCACGTATCATATATACTATTCTCATTTACTTTCATTGCATCTAAATGTGATCTCATATTTATTATCAATGGAGTTTCGGATTACCACATTGTTCTGGTGATTTCCATGAAAATAGCGGTTACAAGTTTTCTGATGATGTTTTGACGGATTTAACCCCACTCGTCACATTTTGCTTTGTATAAATAGTAAGGGTGTCAAAGCCGAAATATCATTGCAGTTGCAGATTTACGAATAAGAAATATTGAAGTTTAGTGATCGGTGAAAAAATGTAAGTATGAATGATCATTTCTTAAATATAATAATTCAATCAACAATTATATTTTCAAATATTATAATAATTCAATCAACAATTATATTTTCAAATATTATAATAATTCAATCAGCAATTAAAAATCTTTTTCAGAATGGATTCAGCAATGGTAATCCCATATATAATGTACATCCCATTAGAATGGTTGGGTATGAATATATTTTATGAAGATCTGCTAATCGACATATACAACATGACTGAGGATTATGAAGATCGACATGGCTCCTATGAAGGGCTAGTTTTAAATATCAACAATACTGAAGCTGCATTGTCTATTTGCAATGCTGCAAAAATCTGGTGGTACAAGAGAGTAAGGATCGAGGGTGATCCTCGTCCACCCCTTGTTAATTATTATCCACCTTTGGCGCCTCTAGAGTTAGAGCAAGAGTGGCAGTTCATGAATTTCGAATCTTCTGCTGATTCGGGAATTGATGATCCCGACCCTGATGAGGAGTAAAGTATAAAAACTCTTAGTGTTCCAAATGTGTGAAGATAATAAAAACTTTTTGGATTATACATATATACTTTTCATTCCATTAAGATAAAAAGTATTTGTGAATCATTTTTGAGTAAGAGATGTAAAATAAAGGAGATAGTACATGTGGATTGTCATGATTGTGGAAATAATTATTGTTTGAAACATCAACATCCTGTTGATCATAATTGTGTTGGATGTAAATAAGAGAAAATACGTCGCCAAGAATTGCAACCAGTGCCTTCCAGTAGTTGTGATCAATGTAGTTTATCTTAATTCACTTTTTATCATCATTAATAAATTTCAAAAATTATTAATAGAACAAAAATGGATAGAAATATTGAAATACTTTTTCTTCAATATTATTTAAAAGGGGGAAAATACAATAAATATGTAAATAATACCACTCTGTGTCTTCACATTCAAAAATTATTATCACTTGTGCTATACTGTATTATATTATGCATTGATCAATTTTTTTATATTGTCCTCTAAAACAAAATATAAAATTGCCAAATTTTTTTACGATTAATGGCGAACGGGTTATTTTATTTCAGAATATATATAATAAGTTTCGATTGGAATTTTTCAAATCGATGCGTGATATAGGACTAGTATATCTATAGCGTGCCCGAGATTTCTTTAGGCGATGCGTGGCATAAGAATGGTATCAGAATTTGGAATAAACTGCCAGAAAAATTACAAAAAAAAGAAAAAAAAAAAAAAAAAAAAAATGAAGATATCATTGTTCATTGTATGTGCCATGGACATTTAAAAAGAATATAAGAAATAAATTAGAAATTAAATTGATATTTAGACAAATATTAGTTTTATATAATTTAGTGTTATTGATATTTAATTGTGGTATTAAAAATTTTATGATACAGTTAGTAAAATTGAGCTTTCACTAATTCTGTTGATAATTAAAATGATAATTACCAAAATTTATTCATCGATTATTATTTGCCAGAATATTATTTTTTATAATATAGATACTTTAGATATTTATATTTGTTTAAAATACTATTTTTCTCATATAATATTAACAAATTAAAAAACAGTTGAAAAATAAATTAAAACAAAATCTGGATTAAAAACAGTTGACACAAATTTTGAGTGGACTTTTACAAAAAATTTTCTATAGTATGTATGAATAAGGATAAAAAATTAACAGCCGGTGAATTAAACAAAAGCGCAAGAGTTCACTGTCGTTTGTTTATATTTTTGTCCGTTCAACCAACAAATAATAATTATTACATTTGCTCGCCAATAAGTACCAATACCAATATACATATACATATATTAAATTGCAATTGCGCCAGATCATTTTAATTATAGATCAAATGAAATTATGCTAATTTTCCAACTGCCTTTATCATATATGTATTATTAAACTGTACATAACATATTATATGATTTGCATTGTATATATATATATTGCATTGTATAGATTATATTTATTTATTCTTTTGTGTGCTATTGCATGTGTGTGCTGAATGAATTATCAAAAAGGAATTTTATTCAGCAATGTATAAATAATATTTCGAAAACCAGTAGTGATGTTCAATGTAAATAAAAAGTTTTCAATGCGGCTTCTCATGAAATATTAATTTTCATTATCGATATTATAATATTATTGTCGTATTTTCAAGTATAATCGAAATGATTAAGCAATATTGATAAATTAATTGTCTATTAAACATTTAATAGTCACATTCAAAAAATATCAATGTTTTCTGAACATCGCAATTTGTTACAGTTTTAATTTAAAATTTAGACACATGTATGTGCATATTTTTTTTTTTAACGTTAAAATATAAACTATAAAATTTCCCATATAGTATAAAATTTGATTTAGATATCGCTTCAATAATTTAATATGTAAATTAAATAATGAATAAAATGAAAGATAGAATATTGAAGACAATTATAAATTAAAAAAAAAATTAGAGACTGTTTAATTCTTAAAATTTATGATAAGTATAATATTTAATATTTATACCAAATTGTGGTTTCATCTATTTTCTGAAGTCATTAAATTAGTAATTATAAAACGAAAAATATCACAATGAATAAAGAATAAATTATTTTTGTGACATTTTCAACAAAGTAGACCATTTTGCTCCACCTTCCTTTATATTTATTATATGAATTAATGACATTTGTAACGTATGAATATTAATAATTTTTAAATGACGTATTTTATGTAAATAGGAATTATAAAGCATTTAGTACAATATTTTGTGTTGGTTTTTCAGTTGACAATTAATATAATAATATGAAGTGACAAAATTTTTGTAAAAGTGTATTCAGAATTTGTGGCGGTTTTTTTTTAATACAAATTCAACCTGGAAATGATGTTGGAGCAGCAGGTTATTCATGTGATGAGATTCAACTCCCAAAGTGTGTTAAATACTCGAAAAAAAATTGAAAAATATATTGACTCAAAATGTTTATAGTCTGAGAGACAAAATTTTAAATGAGATTCGACATGAAATATTATTTATTTCAAGCAAAAATATTTTTCTGCTTCAATAGAAATTCTCGTGTTGGAAATTGATACAAAATTTGCGTTAAGAACAGTACAAAAAATTTTCACTGTGTACTCAAAAAATTTTTTGTATAAAAGTCCCGTAAACAATTTTATCAACTTTTTTTTTAATATAAATTTTTTATTAAAGCTAAAATTTTATTAAACACAAAAATTTGTGTCAAAGTAGAAAAATCATTTTACTCATAATTAATATTGTAATATGTTGAATCACATCACATAAATATTATGATTTATTTAAACATAATTTTAGTGTAAAAATTATGGAATACAAAAAATTTCTAATATAAATTTTGGATGGATTTTCACACCAAATTTTCAACTGTGCATTGTGTTTATTATTATTATTATTATTTATATTTATATTTATAGCATGCCATAAAATAATTAAGGCAATTGCAGTTGGTTAATATCTGCGGTACTGTTAGGAGAAATTTCACTGGTGAGTGTCTGAAATAATAATACAATAAATAATTAAAAAATGTATTTATATACTGTCGTGTGGAATTGGAATAATTTTTTTTTTACCTTTCGATTCACATCCTCGTTTTTTCCCATAAGTCTCGGTTTTTTTTTGATGTATCTTTTTTTCCCCCCCCCCCTGAATCATCACCACCATCATCACCATCATCACCATCATCATCATCATCACTACTGATATCTATGAGTTCTATCTTTTTTTTATTTTTTTCATCAGCTCTCTTATTTATTTTCTCAACCCCAGAAATTTTTCCATGGGAAATATCGGTGAGTGTCTGAAATAATACAATAAATATTTAAAAAAAGTGTATTATATATATATTGTCGTGTGGAATTGGAATAATTTTTTTGTCCAACAGTTCCAGTTTTTCAGGTGTTTTATACGTTTGTTTTCAGTGAGTAAAATCAAATTTCTCTCACTAGTGACTAAATTTTATATAGTGGTAAAAATGATAATATAATCGAAAATTTGTTTTTCATCAACAATGTATCCATGACAACCAATCCACCGAACATGATAACCAAGATCTCAATGCTTGACATTTTTTTCATACTTTTTTCAAGAAAAACTACAACTGTTGGACAAAACGTCGTATATCACACGTGAGTGAAATGTCATAATAAGCTCGTGTGAATAATTGTCACACTCGCGCAAGCGCTCGTGCGTCAAAAATCTCACTCGCTTATAATGGCTTATTTCACTCACTTGTAATATAATCTACTATTTTTTTTTTTTTTTTTTTTTTTTTTTTTTTTTTTTACCTTTCGATTGACATCCTTGTTTTTCCCATTAGTTTCAGTTTTTTGATGTATCTTTTTTCCTGAATCATCATCATCATCATCACTACTAATATAGATAAGTTCTATGCAATCATCATCATCACTACTAATATCCATAATTTCTATTGTGTTGCTCATTTTTTTTTGAAAAATTGTTCGTTTAATGTATTTGACCTGTAATGAAATGGTTAAATTTTAATAATAATACAATAATAAATCAAAATGAAATCAATAATAATCATTTGTTATCATCGATACATTGAGAAATTATTTGTTACTGTATGGAAATTTTGAAAACTTTTGTTAATATTTTATTTTATTTTATTTTATTTTATTTTATTTTATTTTTTTTTTTTTTATTTATTTATTTATTTATTTATTTATTTTTTTTTTTTTTTTTTTTTTTAATAATTTCAGAGGTAATTTTATGTAATTATAAAATTATATTGTAATGAAACTATGAAATCTGGATTGTAATAAAAACACTTCAATAATTGTAGATACATTTCTTAATTTTGGTAAAGCAACATAATTTATATTAGTTTTGAAATCATAAAAATCAGTTTAACGTAAGTTATGAATAATTTTTTTTGCAGTTATAGAAAAATATCTGGCATGTGAGTATTTTCAGTTTACAAAAGAATACTCACATGCCCGATTATATAATTGTTGATCAAATTATTAAATATCAACAAAAAATTTTTACACTATCATAAAATATTTCAATAATTGTAGCTATATTGCTTAATTTTTTAGGAAGACAACATAATTTGTACTACTTTAAAATAATAAAAATCTATTTAACATAAGTTATGAATAATTTTCTTATAGTAAATATCAAAATAAAAAAAATATCTTACTACATATGAGAAACAATACTCACATCAGACTTTTTTTCTCATATATAGTCAGATTTTTTTTTTTTTTATTTACTATAAAAATTATTCATAACTTATGTTAGATAGATTTTTATTATTTTAAAGACGTAGTATAAATTATATTGTTTTTATAAAAAAAAAAAAAAAAAAAAAGAAAAAAAAAAAAAAAAATTAAGCAAATATAGCTACAATTATTGAAATATTTTATAATAGTGTGAAAACTTTTTGTTGATATCTAATAATTTGATCAACAATTATATAATCGGGCATGTGAGTATTTTTATTGTATTTAGTAATCATCTGGTTTTCAGTGTGATGATATTCTTTCGTAAACTGAAAATACTCACATGTCAGATATTTTTTCTATAACTGCAAAATTATTCATAACTAATGTTAAATTGATTTTATTATTTTCAAAGTAACATAAATTATGTTAACTTACCAAAATTAAACAACGTAGTTACAATTATTGTAGTTTTTTATCATAATCTTAATATAAGAAAAAATGCTCACACGCCTGATTTTATTTATTCATTTATTTATTTTTTTCTTTCTTCACTGGTCACTGTGTTCACTGGTCACTGTGTTCACGAAGCACGGTTTTCACTTGTCACTCGCCGTTTTTAAACTGAAGCCCAAACTGCATTCAGCGACTAAGGCTAGTGGACCTTATCAACATCTCGGTAGTGTCACGTTACATATGATACACGAAAAATAATTATAAGTCTATTGCCGACGTCAATAATATTTAAAAATGTTTTCTACCGATTGCGCATAATATTACCCCTTACTCCAGGAGAAATGCAGTCATTTGAAATGTTTACCACCAATTGTGTATAATATTACCCCTACGCCTGATGATGCTATCAACCAAAAATAATGATTACTAGGAATGCATGACTTGTTCTCTCTCAAACTCTCTATCGATAATAAAATAATTAAACGATAGGATTGTATTTTTTTAAATATGATACAAGAACAACAGGATGATCTATATATTTAAATGTGTATAATTTTTGCACGTAGCCCAGCAAACTTAGCCATTATTTTCATCTTGAATATGATACATGATAAACAAAATGACCTATATATGAGATGGAACTGTTTACCACCAATTGCGCATATACAGTAGGAATGTAATCATTCAAAAAATGTTTATTACCAGTTGCGTATAATATTAGCCCCACTCCAGGAGAAATGCAGTCATTTGAAATGTTTACCACCAATTGCGTATAATATTACCCCTACGCCTGATGATGCTATCATCCAAAAATAATGATTACTAGGAATGCATGACTTGTTCTCTCTCAAACTCTCTATCGATAATAAAATAATTAAACGATAGGATTGTATTTTTTTAAATATGATACAAGAACAACAGGATGATCTATATATTTAAATGTGTATAATTTTTGCACGTAGCCCAGCAAACTTAGCCATTATTTTCATCTTGAATATGATACATGATAAACAAAATGACCTATATATGAGATGGAACTGTTTACCACCAATTGCGCATATACAGTAGGAATGTAATCATTCAAATAATGTTTATTACCAGTTGCGTATAATATTAGCCCCACTCCAGGAGAAATGCAGTCATTTGAAATGTTTACCACCAATTGCGTATAATATATTACCCCTACACCTTCTATTGATGCTATCATATAAATAATGATTACTAGGAATGCATGACTTGTTCTCTCAAACCCTCGATTGATAATAAAAATAATTAAACGATAGGATTGCATTTTTAAACATGATACAAACAGAATGATCTATATATATATTTAAATGTGTATAATTTTTGCATGTAACTCAACAAAAACTCAGCCATACTTTTACCATTATTTTCATCTTGACGATGATACATGATAAACAGAATGGCCTATATATGAGATGGAACCTAATATATATATAATTATCCGAATATGAACTTACTTAAAAAAAATACATATGAGAAAATGTGAATGATATTGAAAAAATAATTTTTTTTTTTTTTTTTTTTACTTCATGAAACACAATATTATTGATAACAAATAAACAAAAAATCATCATTCATATTACATATAATAATTATCTGAATATGAACTTACTTCAATATATATATGCCAATACGAATGGTAAGTCATCGATTAACTTTGTTCATGGCTGAAATTGATAATGATACGTCAGAAAGAAGAGTTTTTATTACTTCACATGAATTTGAAATGTTTTGCGTTTAGTATCAGCACAAATATCCAAACATAATGCATAGTTGTTCATTTGTGACTGATTTGAATTGTTTATCGATAAACTTAATGTATTAGCACAACAAATCTATCGAATTAACTCAGAAAAAACACTACCAATGAAACCATTAACAGACGATGAAAAAAATAAATTCAACAACACCTTGGTCTGTCACATTTGCGAAAAAACCATCAGGATAATGAGGAATTCAGATTAACCAAAAGAAAGTGTGTTTTCCCCATACAAGTATATTGATAATTGGACAAAATTTTGATGAACAATAGTTACCAGAGAAAAGATAAATTCTACGATAAATGACATAATAATGCAATTTTATTATTATTTTTATTATTATTATTATTATTATTATTATTATTTTGTACTTTCATGAAAACATGATATTTTCTGTTATAATCATACATATTATTATATATATATATATATATATATATATATATATATATATACAAATATATAATCTATTATTTACTATGCTCTTATGTCAAAAATATGCCAATACGCATGGTAATGCGGCAATTAACTTACTCATGGTTGCAAGTAATATCGAAATTCATAATGACAAATCAGAAAAAGTATATCATTCCGAATTGATTCGAAATCTTTTCGCATTTGGTATCAGCACAAAATATGCAAAACATAATGCGCAGCTGTTCACTTGAGACCGATGTTTATGTCACTCACAATATGAAGGGTAAGTTATCAATTTACTTGCTTATGGTTGCAAGCAATGTTGAAATTGAAAATGGCAAAAATCAGAAAAAGTATACCTATTCGCATTGATTTGAAATCTTTTCGCATTTGGTAACAGTACAAAAAATATCTAAAACATAATGCGCAGTTGTTCACTTGTGACCGATGTTAGTGTCACTCAAGTGGTACTTACATCGGTCGCAAATGAACAATTGTGGATTATGTTTAGATATTTGTGATGATACTAAAATGCGAAAAGATTTCGAATCAATGCGAATAGGTATACTTTTTCTGATTTTTGCCATTTTCAATTTCAACATTGCTTGCAACCATAAGCAAGTAAATTGATAACTTACCCTTCATATTGTGAGTGGTACAAACATCGGTCTCAAGTGAACAACTATGCATTTATGTTTTTAGATATTTTATGCTGATACTAAAACGCGAAAGATTTCGAATCAATTTGGAATGATATACTTTTTCTGATTTGTCATTATCAATTTCGATATTACTTGCAACCATGAGCAAGTGAATCACCGCCTTACCATTCGTATTGACATATTCAATTATATAATATGTAGTAATTTTCACTTTTTCTGTTTATTATAATAGTCTTTCGATACCGTAAACATTTTTACTGATAAATTATTCATAGTTGAAATTCACTGCACAGAAATATGGATAAGATGACATTCTCTCTTGGTTTCGGGAAGCTGGATAAAGTGCTGCTGTCAGTGCCCACAAAAACAAAATTTATCATCATTCTTGATGTTCACAACAGCTTTCTTCAAATTTAATATCACTCGGTAGATCCGTCCCATGTTGATAATTCACCCTTTTAAATGAAAAACGTATTGATTGATATTCACAATTAAATCAATCGTTTCATACATTGGCCATCCTGAATTACTTTCTTTAAAACTCTTTCCACTGTTTTCAAAAAATGTTCACCAACATTTTTATTGAAACCATCTATTCATATTAGTTGATGGGATAGTTGGTGTATTTTTCGTATCAAAATAAATAATTTCTTCAATTGATTCACCATTCTTAATTCTTTTTATAACGACATGCTAATACAACATTCAATTTAACATGTCCATCATTTTGCAATATTGGTTTCACTTTATCAATTATCATTTGTTTAGCGTCCGATAAAAATGTTGATAAATCTATGTGCTGTAGATTTGTAATGATGCCAGTTTTAATTCGGCTATTGAATGGTGTTTCAATGTCATCCCATTGAATACGATTATCATTAATTCCAATATTACAATCAACCATATTGGTCTGGCGGTGGTTTCGTTGGTGCTCGCGGAATTTTACACTTAATGATTTGAGATGCGCAATAGTTGTCAATGTGTGGGATTTCTCATCCACAGTCAGGTGTACCGATGTCAAAAGTATATTTAAACACTGAATATTTTCATTACTGATCCATTCCCAAGTGGTAATCAACGAATCATTTGTTGTATCAGAATTAATCGAGAGAAGTGCTTCATAGGCACTTTTCATCGATTCGATGAGATTCTCGGAAATCTTCTTCTCATACATTATTCACTAACACTTTTTCGAATGAGCTATTATACTTTCACAAAATCTGCAAGTAGAATGATATCCCGACTTTAACCACCTTCACTATTTATACAAGAGCAAAATCCAAAAGAGAGGGAAGTTGAAGGTTAAATATCATCAAAGAACTTGTAGCCGCTATTTTTTCGTGGAAAACCCGAAGCGTGGTAAACTGAAACCACCCTATTGATAACACACATGAATCATAACCATCAGTAAATTATGTGCATGCAATACTTTTCTGAAGGTTAAATCGGACAAACAACATCATAGAACTTGTAGCTTCCTGTATGGAGAATAAGAATAAGAAAAAATAATAAATTGTAATCATAAATATTCAATGACAAATAATATTTTCAAGAATAAAGAAAAAAATTTTCGATAATATTAAAAAATTTGAGTTTTTCATTACTTTAAATTAGATAATAAACATCGAAAATCTTCATTCGCCACTATATCAGTGGCGAATGTTATCAAATTTTCCCACCATAGTCTCTCATACTCCAATTCTGCGTGCACAACAACCATTGTTTATGCAGAATGAATAAACTACTATACGCATTGCCTATGTCACGCGCTATAGATATAACATTTTTATGCCACGCGTCACCTAAAAGAAATCTCCGGCACGCTATAGATATAACATTCTTATGCCACGCGTCGCTTAAAGAAATCTCCGGCACGCTATATATATACTAGCCCTATACCACACATCGATTTAAAACATTTTCTCATGCGTTATAGATATACTGCATAAGCTATGTGGACGATATATTGATATAGGATAAAAACATTAGAATGTGAATAATTTTTAATTTTATTGTAATCAATGATGATTGGGATTATAATGTTCATGACACATACAATGAGCCATGATATCTTCGTTTTTGCGCATACAATAGTTTTTTTCTGAAGGTCAAATCGGACCAACAACATCAAAGTACTTTTAGCCGCTATTTCGTGGAAAAACCGAAGCGTGGTAATCTGAAACCTCACTCTATTGATAACACACATGAGTCATAACCATCAGTAAAAATTATGCGCATACAATAGTTTAATCTGAAGGTCAAACAACATCAAAGAACTTGTTGCCGCTCTTTTTTTCGTTGAAAAACACATGAGTCATCAAAGTGCGCAGTTGAGTGGTTGGTAAGGTAGACAACAACCCCGGGGTTTACCATCCGCAGGTAAGGTAGGCACCATCATGGGGATGGTAGAGAACCAGTGATGGTAAAGCAGAACTCCCTCCCCCTCTGTCCCTCTCCTCCTCTCACCACCCTTTTACAGTACAGATTCCCCCCGATGGTAAAGCAGATTGGGCCCCTCCCCTCCCCTATTATGTAATAGCTTGGAACAGAACCCCTAGTGGCGCCTCTAGCGGATTAGTTTTGGGCCAGAACCCGCCTTATTTTACTACTCAAGAATCAAATCGATATTATAAAAATTGAGCGTTTTAGATCGTGAAACGACGAAAAATGCATAGAACGAATGACGTCATCGAAAATTCATGTAACTCAGAATTTTAAACGAATGTTCGGAATATTTTTGTATATGTAAACGCAGAATATGGCAAAAGAAAGAATAAAGCAAGAATCAAATCGATATTACGAAAATTGAGCGTTTTAGATCGTGAAACGACGAAAAATACATAGAACGAATGACGTCACCGAAAATTCATGTAACTCAGAATCTTGAAAGAATGTTCGGAATTTTTTTGTGTATGTGCATACAGAATATGGCAAAAGAAAGAATAAAGCAAGAATCAAATCGATATTACGAAAATTGAGCGTTTTAGATCGTGAAACGACGAAAAATGCATAGAACGAATGACGTCATCGAAAATTCATGTAACTCAGAATTTTAAACGAATGTTCGGAATATTTTTGTATATGTGAACGCAGAACATGGCGAAAGAAAGAATAAAGCAAGAATCAAATCGATATTACGGAAATTGAGCGTTTTAGATCGTGAAACGACGAAAAATACATAGAACGAATGACGTCATCGAAAATTCATGTAACTCAGAATTTTAAACGAATGTTCGGAATATTTTTGTATATGTAAACGCAGAATATGGCAAAAGAAAGAATAAAGCAAGAATCAAATCGATATTACGAAAATTGAGCGTTTTAGATCGTGAAACGACGAAAAATACATAGAACGAATGACGTCACCGAAAATTCATGTAACTCAGAATCTTGAAAAAATGTTCGGAATTTTTTTGTGTATGTGCATACAGAATATGGCAAAAGAAAGAATAAAGCAAGAATCAAATCGATATTACGAAAATTGAGCGTTTTAGATCGTGAAACGACGAAAAATGCATAGAACGAATGACGTCATCGAAAATTCATGTAACTCAGAATTTTAAACGAATGTTCGGAATATTTTTGTATATGTAAACGCACAATATGGCAAAAGAAAGAATAAAGCAAGAATCAAATCGATATTACGAAAATTGAGCGTTTTAGATCGTGAAACGACGAAAAATACATAGAACGAATGACGTCATCGAAAATTCATGTAACTCAGAATTTTAAACGAATGTTCGGAATATTTTTGTATATGTGAACGCAGAATATGGCAAAAGAAAGAATAAAGCAAGAATCAAATCGATATTACGAAAATTGAGCGTTTTAGATCGTGAAACGACGAAAAATACATAGAACGAATGACGTCATCGAAAATTCATGTAACTCAGAATTTTAAACGAATGTTCGCAATATTTTTGTATATGTAAACGCAGAATATGGCAAAAGAAAGAATAAAGCAAGAATCAAATCGATATTACAAAAATTGAGCGTTTTAGATCGTGAAACGACGAAAAATACATAGAACGAATGACGTCACCGAAAATTCATATAACTCAGAATTTTAAACGAATGTTCGGAATATTTTTGTATATGTAAACGCAGAATATGGCAAAAGAAATAATAAAGCAAGAATCAAATCGATATTACGAAAATTGAGCGTTTTAGACCGTGAAACGACGAAAAATGCATAGAACGAATGACGTCATCGAAAATTCATGTAACTCAGAATTTTAAACGAATGTTCGGAATATTTTTGTATATGTAAACGCAGAATATGGCAAAAGAAAGAATAAAGCAAGAATCCAATCGATATTACGAAAATTGAGCGTTTTAGATCGTGAAACGACGAAAAATACATAGAACGAATGACGTCACCGAAAATTCATGTAACTCAGAATTTTAAACGAATGTTTGGAATATTTTTGTATATGTAAACGCAGAATACGGCAAAAGAGACAATGAAACAAGAATCAAATCGATATTACGAAAATTGAGCGTTTTAGATCGTGAAACGACGAAAAATACATAGAACGAATGACGTCACCGAAAATTCATGTAACTCAGAATCTTGAAAGAATGTTCGGAATTTTTTTGTGTATGTGCATACAGAATATGGCAAAAGAAAGAATAAAGCAAGAATCAAATCGATATCACGAAAATTGAGCGTTTAAGATCGTGAAACGACGAAAAATGCATAGAACGAATGACGTCATCGAAAATTCATGTAACTCAGAATTTTAATCGAATGTTCGGAATATTTTTGTATATGTGAACGCAGAATATGGCAAAAGAAAGAATAAAGCAAGAATCAAATCGATATTACGAAAATTGAGCGTTTTAGATCGTGAAACGACCAAAAATACATAGAACGAATGACGTCACCGAAAATTCATGTAACTCAGAATCTTGAAAGAATGTTCGGAATTTTTTTGTGTATGTGCATACAGAATATGGCAAAAGAAAGAATAAAGCAAGAATCAAATCGATATTACGAAAATTGAGCGTTTTAGATCGTGAAACGACGAAAAATGCATAGAACGAATGACGTCATCGAAAATTCATGTAACTCAGAATTTTAAACGAATGTTCGGAATATTTTTGTATATGTGAACGCAGAATATGGCAAAAGAAAGAATAAAGCAAGAATCAAATCGATATTACGAAAATTGAGCGTTTTAGATCGTGAAACGACGAAAAATACATAGAACGAATGACGTCACCGAAAATTCATGTAACTCAGAATCTTGAAAGAATGTTCGGAATTTTTTTGTATATGTAAACGCAGAATATGGCAAAAGAAATAATAAAGCAAGAATCAAATCGATATTACGAAAATTGAGCGTTTTAGATCGTGAAACGACGAAAAATGCATAGAACGAATGACTTCATCGAAAATTCATGTAACTCAGAATTTTAAACGAATGTTCGGAATATTTTTGTATATGTAAACGCAGAATATGGCAAAAGAAAGGATAAAGCAAGAATCAAATCGATATTACGAAAATTGAGCGTTTTAGATCGTGAATCGACGAAAAATGCATAGAACGAATGACGTCATTGAAAATTCATGTAACTCAGAATTTTAAACGAATGTTCGGAATATTTTTGTATATGTAAACGCAGAATATGGCAAAAGAAAGAATAAAGCAAGAATCAAATCGATATTACGAAAATTGAGCGTTTTAGATCGTGAAACGACGAAAAATACATAGAACGAATGACGTCATCGGAAAATTCATGTAACTCAGAATTTTAAACGAATGTTTGGAATATTTTTGTATATGTAAACGCAGAATACGGCAAAAGAGACAATGAAACAAGAATCAAATCGATATTACGAAAATTGAGCGTTTTAGATCGTGAAACGACGAAAAATAAATAGAACGAATGACGTCACCGAAAATTCATGTAACTCAGAATCTTGAAAGAATGTTCGGAATATTTTTGTATATGTGAACGCAGAATATGGCAAAAGAAAGAATAAAGCAAGAATCAAATCAATATTACGAAAATTGAGCGTTTTAGATCGTGAAACGACGAAAAATACATAGAACGAATGACGTCACCGAAAATTCATATAACTCAGAATTTTAAACGAATGTTCGGAATATTTTTGTTTATGTAAACGCAGAATATGGCAAAAGAAATAATAAAGCAAGAATCAAATCGATATTACGAAAATTGAGCGTTTTAGATCGTGAAACGACGAAAAATGCATAGAACGAATGATGTCATCGAAAATTCATGTAACTCAGAATTTTAAACGAATGTTCGGAATATTTTTGTATATGTAAACGCAGAATATGGCAAAAGAAAGAATAAAGCAAGAATCAAATCGATATTACGAAAATTGAGCGTTTTAGATCGTGAAACGACGAAAAATACATAGAACGAATGACGTCAACGAAAATTCATGTAACTCAGAATCTTGAAAGAATGTTCGGAATTTTTTTGTGTATGTGCATACAGAATATGGCAAAAGAAAGAATAAAGCAAGAATCAAATCGATATTACGAAAATTGAGCGTTTTAGATCGTGAAACGACGAAAGATGCATAGAACGAATGACGTCATCGAAAATTCATGTAACTCAGAATTTTAAACGAATGTTCGGAATATTTTTGTATATGTGAACGCAGAATATGGCAAAAGAGAGAATAAAGCAAGAATCAAATCGATATTACGAAAATTGAGCGTTTTAGATCGTGAAACGACGAAAAATGCATAGAACGAATGACGTCATCGAAAATTCATGTAACTCAGAATTTTAAACGAATGTTCGCAATATTTTTGTATATATAAACGCAGAATATGGCAAAAGAAAGAATAAAGCAAGAATCAAATCGATATTACAGAAATTGAGCGTTTTAGATCGTGAAACGACGAAAAATACATAGAACGAATGACGTCACCGAAAATTCATATAACTCAGAATTTTAAACGAATGTTCGGAATATTTTTGTATATGTGAACGCAGAATATGGCAAAAGAAATAATAAAGCAAGAATCAAATCGATATTACGAAAATTGAGCGTTTTAGATCGTGAAACGACGAAAAATGCATAGAACGAATGACGTCATCGAAAATTCATGTAACTCAGAATTTTAAACGAATGTTCGGAATATTTTTGTATATGTAAACGCAGAATATGGCAAAAGAAAGAATAAAGCAAGAATCAAATCGATATTACGAAAATTGAGCGTTTTAGATCGTGAAACGACGAAAAATACATAGAACGAATGACGTCACCGAAAATTCATGTAACTCAGAATTTTAAACGAATGTTTGGAATATTTTTGTATATGTAAACGCAGAATACGGTAAAAGAGACAATGAAACAAGAATCAAATCGATATTACAAAAATTGAGCATTTTAGATCGTGAAACGACGAAAAATACATAGAACGAATGACGTCACCGAAAATTCATATAACTCAGAATTTTAAACGAATGTTCGGAATATTTTTGTATATAAAAATGCAGAATATGGCAAAAGAAAGAATAAAGCAAGAATCAAATCGATATTACGAAAATTGAGCGTTTTAGATCGTGAAACGACGAAAAATACATAGAACGAATGACGTCAACGAAAATTCATGTAACTCAGAATTTTAAACGAATGTTTGGAATATTTTTGTATATGTAAACGCAGAATACGGCAAAAGAGACAATGAAACAAGAATCAAATCGATATTACGGAAATTGAGCGTTTTAGATCGTGAAACGACGAAAAATACATAGAACGAATGACGTCATCGAAAATTCATGTAACTCAGAATTTTAAACGAATGTTTGGAATATTTTTGTATATGTAAACGCAGAATACGGCAAAAGAGACAATGAAACAAGAATCAAATCGATATTACGAAAATTGAGCGTTTTAGATCGTGAAACGACGAAAAATACATAGAACGAATGACGTCATCGTAAATTCATGTAACTCAGAATTTTGAACCAATGTTTGGAATATTTCCGTATATGTTAACGCAGAATATGGCAAAAGAAAGAATGAAGCAAGAATCAAATCGATATTACGAAAATTGAGCGTTTTAGATCGTGAAACGACGAAAAATACATAGAACGAATGACGTCATCGAAAATTCATGTAACTCAGAATTTTAAACGAATGTTTGGAATATTTTCGTATATGTAAACGCAGAATATGGCAAAAGAAAGAATAAAGCAAGAATCAAATCGATATTACGAAAATTGAGCGTTTTAGATCGTGAAACGACGAAAAATACATAGAACGAATGACGTCATCGAAAATTCATGTAACTCAGAATTTTAAACAAATGTTAGGAATATTTTTGTATATGTAAACGCAGAATATGGCAAAAGAAAGAATAAAGCAAGAATCAAATCGATATTACGAAAATTGAGCGTTTTAGATCGTGAAACGACGAAAAATACATAGAACGAATGACGTCATCGAAAATTCATGTAACTCAGAATTTTAAACGAATGTTTGGAATATTTTCGTATATGTAAACGCAGAATATGGCAAAAGAGACAATGGAACAAGAATCAAATCGATATTACGAAAATTGAGCGTTTTAGATCGTGAAACGACGAAAAATACATAGAACGAATGACGTCACCGAAAATTCATGTAACTCAGAATCTTGAAAGAATGTTCGGAATTTTTTTGTGTATGTGCATACAGAATATGGCAAAAGAAAGAATAAAGCAAGAATCAAATCGATATTACGAAAATTGAGCGTTTTAGATCGTGAAACGACGAAAAATACATAGAACGAATGACGTCATCGAAAATTCATGTAACTCAGAATTTTAAACGAATGTTTGGAATATTTTCGTATATGTAAACGCAGAATATGGCAAAAGAAAGAATAAAGCAAGAATCAAATCGATATTACGAAAATTGAGCGTTTTAGATCGTGAAACGACGAAAAATACATAGAACGAATGACGTCACCGAAAATTCATGTAACTCAGAATCTTGAAAGAATGTTCGGAATTTTTTTGTGTATGTGCATACAGAATATGGCAAAAGAAAGAATAAAGCAAGAATCAAATCGATATTACGAAAATTGAGCGTTTTATATCGTGAAACGACGAAAAATACATAGAACGAATGACGTCATCGAATATTCATGTAACTCAGAATCTTGAAAGAATGTTCGGGATATTTTTGTGTATATAAACGCAGAATACGGCAAAAGAGACAATGAAACAAGGATCAAATCGATATTACGAAAATTGAGCGTTTTAGATCGTGAAACGACGAAAAATACATAGAACGAATGACGTCATCGAATATTCATGTAACTCAGAATCTTGAAAGAATGTTCGGGATATTTTTGTGTATGTGCATACAGAATATGGCAAAAGAAAGAATAAAGCAAGAATCAAATCGATATTACGACAATTGAGCGTTTTAGATCGTGAAACGACGAAAAATACATAGAACGAATGACGTCATCGAAAATTCATGTAACTCAGAATTTTAAACGAATGTTTGGAATATTTTCGTATATGTAAACGCAGAATATGGCAAAAGAAAGAATAAAGCAAGAATCAAATCGATATTACGAAAATTGAGCGTTTTAGATCGTGAAACGACGAAAAATACATAGAACGAATGACGTCATCGAAAATTCATGTAACTCAGAATTTTAAACAAATGTTAGGAATATTTTTGTATATGTAAACGCAGAATATGGCAAAAGAAAGAATAAAGCAAGAATCAAATCGATATTACGAAAATTGAGCGTTTTAGATCGTGAAACGACGAAAAATACATAGAACGAATGACGTCACCGAAAATTCATGTAACTCAGAATTTTAAACGAATGTTTGGAATATTTTTGTATATGTAAACGCAGAATATGGCAAAAGAAAGAATAAAGCAAGAATCAAATCGATATTACGAAAATTGAGCGTTTTAGATCGTGAAACGACGAAAAATACATAGAACGAATGACGTCATCGAAAATTCATGTAACTCAGAATTTTAAACGAATGTTTGGAATATTTTCGTATATGTAGACGCAGAATATGGCAAAAGAAAGAATAAAGCAAGAATCAAATCGATATTACGAAAATTGAGCGTTTTAGATCGTGAAACGACGAAAAATACATAGAACGAATGACGTCACCGAAAATTCATGTAACTCAGAATCTTGAAAGAATGTTCGGAATTTTTTTGTGTATGTGCATACAGAATATGGCAAAAGAAAGAATAAAGCAAGAATCAAATCGATATTACGAAAATTGAGCGTTTTAGATCGTGAAACGACGAAAAATACATAGAACGAATGACGTCATCGAAAATTCATGTAACTCAGAATTTTAAACGAATGTTTGGAATATTTTTGTATATGTAAACGCAGAATATGGCAAAAGAAAGAATAAAGCAAGAATCAAATCGATATTACGAAAATTGAGCGTTTTAGATCGTGAAACGACGAAAAATGCATAGAACGAATGACGTCATCGAAAATTCATGTAACTCAGAATTTTAAACGAATGTTCGGAATATTTCTGTATATGTAAACGCAGAATATGGCAAAAGAAAGAATAAAGCAAGAATCGAATCGATATTACGAAAATTGAGCGTTTTAGATCGTGAAACGACGAAAAATACATAGAACGAATGACGTCATCGAAAATTCATGTAACTCAGAATTTTAAACGAATGTTTGGAATATTTTTGTATATGTAAACGCAGAATACGGCAAAAGAGACAATGAAACAAGAATCAAATCGATATTACGAAAATTGAGCGTTTTAGATCGTGAAACGACGAAAAATACATAGAACGAATGACGTCATCGAAAATTCATGTAACTCAGAATTTTAAACGAATGTTTGGAATATTTTTGTATATGTAAACGCAGAATATGGCAAAAGAAAGAATAAAGCAAGAATCAAATCGATATTACGAAAATTGAGCGTTTTAGCTCGTAAAACGACGAAAAATACATAGAACGAATGACGTCATCGAATATTCATGTAACTCAGAATTTTAAACGAATGTTTGGAATAGTTTTGTATATATAAACGCAGAATACGGCAAAAGAGACAATGAAACAAGGATCAAATCGATATTACGAAAATTGAGCGTTTTAGATCGTGAAACGACGAAAAATACATAGAACGAATGACGTCATCGAATATTCATGTAACTCAGAATCTTGAAAGAATGTTCGGGATATTTTTGTGTATATAAACGCAGAATACGGCAAAAGAGACAATGAAACAAGGATCAAATCGATATTACGAAAATTGAGCGTTTTAGATCGTGAAACGACGAAAAATACATAGAACGAATGACGTCATCGAATATTCATGTAACTCAGAATCTTGAAAGAATGTTCGGGATATTTTTGTGTATGTGCATACAGAATATGGCAAAAGAAAGAATAAAGCAAGAATCAAATCGATATTACGACAATTGAGCGTTTTAGATCGTGAAACGACGAAAAATACGTAGAACGAATGACGTCACCGAAAATTCATGTAACTCAGAATCTTGAAAGAATGTTCGGAATTTTTTTGTGTATGTGCATACAGAATATGGCAAAAGAAAGAATAAAGCAAGAATCAAATCGATATTACGAAAATTGAGCGTTTTGGATCGTGAAACGACGAAAAATACATAGAACGAATGACGTCTTCGAAAATTCATGTAACTCAGAATTTTAAACGAATGTTTGGAATATTTTTGTGTATGTGCATACAGAATATGGCAAAAGAAAGAATAAAGCAAGAATCAAATCGATAATATGAAAATTGAGCGTTTTAGATCGTGAAACGACGAAAAATACATAGAACGAATGACGTCATCGAAAATTCATGTAACTCAGAATTTTAAACAAATGTTTGGAATATTTTTGTATATATAAACGCAGAATACGGCAAAAGAGACAATAAAGCAAGGATCAAATCGATATTACGAAAATTGAGCGTTTTAGATCGTGAAACGACGAAAAATACATAGAACGATTGACGTCATCGAAAATTCATGTAACTCGGAATTTTGAACGAATGTTTGGAATATTTTTGTGTATGTACTGTTACGTCCTGGATGTATTTTCCGGACTTAATAACAAGCTTCAAAAATTTTTATTAAAGGTAAGGGATCGTTGTCGCCGCCACTATGCGTGGCTGAAATGTATAGGATGGTAGAGGTGAATTAGTGTTTTTTTTATTTGAAAAGATATGAACTCACAAATATATTTAACTTGTAATTTATTTGTTTAAGACAACTTTAAACTTTACGATTATACCATTGGGGTATTGATTAATTAATAGAGTCTTGAACAGTTTTTGTTTATGATTCACTTCGTTCACAACCTTGCACTTATTAACTCACTCGCACGATCTTATTCTTAATTTAAATCTATCTGACAAATTGTAACTGATCAACTTTTGAGTTTATTTATTTAATCGCTTGAAAACATGAGTGGTTATTGACTCTTTTCACAAAGATTTATTAAGAAAATGCTTTTGAGTTCGAAATAGTTACTGGTCAAATAAGATGTTGACGAGCTGAAGCGAAAATCAAGACTGACTAAACGTAAAATTATAAGTATGGAAAGAAGATGGGAAAATTTATAAGGTAAGTTGATGCGTCTTTACGGTAAACGTCTTACTCGGCATTTTGGTTGCAGCATTCATATAGTGAGAGCGCGCAAAATGCGCGTTGACGTAGTGAAGTAAGATGTACTGCTGACAAAGTTCTTAGGTTTCCAGTGGGAAGAAGGATAGAGGTGTTTCCCACGGGAAATAAGAATTTTGACTTATTAGCTATTAAGTAATGATAATACTTATAATTACAATCAAATCATTAATAATATATTCTGAGGTGCGATTGCAGAGCGACGACTTATATATGAATGATTGGAATTACTGTGGGGGGGAAAGGCGGGAAGGTCGCATGCGACCTAACACCTCCTTCCCCAAGACTCGAGCGTCCCGCGAAAAATAAAAAAAAAGAAACTCAATTAGCGACGGCAACTCAAACTATGTTGTACATTTTATGCTTACTCTAAAAGACTTTATGATAAAGTGTGTATTTGAAGGTCAAATTAAAGAGGCATTGAAGAGTCGAATGTATGCAGAGGAGAATTTGGAACCATAAGGTTGTAGAATGAAATTGAGAGATGTTTGTGTTGTGTGTGTGAATGAAGTAAGAATAGCTGTACTAAATAAGGAAGAGAAAAAGAAGAGAAAAAAAATGAGGAGTGTGTGACATAAGTAAATACTCGTGTACTAGTTAGTAGATGATTGAGATGGAAATGTGTTTGTGTGGTGTTTATGTGACAAATTTGTGGGTGTTTGTATATACGTGTCCGGTCTTTATCCGATAGCTGCAACTAAGTTATAAACATTTCGTCTGAAATTCCTCGACGCAGAGATGTAATACGACCCTTTAGACGGAGATATCGATATGGACCATAGGCTCTACCATGTTTGTAATCGTCTATCGAGTCAGTTTGGAACAGAATTTTGAGGCGTGAAGTTGTGCAACAAAAAAACAAAAAAAAAGGAAGAAACATGAATGGGTTTGTGAGTGAAGTTTTGGGGAGGAGGATTCTACAGGCTGTGCGACGAGGATTGGTAAGTAGCCTGTTCAAGTTTATATTGATGTTTAATATTAATTATTATATATAAGACATATGAAATTTGTGACGTTTACTATATTTCATAATATAGCTTTTCACGTCGTTTTACTGGAGAGGGGTCAGCGAGCGATTTCTCGGTATTACCGCGAAGTTGGATATCGGGCTAGGCAGCTGTATACAACGGGTAAAGGCGTTATCATCTTCGGATGTGCGATTGCTGATACAATGGAGGGATCATGCGATCGAGTACGTGGATACGATCCTTGTAGCCCGCGGAGAAGTAAGTGAATTCGTTTAGGTAGATGTTTATGTACATGCTAATTAATATGTATACCAGCAAAAATTTGTGTTCTCTGTTTGTTAGGAAGCTACTCAGTACGAAGAGCCCGACGATGACGCTAGTGATAGTGGTTCTGACGCCAAGGAGTCGGAGCTTGACGCACGCGTGGCCCTTCGCGAGGAGATATCACGCCTTATGCACGTTCTGGGTTGTTCTAGTTTGTGTGGCGACTACTATTATGATTACGTGGGGATCGAATGGTTGAACTTGGGTCGTTGGGGGCAGGACCACCCCAGCGAGGATATTGGTAGTCCAGTCTGGATGATTCCCGGTGTGATTTACTTAATATATAGCGGGGATATTTATTTTATAACACGAGGATCGTAAAATATATATATTTTTTTTTTTTTTTTTATGTTTTTTTTTTTTTTTTTAATGTTCTTTTTGATGTTTGCAATAAAAGTTATTAACCGAACTGCGTGTGTGTTGCGACGGCTTGTGCATTTGCTGCAGTTTTGCGGACAGCGGCACAAAGCGGAGAAGAAGATTATGGATCTACTTCGGTCTGTCGAATGTTGTTACGAATATCCGAATAGAACGGACTACCGATAAATGGTCGTGCGAGTGCGAGGGAGAGGTTTAGTAGTTTGTCCTTGAATTATATTTCCTTAGTTTTTATAACGATTTATCATTTGCTGGACAGCAGTGTGGGAAGAGCGAAATGTTGATATGCATATATATAAGAATTATATGTTTAGAATTTGTCTTCGGTATTTGCGTTGGTTTCTGTCAAAAGAGTTCTGAGTCGTTGAAAGTTATTGTCGACGGATATGAGTGATATTGTGCTTTTGGAATGGTCACGGTTTAACGAGTATAGCGGGGGTGCGCGCGGGGTAAGATCTTGGATACTGTCGCTTCTTTCATTCACTATTTGTAGGTGTGGTGTAATTCGATTTTTGTTATCACTGTAGTTTATATTTCCCATCTCGATGTCGTTTGTATTGTTATTATTGTTGTGTTTGTTCAAGTGCAAGAGTAGATGTGTCACGGAGTCCCACACGGCTCCGATTAAATGAAAACTCCATCCGAATACGGTATGCAAAGCTATGCCATGGATAACTGTGTCGATAATAAACTTGAATATTTTGATGATTATATACACGCCAAAAGCGAATGTTGAGCCGTGGCCTATGGTGTAGATTACTTTTTTCAGGGTTCCCATGGCTTCTTCGAATTTGCTTTGTAATTTATCATAGGTAATCATATTTTCTAGATTTACTCCTTGATAAACGTTCTGGTGACCAGTACTACCTCTGGCGGTGGCACGTAGGACAGCCGGCTCTTCTACAGGGAACATTATATTCTCGCTTAACCGTTTCAGATTATCAGTGGTGTATACGCCTGAATCCATTAAATTGTTTGGGTCAATAAAATTCCATGATTTGGTTGTGATAGGCGCTATTTCTTCGGGTGGGGTCGCGGGAGCTATTTGCGGCATTGCTTGTACCCATGCATTATTTACGTAGAACATTGGCATGAGCATACCATTACACTCGATTTGTGTACCTGTGTGTACTAGTACGTGGGTAGTCGGTTTCATAAATGAAGAGTCATTGCCTCTGTGCACTGGTAGTTCTTGAAAGCATTGTTCTACTTTCCGTATTTTGACTTCGACTGGTACGCATTTTACAACTCTAACTACTTCTCCAGCAATGTGAGCGATATATCCCGGCCCTTTAAAGAGACGATAAGCGAACTCAGCGGGGGCTATTGAAGCCAACGATAGTGTATTGCCCAATACTTTTCGTTCTAACGCGCACTGTTGAATTATGACGTCATTATATAAATTAATGATTTGATTTTTTAGATGATGAGCCAGATAAACAAATTTAGAATTAACGTAGGTGAATAGGTCCATATTTTGTAATGTGATTCCTATTTTTTTTGTTATCAATGATGTTATGGTGACGTCTACTATGAACAGCCGAGGATGTTCGGTTTTAACAAGCTTGTACCCACATACTTCGAAGATGCCATTGGTGGGTAATGCGAAAGTATAATTTGAAGATGTTAATGAGTAGATTTTATGATCCATGTTCTTATTCGCTTCATCGTGAGTTCTATCAGCGGGACCTTGGTAGATTACTGAGAACCCATCGAAATCGCATTTTGAAAATTCTATTAAATCCCAATACGTGTTACCGTTATTTAAATCCATGCATTTCCCTGTATTATATTGACATCTCGTTCCAGAGTGTAAGATCAGTACATTATTTTCGATTTTGATGTTGGCATAAAAGTCTTGTAAAGTCACGAATATTTGTCCGATGACGACGACGTCGTCCCATGATCCATATTGATCGGAATACGCGGCTCCCTTGCAACTACCTGTGCTATCTACTCTACCGGCTAATTGAATCGGTCTTGATGTGGTAGTGTTAGTGTTAAGATCGGAGTGATAATGATCATTGAGTCTGAATGAGTGTGTATTGTGCATATCTTTACAATTTGGTTGAGAGATTTCCATTAAATATTCTATATCTCCGTTTGATACAATTGATATATGTGAATGCATGCCGCAATGGTATATTGTGCGGTGTATTTCAACTTTACATTGGTATACGTGGACGCTAGTATATTCGGAAGTTTGTAAGAGTTGGATTTGGACTTTTGAGGTTATAGGATTAGCGATAGGGATGTTACATTCTTGAATATTGTTTAATGAGAGAGTGGTCATGTTCATGCCTGGGGCACCGCAGTCGTATGCAATAATCGGTTGTCCTTGACGAATGTTTCTGATGATGAGTGTGAATATGATGTAGAACTTTAAGTCACCCATGACTGATACCTGTAATACCGCAATATATAAAGGTTTCTATTGGTATTAGTGCATGTATAATTTTATTTAATGATAAAAATATAGAATGGATGTGTGCTGTTTTATGTAGAGTAATCTGAGTCGGTTGTTGAACTGGAATTTGCAACGTAAGCTAACTTCGCTTGATTGCAATGAATTATTCGTCTTGTATTCTCTGTCTTTTGTATTTCTATATTATGTCTGTCTGGAAATATAGCGGTGACGGGATATGGTCCTATATAATTGTCGTCAAATTTTTCTTTCTTTATATTTTTTAAAATGAAAACTAATTGTCCTACTTGAAATGGAATTGAATTTGATTTTCTGTCGTAATAAACTTTGGAAGTTTCTTTTGCTCTTTCTTGATTTTTTCGAGCGAGATTTCTTATGTCATTGAGTCTGGAAGCAAGGTCAATTACGTAGTCTTCGTAAGTACCTAGAGAATCTATGCTTTTAAATTGAGACGGCATCCGTGCTGGTCGACCGAATATTACTTCGTGTGGTGTAAAATGAGTGGCTTCGTGTTTACTTGTATTGTATGCGAACATAGCATGGGGTAACCACCGATCCCAATCGTTTTTACTTACGTAATGCTTCAGATAATCTGTCAAAACTTGATGGCTACGTTCGAGCGCGCCATTGGATTGAAGATGAAATGACGTTGTTTTTATCTGTTTCATACCGAAATATTTGGCTACGTGACGCATTAAAGTGCTCGTGAACCCTGTACCCTGGTCTGTCAATATAGCTTTGGGGCAACCGAATCGTGTTATAAAATGATCAACGAATGTTCTGGCTACAGCTTCCGCAATAATTTGTTTCATCGGTGCTGCCAAACAGAATTTAGACAAATCGTCTTGCATTGTTAAAATGTATCTATTGCCGTTATCTAATGTGGTTAGTGGGCCTACTATGTCAAGTGCTACCTCATCAAATACATCAATGGACGTGTCTGTTAATACCATGGGTTGTTTGGTTTTTATTCGAACTAATTTTTTTCTCTGACAGCTTTCACATTTTCTTATGTAATTCTCTATGTCAGTCTTCATTCGTTTCCAGAAATAACTTTGTCTAATGCGGTTATAAGTTTTAGTCACCCCTTTATGGCCAGCGAACGGGGTTTCATGGTTTTCTTTTATTATTTTTGGGATTTGGTTACGTGAAGGTGTTGTGATTTCGTCTTTGCATATAGAGATTATGATGTCGCTCTCTATTAAATGTAATCTCAAAGCCGTTCTTATCTTACGCCAGATGCAGTGGTGAAATTCACTCATGCCTTGAGAAACGCTTGCGGTCTTTACATTCATTTCTGTCATTTTCTTTATCAGGTTTTTTAACGCGAGGTCTAAATCGTCTTCTTCAATAGTTGACTCATCTTTCCTTCCAAGGACCAGACCGAAAATTATTTTATTTCTTAAAAAGTTAGTTTTAATGCATGACATGTCGAAATTGAGCCCAGGTGCAGGTGGTGGTAACCAACCCTTTTCAATGAATATTCTCCCGGCATTGTCCATGGGACTGCCATCCGTGTATAAAAAACAAATTGAATTATCTTTCCGGGCTTCTATGTTATCTGTTATTTCTTTGATATTGCTGAGGATTTGTTCGTTTCTTCTAATTGTAAGTCTTTCTTGACCTTGAACTGGAGAACTAAGTTGTCTTAGAGGACAGTTATTGTTACCGCTACGTGTTGCTAAATTATCGGGCGCATTTCTTGGTATTTCTATTTTTGCATTGAGCGACTCATTGATGTAGTTGCGATGTGTCGGTTGCGTTGGAGAGGGGATTCGGTGAGCGTTAGCGAGTGGCGTGTGACGCGGCACATTCTTTGTTGTGATTGTGAGTGGTGAGATGGCTCTGATTTCATTTAAGTCTTCAAGCGGGGCATGGGTATCTTCCTTCGTGCGTTTATTAGCAGCTGGCCGTGTCATTGACTCACTACTACTCTTATCATATTTGCGTTTCCTTTTGGGTCTTTCTTTACCACGATCAGGGTCAGTACGTTGCTCGTCAGCACTTTCCGGGTCCGGATGAATGATGGCTGTTGCAATAATAATGTTATTAGGGTTAATATCGTGTTCTATTGAACTCGCTCGACCTTGAATTTCTATTCTTTCTTGTTGATTATGATTTTGATAAAGATTATTTGTAAAAGACGTTGGTTCTGGATATTCTGGTATGTCTTCGCTCTGTATATTCGAGTGTTCGAGATTATGTTCGTCGTCGGAGACAGCGGTATCGTAGTCAGATAAATCATATTGATCGTTTGTTGCTGCAAAAGGTGGTGGCTCTGGATATTCAGGAGTGCCCACATAAGGGACATTCATGTTTTCGTGAGGTGTTTCGTTACTAGAGTTGATAATTCTAAATTTCTTTCTAGTTATGTTGTCAGTGGAGTATGGAGGTGAGTGCAGTAAGACGTTATTATTGTTGTTCGATTCTATGTTACCCATATTGTTTTTGTTTCTTTCGTTTGAAGTGTGAGAATCTTCGGAGGGTACGCTCGCGTCTGACTCACTTGAACATTCGTTGTTGTTTCGTTCTCTCTCTTTGATTTTATAACTTAGTATCCGAGGATTAACGTCCATCTCATGTGAATATATAGAGCTTTCTGAATCAGAGGATTCGTCGTTCTCGTCATCGCTACTACTTGTAGATTCGCTTCTAACTTTTGATCGTTTGATCTTTCGTATTGTTCTCCGCGGATTCAAGGGTCGCGTATCATATTCCCCGCTTGAATTGTGTTTTCTTTTATTCAACTTCTTATTCGGAGGGGGTAATTGTGGTTCATTGATTTCAGAATTTTTTTGTTTCCTTTCTCTTAGATAATACCCGTGTTGAGAAACTTCTTTTCGCATTGGATATGGATTTTTGCGGGGTCTACCTCGTTTTCTTTTAAGGTTCGAGGGCCCTGGTTGGTTATTATTGCCTAAATTATCTTGTGACGGTGTTTTTTTTTTGTCGCCATCATTTTCTTCCGGTGGATCATTTGATTTCCACTTGACATTGATCATATATAATTCTTTGGGTTCGATGTTGGCAACTGGATTTCGCGATAGAGCGTCGGCATTGGTATTAACTCGGCCGGCTTTATATTGAATTTTGAAGTCGAATTCGCGTACGCGTTCTCTCCATCTCATTACTCGTGACGTGGTCATTAAAATTACTAACGCACACCAGTGGCCGGTGATCAGTTACTAGAGTGAATTGTTTACCGTATAGGTACGGTCGAAATGTTTTTAATGCAAATATTACGGCGAGCATTTCTTTCTCGGTCGTTTGATAATTCATTTCTGCTTTATTCATAACTCTTGACGCGTATGCTACTGGTAAGTCATCTCCTATCTCGCCTTGAGATAAAACAGCACCGACGGCGTAACCCGATGCGTCTGTTGTGATCACGAATGGCTTATTGAAGTCTGGGTAGGTGAGTATAGGGGATTCACATAATTTGTCACGTAACGTTTCGAAAGCTGTTTGATGTTTGAAATTCCTTCCGAATTTGTTATTTTTACTTGTTAAATCCGACAATGGCCTGGCGATATTGGCGAAGTCTTGGATGAACCGACGATAATAACCGGCTAATCCCAAAAATTCTTTCACGTTTTTTTGTGTTTTCGGAATCGGAAAATTTTTAACGGCGTCTAATTTTTGTGGGTCGGGTTTCACGCCGTCTTTCCCAATGACATGCCCAAGATATTTTACTTCGGTCCTGAGAAACTGACATTTTTCGGTTTGTAGGGTTAAGTTAGCTTCTCTCAAACGATTCGCGAGTTTAATGAATTTTGCATTGTGCTCTTCAATAGATCGTGCATAAATGACGATATCGTCTAGGTATACGAATAGTTCGTTGCCTTGTAACCCCCGTAAGACTAAATCCATCAGCCTTTGGAAGGTGGCAGGGGCGTTTTTTAAGCCAAAAGGCATTCTATTGAATTCATAGTGGCCGTGAGGTGTTGTAAAAGCTGTTTTTTCTTTGTCGTTTTTATTCATATCTATTTGATGGAAACCGGAAGCTAGGTCAAAAATTGAGAAATATTTTGCTCCTCCTAATTGGTCAAGAATGTCACTAATTAACGGGAGTGGATAAGCGTCTCCAATGGTTTTTTCGTTTATTTTTCTATAGTCTATTACTAATCTCCACTTTTTATTACCTTCAGCGTCTGGTTTTTTTGGAATTATCCACAAGGGAGAATTATATGGTGATGCAGAAGGTTGAATGATCTCCATCTTTAATAAATTTTGTATTTGTTTTTCTATCTCTTCTTTTTGAGAGAGAGGATAGCGATATTGTCTGGTGTTAACTGGCACGTCGTCGTTTGTGATAATGCGATGAGAGATGGCATTAGTCGAGCGCAACGATTCCCCGGGTAAATGAAAGAGATCAGCGTATTCTGTAATTAATCCATGTACGGCATGGCGTTCTTCGTTATTTGAATGACTGACGTCAAGTGTATTTATTACTTTCTCTACGCGGTCTCGTGCGTTTATCGTCGATGATATCGTGTTTTTTGATTCATTTTCATTCTCATCGTCACTAGTTTCGAATGGGAATAGTGGAACAACAGGTACTTCGATCGTTACGTCATCCTCACGCGTGTTGATGGCAAAAATATAAGCTCTTCCGTTATTGTTTGAAACTATGGATTTTCCAGCGTAAATTCCCTTCGGTAAATTAATTTGTTCGATATATCCTTCTTTTAAGTTATTTTCAGATAGTCTTATCAACATTAATGTTTTGCATCTGGCGGGTAATAGAACGCGTTCTTGGTCATGGAAATCATATATGAAATTATTACCAATCAAAGATTTTTTTTCATAGTCGATGATGGCATTGTGTTTATGCATAAATTCTGTTCCGATTATACCGGCATATTTTAAAGGGAATTCTTCGGGTATAACGTGGAATTCATTTGGAATATTATTGATTTTTAGATTGATTTTTCCTAGAGTCATAGGCTTATCTTTGTTAGATACTCTATTTAATTCGTATACGATACTATTGTTGATTTCGCTTAAATTTTTGATTTGATTAATTTTGACGAGGTTCAATTGCGATCCGGTATCGATTAAAAAACACCCTTGATCGTTCTCGAGAATATTACTTTTGATAAGAATTGATGGGGATTGGTATGACGTAGTATTCAAAATTTTACATTCAGCATTAAAGATTTTCGGTGTATGAGTGGAAATGCGATTTATTGAATCGAAGGAAGGTTGGTTTGTTGTGTTTGAGCTGGCGCGCTGTCGCTGGTCCCAGTCGTCGCGCCGGATCGCTGGGGCGTATTGGCATTTCCCGCTTGAATATTACGGAAATTATTGTTATAGAATAAACGCATTTGATTATTGTGCGTACGTGTGCGACATTCTTGTATGGTGTGCCCGGTGCGCTTGCAATACTTACAAAATGTATTGTAACTTGGGGACGTGAATGATTCTGGTTGGAATCTCTGAGGTCTTGTCGCCTCTCGGCCCTCTAATTGAGCTCTTCGTTTAAAACAATTGTCAAATACGTGCCCCGGTCTAGAACAAAATGTGCAATATGGCCGTTCTGTAGAGGGTTCAGGTCTATATTCGGTTATTTCATTCATTTGCATGGCATAACAGTCTCGTCCTTTGAAATATAATTGTGGAAACTCTGATAATTCTTGTTCAACTCTACGTCCTTCGGCGAAAGCCGACGCGAGGTCGGTAAATGATGTGGTGGTGAAGTGTATGAGATATTTTGGTTGGAGGCCGCGGACGAATGCCTTTATTATATCGTATTTTAGTACTCGAGCAGCGGCGTCTTTGTCGGGTATGTCGGAGTTACGTAGTAATTCTTTTAAATCAGTCAACAACGCTTGTACTCGCGCGATGTAAATGTTCATTTTTTCGTGTGGTGTTTGTTGTAATTTATTGATGTCATCTCTTGCGACGTAATATGTTTTGGGTGAATCAAAATTATTACGAATGAATTCAATGAGAGAGTCAATGGTTCTGAGTTTAGCTTTACAGGCCCGACGCAGAGGTTCCCCCTTTAATCTGCCCATTAATAGTATCAAAATTTCATTTTCCGAATATGGAGGAATGTATTCTTTGACATGACGACATTGGACAATAAATTCATCGGCTTCATAGCCCATCGGCGTTCTGTCAAAATGAGGAATTGCTTGTAAATAGTCTTTCGGACTTAGTTGATGAGTTACACGAGGAGCTAATGTGTTTAAGCGATGTTGAGGATCGTCGGGAAGATTTTGATTTGTTCTGGATGTAGATGGATTATTTTCTAATGTAGGATTATTAATTATCAGCTGTTCTGTCCTTGAGGCAGGGTACTCTCTGCGTGGAGGAGAGTGAGATAAGGATCGTGAGGTTTCGGAAGTAGTTCGTCTGCGCGGTCGCGACAAAAAATCACTAAGGCGTTCGATTTGAGACCTTATTTCAGCTATAGATCTTTGAGTGTTGTCTGTTTTCTTTTCTACCTCGTCATTCTTTTTTTTATACTCGTTATTAGTGTGTTTAATGATCGCGAAAAGGTCAGCCATTGATGTCGTGGGAGGAATAGCATTTGGTGATTCTTCATCGTTACCCGTTATATCATCTCTAGTACTACCGGCATTAATATCGTCGTAGTTAGACATATTTGTTTTATTGGTTATTGATTGAATAATAGAAGAAGGCGTATAGAAATGAAAGAATAAAGATGGAAACAAGAGAAAATAGAACGTGGAGAACTTACAAAATAAATATCTTAATGTTATTTACGATGATGTTGAAGAATTCGCTGGTTTTGCAGTTGGAAGAATGATAATCGTTGTGTGATATCCTCGGTTAAGGCTCCGGTGACGTAGGCGGCGATGTTCTCCCTTTTAACGTTGTTGATTTGGATGGGTTATTTTCGTTCTCAATATTGTTTATTTGTTCTTTATGTTGATGGTGTTTAGTGCGTGTTATAATTGAAATTTGTTTGAAGCACCAGTCTCTTTAATCCATGAGCGTGTTTCGTCTGATGAGTGAAAACACTTCCTTTAACGTATTTTCTCACTTTTTTCTATGTAAGTGTCACTTATTCACCTTATACACTTCCGGCAAACGATCCCACCGCTGCCACCATTAAAACTGTTACGTCCTGGATGTATTTTTCGGACTTAATAACAAGCTTCAAAAATTTTTATTAAAGGTAAGGGATCGTTGTCGCCGCCACTATGCGTGGCTGAAATGTATAGGATGGTAGAGGTGAATTAGTGTTTTTTTTATTTGAATAGATATGAA
Organism: Microctonus brassicae; assembly: GCA_918226075.1. Classification (NCBI taxonomy): domain Eukaryota; kingdom Metazoa; phylum Arthropoda; class Insecta; order Hymenoptera; family Braconidae; genus Microctonus; species Microctonus brassicae. Next base: position 324,991 of record OW445492.1, on the reverse strand, counting down.
CTCACAAATATATTTAACTTGTAATTTATTTGTTTAAGACAACTTTAAACTTTACAATTATAACATTGGTTTATTGATTAATTAATGGAGTCTTGAACAGTTTTTGTTCATGATTCACTTCGTTCACAACCTTGCACTTATTAACTCTCTCGCACGATCTTATTCTTAATTTAAATCTATCTGACAAATTGTAACTGATCAACTTTTGAGTTTATTTATTTAATCGCTTGAAAACATGAGTGGTTATTGACTCTTTTCACAAAGATTTATTAAGAAAATGCTTTTGAGTTCGAAATAGTTACTGGTCAAATAAGATGTTGACGAGCTGAAGCGAAAATCAAGACTGACTAAACGTAAAATTATAAGTATGGAAAGAAGATGGGAAAATTTATAAGGTAAGTTGATGCGTCTTTACGGTAAACGTCTTACTCGGCATTTTGGTTGCAGCATTCATATAGTGAGAGCGCGCAAAATGCGCGTTGACGTAGTGAAGTAAGATGTACTGCTGACAAAGGACTTAGGTTTCCAGTGGGAAGAAGGATAGAGGTGTTTCCCACGGGAAATAAGAATTTTGACTTATTAGCTATTAAGTAATGATAATACTTATAATTACAATCAAATCATTAATAACATATTCTGAGGTGCGATTGCAGAGCGACGACTTATATATGAATGATTGGAATTACGGGGGGGGGGGGGGGGGGGGGAGGCGGGAAGGTCGCATGCGACCTAACAGTACATACAGAATATGGCAAAATAGAGAATAAAGCAAGAATCAAATCGATGTTGCGAAAATTGAGCGTTTTAGATCGTGAAACGACGAAAAATACATAGAACAAACGACGTCATCGAATATTCATGTAACTCAGAATCTTGAAAGAATGTTTGGAATATTTTCGTGTATGTGCATACAGAATATGGCAAAAGAGAGAATAAAGCAAGAATCAAATCGATGTTGCGAAAATTGAGCGTTTTAGATCGTGAAACGACGAAAAATACATAGAACGAATGACGTCATCGAATATTCGTTGTAACGTCGCTCAAGTTTGTCCCTTAAAATTTATCTTACCGACGTTATCGATGTCCTTGAATGGAAGGGATGCCACCCTGATTGCCTGAAAATGGCTTAAAGATTATCAGGGAAACCTTTTTCAACAAAATACAAAATAATCTATTCTCACAGTAAATAATTTTCAATATAATATTAACGATATTTATTTAATTAATATAATAAAAAATCCGAATGACAAAAAACAAATATAAATCGATTTGAAAAATAATAATAATTTAAATAATAATAATAATGACTTGAAAAATAGTCTTCTCTTTCTTTCTCTCACTTTTTTATCAAATTTTCAAATAATATTCTTTATTTATTAAACAAAATGAGATTTTCTCTTATATTTTTGGCCGTGAATAATGACGGGTCTACGGCAGTGCGATTCGCTATCAATTTTACACAATATTCTTCAATCTATTATTTTCTCTTAATATTATCTCTATTTCAATATTTTTATTACTTAAAATCAATTTCTTTCCGAATATTTATTCACTCGTTGCGCTGTGGAATGATCGTAACAATATTACATAAATGACTCACCACGTGCTGTTTCTTACAATCACGCTTCGAGTTTTTATAAGTTTAATTATTACCTGATTTTCAGCCACACTCGCTCAATAACTACTAACTTTATTCGTACTGCTCACGAACAATTATTCTTACGCAAAATATCACGTCGATTCACCTATTTTAACAATAATTTTTATAGATTACGCGCGACACACATACAACATACATCCGTACACCATGAGGTTCGCCGTGGAAGTGTCGTCCAAAATGGCTCCTTCCGTCTTCTTCTCCTTTCCAGCATTACCGTAGTAGTCGATTCATATCCAAATTAAGTCAAAATAACATCCATAATAATTTATTAATACTGATTAATCATCATTGGTCCAATTCAAATAATGAAATAATCGACAATTATTTAATTGGTCGGCAAATTGATTTTTAATATTACCGCCAAAGTCAGCCATCTTAATTCCGGATTTTGTACTCCTATTGGAGAATTTCAAATAATCAAAATGGTCGCCCCAAGACTCGAGCGCCACCTTAACCATTCTCGCCATGTATCGATTGTTGACATTTCGATCATGTGAGGTTACCCCATGCTGGGTGTGTATAGTGAACGTGTTGATATTGTTGTTCATCATTAATATTTATCCTGAGTTTGGCTGCTGAATAATTATATTGGATCCGGATGATTATTTTACTGCTGCTTCTCTCAATATTGATTGCTTGATTATTTGTTGGATTCACTGGTTGACAATTGTTAGATTGACTGGTTGACATTTGTGATGATTTTATACTGCATTGATATCCTTAAGTTGTCTCCGCATACTTGGCAGAAAGACAACTCTGCGGAAAATATCTCTACGGATCGACATCTCTACGGACAACATATCTACGGGTATAACACTACTGACTACATCTCTACGGATTCATTTCTCTACGGATCAATAACTCTACGGTTTACAACTCTACGGAAAGGACTCTACTATTGGGATGATAATTTTATGACAATCGATAACATAGAAAATATTTTTGATGAAATCTTATTATCATACATCGTTAAATTAATATATCACATAACACCTTATGTGAATTCATTGCCTCATGTAGTAATACGCCATCTGAAGCCTCAATTTGTTATTAATAATAGTTTATGCTTGTACTATGTATTACATATTACATATTATGTATATAATAACATACAGCTCTCTCCGCAATTACGCTCATTGTTTGTTTACATTTATGATGTTTTAAATAGTCAATAATATGAAAACAAATAATCTCGAAGGTATACTGTTAGAAATTAGTTTCAATTATGTTTTTGTATTTTTATATTATAAATCATTTTTCGTCAACTATATTACTATTTAAGTATATATCATGGTCTCATCATAAAATAATTGTGTAATAATCGATAATCAATAGTTTCAACTATAATTTCAAATTTATCATAACGAATTAATCACACAATTGTGAACATTCGGAATGATAATTTAATTATTGCTTGGAATTATACTTCATGGAATTTTATAAAAAACATCCAACAATAATAAATTAATAAGACATAAATTAACATCAATATAATGTTCATTCTAAATTAATATAGTTTTTATTATGTTATTCAAAAAATTGGTCACAACAAATAATCCAGGATGAAAACATGTTTTATGTGTATTCAAATAATTCCAATATATATGTCTCTATTTATAATTTGGTTGTTGGCATACAAAAATATACATAAACAATTAGAAATATATTCATTTTCACAGTTACTACTCTATACATGTAAAACTTACCATCTTTAGTGTTGGGAGTGTGGATAAAATAAATAGTATATTAAGAATTATACGAAATGATAATCTTTAATCAGTTTATTATGTAGAGTACGCATATATGAATGAATAATGATGGTCATATTTTACTGCAATTTAGATAACACTGTTATGAAAAATCCGCATAGCATTCAAATGACCGCGTATGCATATGCCGATTTAAACAAATAAACAATTAAAAATGAAGACATGTCGAAAATGCGATTGAGGGGGAAGGAGAGGACGCAACATTATAATTACACTGCATAGCGGCTGCATTTTAATATACTATGAATTAAGTATACATTATGTTATTAATAATATGTTTTGATGGAAACAACTTTGTATAATATTACAATTTCCATGAATCATCTTGAACATTCATCTTTTTACGCTCTTTTCCGGGATTGGTAGTTTTCGTAACTTTCATGTATATTCTAATCGAAATATTCACACAAAAACTTGTAACGAATTTTCATATGAATACTTGACGCAAATAATTTTACTATTTTCTCTTTTGTACATAAAGATCGATGTGTTGTATTTGTTAAGGTTTTGTACAGTATATGATAATTAATATACGTATAATAATTAGTTTTTATGATTCAAATCACATGTAATCAAAAACAATACATGTTTGATCTGTACTCGAAAATTCTCTCACCTAATTGAATACAATTTAGAGATGCAGCAAAGTGCAAATATGTCATTATATACAGATCATTTGGATTATGATTGTCAAAAAGTTTAGGTTTGCTTCAGATATCGCAGGCGGTATTTAATCTTCATCAAAATTTGAATCACCACTAAAACATGAGAATATTTTGTTTAATGAAATATGCTGTACATCATTTTTCAACATGTTTTTGTATTGATGTGCAATATATATATGTTAATAAAAATATAAAACTTGACATACAAACGAAATTTTCTAACAAACATGAATTCACAACTCTTCAAATTTCTCTCTCCTCATGTAACATATATTTATTTTTAATACTCAAATAAAATACATCATTCTTTCAGTACATTAAACACATGTATTGCTTGATGGAATGGCAGCGCAGATTTTGTAGAAAAGTATGGAAAGGGGTAAGGCGGTCAGAGAGGGTACATGTGCCTATACTAAAGAAGTGATGTCTATATATATAAGAGTTGTCCAACTGATAAAAAAATTAATCAAATAAACTGAGGTGTGAATTTCTCACACAATATACCGATTACGCAAATTATATTTTGAAATATATGCAATTGTATGATAAGCATTGGTCTGGGTGAGGAAATATGTATATGTGTGTATTTGACAAGGAGAATAGGTTCAAGATATGCAATAAGAAAAATGTGAGGAGGAGAAGGAAACGGAAGTTACAAGTAGCAGAAATCTCAAGGCAACAATATCATATATACATACATATATATATATATATATATGCCATAATAATTGATTGATTACAAATATGACTAATCGCAGTGCCCTGCGGTGTATATTTCTTATTTATCTTCATGGGTATACATTCGCGTTGGGCGCGTACACGCTTTGAGCGTGCTTAAATGTCATTTTTAACATTGGACTAGTAACAAATGAGTGCTCAAAGCGTGTAAGCGCCCAACGCGAATGCACCCCGTATTGATGGTAATGATTATTACCATATGAGCGACAATCTGTGAAAATTTGATCCCTAAGACCATGATATCATTATAGTAAATCAATTACAATAAAAATTCCTATAATTCTGCTGAATTTTATTTACATTGACATATATATGTATGACGAGTACTATTGTAAAAAACTGGATGATGGGAGTATTAAAAAAACAGAAATTGATTGATTCATTGATTTTATTTATAATGACCTGGTAAATTGCTATGGGGCAAAAATATAACAGTAGTACAAGACAAAAATACAATAGTAGTAGTACAATAGCGTCAATGGATAGCAATGAAATTTGTAATGATATGAGTGTAACAATAAAAGCAAATAAAAGAAAAAAGAAAAGCGAATAGTAAGACATAGCAACACATTGTGCTATGCAGAGCGAAAAGGGACAAAGAGGGTGTAAAGATGTTTTTATCTCATTGGTATCGAAAGCAAAAAGTTTCTTTTATAATTTGTTTATAATTTTACAACCTACCATACAAATATGTATGAATGAATAGCAGTTTTTGAAATGGCATTGTCGTTTTTATATGTATAATATTTGATGATTTTAAAATAGTTATATACTGTAGCAATAAATGTAATAGAGTATTATTTTCATTTTGAGAATGAGAATAAAATCTTGCAGTAGCTGTATTTTTGATTAATAATATACAATCAGACATCAGTGTATTTCAACGCACACACATAAATACCGCCTCCCATGTGATACTGATGGGCTATGATGACGTTTTCATATATAAAATGATAATTCCACGCTAGTACACATCAATTATTCATAATGTATAATTTGAATCAACTACTATACGTTAAAATCAATCATCACTTCTGATTATAAATTACATCTATTGGTATTATAATTTCATTTATGCATTTTTTCTGCTATGCGCAATTACGATTTTAATATATTTACTCACGAGTAAGGGACATATAGGCGTCAGCTTGTAAGTTGATACTTGTGTCCTTAGAGGGGGAAGGATTATTTTCAAGTCCATATTTGTATATACTATATACATATATGTATGTATCAACTTAAAATATCTCATATATAATAATTTGCAGTTGAGTTCATGGGGTTATTATATTATATGCATATAATTATGATAAATCCTTATATTGATGAAAAATAATTATATCAATTTATAATTTCATTTTAAATCTTATTGTATACATGTAACCAACATTGCACAATGTTGTATAGATGAAAATGGCCCATTATCAATAACACATAGGAAATTAATAATCACAAGATTTTTGAAAACATTCTACTTAGAAAATATGCTTGGTGAAATATAAATTATTTCGGAATTTGACAAAATTTCTTCGTATCATTTCAGGTTCTTGTATATTTGTTTTGTCCAATAAACCCCTTAAAATATAAGAGGAGGAAAAAAAATTGTATATAGTGGAAGGATCTTCTGTACATGACATAAAAAAAAAATACCCTTATCGATATTTATGACGAGACATTTTTTGGATAACAGATGTGAAAGTATACGACAAAGGATGGTAAAGCTTTTATTTTATTACTCTTTGTGTGAACGGCTGCATCCAGTCACACATGTATTTGAAACTGCATTCGGAATTTTTTTGTTTACTGAAATGACTAAATGGCATTACAATCGTTTCCCCGAATTATTCCTATTTTTTATTAACATTCTAAAAATTTCATCAAACTATATACTTCTCAAATCAACATTAAAATCATTTTGCGTATTTGCCCGTGGCATTTCACGTTAAACAAATGATACGTAATTTTCAAAAATCGATATGATGCAGAAATAACCAAATAAATTAAATTGAACTTGTTTATTTTTTCTGTTTTTCATCAGCAGACGAGATCTAAAGGATATATAGGTTCCATACGAAAGACAATGATAGTAGTGACTATATACATATTTATAATGCTTTATATGCTTCACCGTCGGATTGCTGATCAGACACATTATACGTAAACATCACATCCATACTCAGTAAATTCTATACAAAGGAATAAATGGTCTCACCCCTGATGCCTCGTAGGTGTATACGTATATTTCAAAAACATAGATATGTAAAAAAAATCAGTGGCCTTCTTGGAAATAGATATCGGGTGAAAAATATACGAGGAAATAATGACGTATATTCAACGTCTCATTTATGACAATTAAAAATTTATATTATTTTTTTGATGAAATTCTTTAAAAATACATCCAATAATTCACAAATATATATGACAAACAATACAATTTGCATATAATGATATATCCCATCTCGTTTATTGCCTGTATAAGTATCACTCTTCTATGTAAACTTATGAGAGAGAGATATTTATATTATCATTATGGTCGACGAATACAGGATGAAAAAAAGGGTATGTATTTCATGGACAATACTTTCAATAAAATTATATAAATGTACGCAATATGAATAATAATATTCATGAATATTCTTTGTAATTGATTTTCGACGCATTCTTAAATCGAATATATAGTTTGTTGATTAATTTTTCATTTGTGATTTCAAAATGTTGTATTATTTCGTGTGAAGATAAAAATAAATCTGTAAAGATTAATAAAAAAATCCGAGTGTTGTATTTCGTCTCCACTCATAGTATATGTTGGGCGATGCCGTTGTTTACAAACATGTATAAGTCTATACATCTATCTGCGCGTAAAAGTTGTGCAAGTACAACACACAAAGAGACATCATAAAATGTGTTGGAAAACCTTTAGGTGATAGCTTGTAGAGTTTCGGACCTATAGATCATTATTAACTTGCACGTCTTACTGTCCAGTTACTACACTGATCATTGGTTTTCCAGCATTCGAAACGAACTTATGTCACATTGTTCTGGCACATATGCATATATGCTTCAGTCGAGGAATCAATTTTTCATTTTTATCTCAAGTATTGTCTGACATTCGATATAAAAAAATTACGTTAGTTATACCATTTAGTGTGTGTGCAAATACGTGTTACTGCGATTTTATTTTTTTCAGTGTTTATATTGATTTATACTAATATAAAATATTGTGTGTGAGAAGATTAACTGTTTTTGTAACATTATTTATAATTTTTTAAATTATTGTTACTTATATACAATTACTTCAGTGTATATTCCATAGTTTCTCATTTTTAGCCAAATATTACTTATAAATTATATCGTAAGCAAAATGTTAGCGGTAAAAGGCCAGCGAGATAAAACAACTCGATATATGTATCAAGGATTCGCTTATCATGAAGATTGTAAGCAACCCGGGCGGCGATATGTTTGTGCATCGAGAACGGTAAAAGGTGTGAACTGTCCCGTGAGTGCAATTGTAGATGAAAACAATGTAGTTCATGTGAGACGTGGACCTCATTCGCATGGGAAGTCACTTTTATGTTTCAAAGATCGTGCGAGACGAGAGCTCAAAGAAGAAGCTGCGGATTTCGATCAAGGTCCACACCAAATCGTGAATAAAGTTTTTAAACGGTAAGTCACAAAAAGCTAAATGATAATTGATTATTTGAAAAATATTGTTTTGGATGCACAAATAATTTGTTTCTTGAGAAGCCGAAATATTTTTGTTGCATAATTTTCGAATATTCGCATTCATTACAATCATTTATATTACAATATTCATAGATTGTTTAGAATATTTTTTTTTCTCCAAGAACTACATATGCCACTCAATCTGCTGAGGACAGCTATATTTGATTTATTCGTGATATAAAAAAAAAGCCCAGTACGCGATCAGTTGTAGTATATTAAATGCATTTTTACAATTTTTACATGGATAAATCATGGTAATATTGTGAAATTAAATGTTAATTAGTAATTGATAATATTACTGAACAAATTATAACTCGTAATTTGTTTGTGTTTTCCTCAACTTTTCATATATAAATTCTTTCATGACCATGTTCATGTGAGATGAATAATACCAATCCCTTTATTTTTTCTTCTCACTAAAATTTTTTTTTTAGAACTACAATTATTACCAATGATAAAACGAATTCCCAGTTGAAGCAGACTTTATTATTTTGTATAAGAGTATTTTATGAGGAATCATTTCTACTGTCAAATTGAATGTCGTGAATGATCCGTTTTTCCGCCTGTTTTTACTTTAATGATTATTATCAGTGTGAATAACTATAATTCACTATAATTTATCTTGTGATCGAGTATTAGTGATATCGTTCTCTTACTCCTTAACGCATTTATAATATAAAGAAAATATGAATTGGCAATTATCACAGTTTTGTTTCATTCAGTATTGAAAACCATAAGCAATTAGCAGTAAACAAATTATTATAAATCAGAAAAATTCTACATTTCATGAATAAACTGATTCTAAGAAGCCTTTCCAACCTTTCACTGGTGAAAAGTACGCCAGCTGTTCTGGGACTTTTACCTCATGCCTTTTATGTTATCAGCTTTTTTCTCAAATTTTCACATTAATTTATTGAATAACGTAAATCAATAATATTTGCACTTTCGCAAACACATATCGGATGAAAAAATATACAAATTATTCAGTTTTAATAGTTTTTGTTCACACTTTCAATTCTCAGTACGATTTCATTCCTCTTCATCTATCATGTATACATGTATTCGAATTACTGATATTTTGTTTACTTATAAATACTTATAAACAAATATGTATGGATAACATACAAACTATGGTGCCGAGAAATAATAATAGGTTCGACTTATTTTTTTCTCATCAACGGTTCATTATAATGGAATATAGCAGTTGTTATGTATTACTATAAATAATATTTCATTGCATGTCACATTTGACTTTTTATCTAAATTTTCATTACTTTTTCCAGGAATAAAAAAGCCGCTAAAATAATGGAACGCAGTGCAGCACTGCAAACTATAGCTAGGGAACGGCGGAAATATATACCCAAGATCCCTGTTAAATTAGGTGAAATGGCTGAAATACTTACAGAGATTGAGCACGTGCACAACGGGGCGTATCACGGGAGCTTCCAATCCAGCGATGGAGCACATGGGTTGGTGTTTACAACTGATATATTGCTAAATGTTCTTCGTAATGATCCTCGTGAATTATACATCGATGGTATATTTGACGTGAGTGTATATGTATAGTTCTAATAATCATAAACAAAAGATAGATGTATATCATAATATACTCAAAAGTGGATTACATATTTTGACAGTCACGCCCACGAATACCAAGGAGCTGCCAATTACTCATTCTACACATTAACAAAAGAGATGTCGTAAGTTGATCATTGATCATTCCGAATAATAATTCAATAATGTTTTCAATATATGCATCAATAATTTTTTTTACTCACATGATTTTTTATTTTCTGTATAACAGGGCGTTCCCATAGCATTTGTTCTCTGTGAAAACCGAACAAAAAATTTTTATAGAGCATTTTGGTCGTATATACTGGAGTTTGTGCCAACTTTGTCGAGTGACACAAAGTTCGTTGTGTGCGATTATGAAAAAGCATTAATAAATGCCACTCGTGAGATGCTCCCTAATGTTCGTCTGAGAGGTTGCTGGATACACTATATAAGAGTAAGCAAATGAAATTCATTTATATTTTAAAGTATGAATAATTTAGCAATTTTTGATCATTTACCAATTCACAACTCGATTTCAGGCATGTACTCGAAGATGGAACAAATTGAATCTCCCACGAACACAATCATATAATGTGGTATTGTCCATGGTGTGGGCTATGGCATTGGTTCCGGCACGAAAATTCCCTAAAGCGTTGAGAGCTATTCGCTTGCAGATGAAGAAAACAGCCAATGATGATATGAACTTAATCGAGTTTTACGATTATCTTCGGCGAGTTTGGTTACGTCAAGCTGACGTGGTATCATGCTGGAATTGCAGAGCAACGACCAACAATATATGTGAAGGTTTTAACCGGCAGTTACCGGGTAAACTGGGTGGTAGACGCCCACCGATGGCCCGATTCATAAGTGAGTATTTTTATCTCTTCTTGTGTATATATATTAGGGTGTTCCATTTTTAGGCGATATTTCGAAAAAAATTTCTGAGTCAGGCAGAGGCTTATCTCATCCAAAAATTCGATTTCCCATATAAATAATACAACAAATTTTCTTTTCCACTTCAATTTGATTTTCCGATAATTGAAAATTGTTCTGGCGAAAATTAATGTACAACTTTTGTGCATTGAATTTGCTATAAAAAATTTTTTGTTTAATCCCGCACAAAAGTTGTACATTAATTTTCACCAGAAAAATTTTCAATTATCGAAAAATCAAATTGAAGTGGAAAAAAAAATTTGTTGGGTTATTTATATGGAAAATCGAATTTTTGAATTAGCTAAACCTCTAATTAACTTAGAATTTTTTTTCAAACTGGAATATTCATTTTCATCAATTATCAGATTTTCAGGGATCACGGACAAAAAAAATTATTTAAAAATGAATCATTCTAATATATATACTGATTATATGTTATCTAATTCTTTGTTTCATACTAATTCACAGATAAAATGGTATGTATCATCGAAGATTGCGAACAATTATCAGATGAGTTGGACAGTGGGGTAGTGCTAAATAAGGGGAGACGCACCACTCAAATGGTTAAAACTGCACACTTGAATCATTGTTGCAGGGCGCTGAAATCAAAGAAGTGAGTATAGGAAATTCGTGATATGAAAATTCAGTTGTTTCAATAATCCTTAATGACATTGGTCTTCATTATTTGCTCTTACAGATTTAATATACATGGATTTTTAACAGCGGTATTTGGATACAGTGCTATGAATGGTGATATCGATGGGCGATTAAATTTGAATCACTGTAAGTATAACCATGTGAAACTATTGATTCAAATATCAATTAATATAATTAAATATTTTTGTAGATGCTAATGTAGACGATGCTGATGACTTTCATAGTAGTCTTGCTGATCCGGCACATTTGCCAAAGGGTAATAATAATTTTTTCTAGATCATTAATTATCATAGACATAATGTTTAAATTGTATGAAATGCTTTGTATCGTAAAATTTTGGTTGTAGAAGTGCTTAGAAGTGCCATCGAAACATCAGACAATGAATGGCAAGCAGAAGACTCATGTAAGAAAAAAATATTTATAAAGTAGTTTTCTCATTCATTTTCATGTTCATCCTCACACAAACTTTCCATTAAATCGCCATTCATACAACTTAATCTGATCCACATCACATTTTATCAGTAGTAATAATCAGAAAATATGTTTTCAGAAAATATTCATTTTCCAACTTGTCAGTTCGTAATTGCTTTTTTTTCAGCTGAATCTGAGTGCTGTTCATCAGATGCTGATGCTGAGGGCGATTATTGTTTCTCAGACAACGACCAGGATGCGGAATTTGTAAATCAAAGTAAAAAAATTGCTCATTAATTTTGTTTATCATGATCATTTTTTTCCATATTAGTGGACATTTATATCCATCAATTTTACTTTGCAGATCATGTTTGTGATCAGAAGGCGAAATCATCATTTTCGAGACGATGTCATACTAAACGATTGATCAGGCCACCCCGAAAATACCGACGGACAATCCAGAGCAGTATGATCACATAATCATGAAAAATAAAAGTAGCAAGCTGACGTCATTTACCGTATAAATTACGTAATTTCGATGAAAATGGGGACGAAAATACATTATGTTTACGACAAATGTCGACAGCTTGTTGCCTATATAAGTTACATTATATAAAATATTTTGTAATATGGCAAATGTAAACATTGGTGTTTACTTTTATGTTTCTAGGTGAATCTGAAGAAGGTGACAGAACTGAGCAGATTATGATTATTCAGAACAGCAAACTCGAAAACGAGGTGGGTCTACCGTCAATAAAAAAAACGAAAACAAGTAAATCATCGTCGACGAAATACATCGAAAATATCTATCCAAACTCTGAAAAAACGGAAAATAAATAGAAAAAATATAAAATTGAAAGCCAATAAAATATCAGGTATTTAAACTTTCATTACAATTATTTATTAGTTACTTTTACAAATTTAAATTCAATGAAATATTCATTCGCTTATTAATTTCATTCATATGACAACTGGATAGATGAAAATAAGTTTTTGTTGCTACGTTTTTTATTCATTGTTAATGTCTCAATTAATTTAATAATGACATGATATTTATTATTCATCAGATAAATCTGTTGTCAGCAATAAATCACGGAGTGTCGTAGCAACTGCAGATAATTGTACGGAAGATGAATGGGAAATAAATCCCAGTAGTGTCATACAGCCTCAGGAAATATCTGGAGATAATGAGGAAGTCATGCCACAACACGATGAGACATTTACAAATAGTAAGTAACAATAACAAATAATCTACATTTTTTGATTCACGTTTTTTCCATTCCTTGAATTTTATCAAGAAATGTTTGAACGACGTAATTAAATGATGATAACCCATTTTTTAACTCCTCAGGAATGATGAACAACAACAAGGGTAACAATGGTATAGGAGAGCGAGCAATTACAATTCACAGTAATCTCGAACCAAAGGTGGTTATTAGAGATATTATGAAGGATGTAGCTCTTCAGAATCTAGAACGTAATGATGGCACACTATTCTAAATATGCTGCGAATTTGTATAATTATCAATTTTTTTTATCGACATTGAATTGATACTAATCAATCATAAGCTTCAGGTGATATCGACGGTAACAACAGTGAACCGTTAACGTCCACATGTGAGCAGTCTATCAACCCACCCCAAGAGAATTGCCGACAGACAGAAATCGGTATGAACCAACATGAACAAATAAATTTGAACTGTCAAACTATATGGATATGAATTGATTCAACTAATAAGATAATTATCTCTTGCTTTTTCCAGGCGTAATTGAACATCGTTCATCCGAGGATGCTGCTGGCATTCGCGTTGTAGAGGCCATCGATAATGATAGTGCGGCAATAAACATCAGAAATAAATGGAAACTCTCTCGTTTTTTGTGTAATTCAAACAAAAAACGTGTTCGAGTGCTGAAGCTGAAAAAATCTAAAAGTAAACGTGTAATGTATAATGACGAAGAGATATCAGGTATTTATTATTTTATAACAAATTTTCATAATCAGATTTTATAATGTAATTTTAATCCATATCATTAACACTACTTCAATATTTTTCCAGATGACATAGGAAACATTTCATCAACCTCTTCAAATAGTGTTGAAATAATCACTGACAAAAATGATCAGTGTGATTCAGATGATACTTTTTATGGTAAAAATATCATATCATATTGAATCTAAAATAAAAGTTGAAATATGAAATTTTCTGAACATTGTGATTTTATTTTGTTTACAGACGGCGAATGATGATTATTACCCTCCGTGACTGGTTGACAACAACTGTTGAATTGTCATCATTACCGTATGTTTTCTATACTTTTCAGCTCGTTACTTGTCATACTCTGTATTTATATGAGGTGGTCCTTACTTCGAACCTTAATTCGTACATCGGGTTTAAATTAGTCATTATATCTCTTTTTATAATATTGTGGTGTTAATTAACAGATATTTTTCGTTTAACTGAATTCTATCTGCATATAGTTGTTGATGATTGATAAAATGTTGATATGTTTGAAGCATTAACGTTTGAAAAAAGAAATGAATTTCATTTTTGCTTTATTGAAAATATAGAACATTTTATTCATTGAATTAATTTCTGATTTTTTTGTTCGGTTGTGTAACTTCTCTCATTAACCATCATATTAATGTCATCAACATTCATAACCGCCTGTTCTGTATGACATTACACATGCAAGATATTGATTTAAGAAAATTTCTGATAATTGAACGCTATTGAGAAAAAACTGATGCACATGGTAATTATTTTATTTCTCATCACTTTCGCACTTGTTTCTCATTTTTTGTTTTGCCGTATATTCGTTTCTTTTTTTGGTATTCCAAACATGTGTTTGAAGTATAGTTCATTGCAATTATATAAAAATATATAATCTGTGCAATTTCAGTTGAACATTGAATTCCATTCGTAAATTTTTTTGTTATACAGTATTTTGATTGTTTTTATTATGTATAGTTCATTTCTTAATTTTAGTTTTTTTTTTTTTTTGTATATTGACTCGTTTTATTTCCATCATTATGAACATTCATGAATGCATACAAAAATTTTAGTTCAATAATTCATGCATAATTTGTTAAAATGCATTCATTTTCGATTCATCTTACTATTGAATTATTGAATTACATCGACTTTTCTGTAAGAATTTTTCTGATATATCATTACTATTGCGAGATGTATGTTGTTCTTCACCATTTCGTATTATTATAAAAAAGCTCCAGAGTGGAATATTTATTGACTTGCTAGATCATAATTCTTGTTTTTATTGCAATATAATAATTATTGAAATTGTGTTGAAAGCTTTTATTCAACCAGAGAAAGTGGCTCTGATAGAACTGCTAAAGATTACCGATTAACTGGAATGTCGTTCATTTTTTCAGATCCCGCATGGATTATTGTTGGAGTATGCTGTGGTGTGATAAATAATCATGAATAATCGATTAATAAAATTGAGTTAAAATATGAAACTTCATATTAATTATATATTATTATGGGTGAAAACATATGTAATTACCATCGAGATCATATTAATAAATATCCCAATTGAAGATGTAATATTTATTATTTTTTGTAGTTGTAATCTTATATTATATTTTGTTCTCACAGTTTTATTACATATAAAAAGTGCAAGACAGTTCTAAGAATATATCATCGACAATAATATTTTAAGTAAAGTATTGAATAAAATTTTGAAAAAGAATAAAAAAATATTTTATAGATGGGAATTAATATACATGATGTACAATAATAATGATTATGAAATACTTATTGTTTCGTAATTGTTTGATTAGTCTAAGCCTGTGTATACATATTGAAAAATGAATATTGTAGATAAAATCTATCGACACATTGGCTGAAGTATTTTTGAATTTATCCAATACTATTATATTAGATAATATGTGTACTTTTCATATAGTCCATGTAAAATGTCATATGTACCGCATGGATGTGTTTATAATAGTTGTCATATAAAAATTATCTATTAAAATACTGAAATTATGTTCTTATAATATATTTTTTATATATGAAATGCGGATGGAAATTGGAAAATATCTTAAGGAATGTGTTACATGTATTAGTACTATTATTGAATACATTGAAATTAATAAATTGAAATGATATCTCAAATGTAATATAATCATTTATTCATCAAAATCTTGTAACATGTATAATGTTTGTTTGCATCGATGTAATTACTATGGAATTCAATGAGTTTCGTTATAAATATAAAAAATAAAATTAATAAATTTCGAAGACATGTTATAATGATATGTATTATTATGACAAATTACGTCATAATGTATATTGCACTAGATGATAATTTCTTCTGATAATATCATACAATTTCTACCTTATCGATCACACTGTCGGTATTCCGTAGAGTTGTAAACCGTAGAGTTATTGATCCGTAGAGAAATGAATCCGTAGAGATGTAGTCAGTAGTGTTATACCCGTAGATATGTTGTCCGTAGAGATGTCGATCCGTAGAGATATTTTCCGCAGAGTTGTCTTTCTGCCCGCATACTTTGGTGAGGCTCCTTTAGTACTTTTACATTCATTCTTATAATTCAGTCTCATTCATACTATTTATTAATTACACATATTTATTTTTCCCACAGCACAACGAGATTGTAATAAAAAAAAAAAATTAATGATGTGTGGCAAGCCACCACATCACAACAACCTTCCACCTAGACTGATCATATATCCTCAATGGATATATGCTCAGTCGACCTCAGCGCTCTCACATTCGTCCATACATTTTTTTTCTATCACAACATTGTTACTTTGCTTTATTTTAACATACTTGACTCTAATTTTATTTATTTACTGTCTATTAGTCTTGTAATCAGTCTCGTACGTTAATAATTATCACATTTATTATTATTTAATGATTCTATGATTTTTCTTTTTAAAAATTTATTAATTGGAAATCCTCAGGGTTTTGTGTATAGTTACTGTAAAAATGATCCATCCGTAATACTGTATAATTGAAATATAATTTAATATGGGAATTTTTTGGGTTTTGGGTAATGTTACCGTAACAATGATCCATCCGTAATATTGTATAATTGAAATATAATTTAATATGGGAATTTTTTGGGTTTTGGGTAATGTTACCGTAACAATGGTCCATCCGTAAGGCCGTTTAATTGCTTTTTTATTATATTTATTTTTTTTCTCTTACACAGAAGGTGCATATTTTCATCTTATTCTGCTTACTGGCTTCTTTTCCACGCCTCTTTGCACTGGGGACACGTCGCTACATCCACATCTCTCCACCCACACAAATAACAATAACGCCATCTTTTTCGCGCCTTGCACGCACGATGGGAATGTCCGGCGTTACCACATCTCCAACAATCATATCCTCCCACTATCCGTAAATTGGGGACTACTGTGGGTCGGGGTCCATGTCGTGGTCTCTTTTCTTCATTTTCGGGATCCGTAGGGGTTGGGTGATTTACTGGTTTGGGGATGACTAGGGACATTAAAGGTGATATTGGAGCGGGTAATCGTGATGGGGGAGTATTCATTGCTCCTAGGGAATGATTCCGGACGACGTTAATTAATTCAGGGAAGCGGGACCGGATTCTTGGAGGTTGGGATGGGGGTGGGACCGTAGGGAGTTGAGTTATTGCCGAATATGTCGAAGTGGGATTTTTTTCCTGAATTCTTTTGGCTAATATTTCTGCCACACGATTAGCTAGTCTCTCTTCCGCGTCTGGGTCTAAGATGAGGGGGGCTATAGGGAGAGTTAATGGGACTTGGAATGGGGGGCCGGATGGTCTGGTTGTGGATCTGATTATGGGGGTTATTTTGGGAACGCAGTGCGTAAGGGGCCGGATTATTTGGGGAATGGGTTGAGTGGGAGCTGGGAATGTTGATGTTGAAGGGATGGGGGATGGGTTTCGTGATGGTTGGCATGGGGTTGTTGGGGGTACCGGAGGGGTGACGGGATGCTTCTTTTTTTCCAATTCTTTATTCGCCAATAATCTTTTTATCCGTTCTATTTCCTTTTCCTTCAATTCCTCCATCACTCTTATTCTTCTCTCTCTCTCCTCTACCATCGCTCTTTCCCGTGTCTTCTCTCGCTCGATTCTCTCTTCCTCTTCTTCTCTCTCCTCCAGGAATGGGCAACATGGGCTTCCCACCTCTCCCATTACCGGAATATAATGGGGTCGAAGGGGTCCTCGGTGTCTTACGTAGCTCTTCCTCATCTGTTAGCTGCTCCTCCTGTAAAAATTCATCCGAATGATAGGGTTTTAATTCGTTGATGTGGCTTTTTTCAATAATTTTACCGTCTTCGTCCGTTAGTTCGTATATGACTGGGGATATAACGCGAGTAATCGTAAATGGACCAATAAATCGTGGACCCAACTTGGCCATATAGTTTTGTGTGGCTTGAGATAATTTTCGATTTTTCTTCATAACTTTATCACCTATTTTGAATCGAATATCCTTTCTTCCCTTGTTGTAATAATTAGCCTGTCTTATATGCGCCGTACCCAGATGTTTCTGAACTAAATCTTGCAATAATTTTAGTCTCAACATTCTTTCTTTCCACGCTATCGGGTCGCTAGGGTCAATCGTATCCGGATTTTCTATTTCATCTCTCATGTTTATTATTGGCTTGGGATTTCGCCCCATATTCAAAAAAGCTGGAGATACTCCAGTAGTTGATTGGACAGCAGTGTTGATTGCGAATGTCAATTCGTTCAAATGTTTATCCCAATCACGATGGCTTTCTTGAATAAAAATACCTAACATGGGCCGTAATGTTCTATTTACTCTTTCCACGGGGTTGGATTGGGGATGATATTGGGGGAAGTAATGTGCTTGATACCGGATTCCTCAAGTCTATCTACCAAATTTTTACCTACGAACTCCGTGCCATGATCGTTTAGAAAAAATTGGGGCTTTCCCCATCTATTTATAATTAATTCCTCTGTGGCTTTCCAAATGGAACGTGCATCAGCTTTTGTAAGGGCTTTCATCTCAACATACTTCGTAAAATAATCCTGAAAGACTAATAAATATTTCTTTTGGGCTTTACTAGAAGGAAATGGTCCCATAATATCTGCGGCAACAATTGACCATGGGCCTTCTACCGTCCGTTCCCTCATTAATCCCATTGGGCCACGCTGATTGGGTTTAAATCGCTGGCATTCTGGGCATTGTCTCACGAACGTTACTACATCTTGAAAAAAACTCGGCCAATAAAATTCTTGGGCAATACGATGATATGTTTTGTCGATACCATAGTGTCCGGATTAGGGTAAACGATGGGCATCTTCTAATACTTTTTCTCTTACTTCCACAGGTAATACTAATTTCCATTGATTTAAATCCGGAATAGTGGGATCAATTTGCATGTTGGGACGTCTATGATATAATTGGTCATCTTCTATCTTCCAATCGGCATATTTATCCGGATATTCGTGGACGTCACTTTTCTTTTTATTATACCACGTGTCTTCAGTGGTCGCTATAACCTCCAACGAGCTCAATATTTCTCCTGTAACACGCGAAAGGGCATCCGGAACAACGTGGAGGGATCCTTTTCTATGAATTACCGTAATATCATGGGCTTGCAGTGCCATTGACCATCTTGCCAATCTACCGGAGGGGTTTTTTAAATTTGTTAACCACCGTAGGCTACTATGATCCGTAATAACTTGGAATTTACTACCTTCAATATAGGGACGAAATTTTTCAACTGCCCATAAAACGGCTAGACATTCTTTCTCAGTTACCGTATAATTAATTTCCGCAGGGGTTAATACACGACTGGCATAGCATATTGGGTGTTCGCTACCGATACTAAGGGTTTTATTTTCTGCATCCGTACCAAATTCATTAGCTTGTGTCAAAACAGCGCCCAATGCCCAATCACTGGTGTCTGTTTGTAGGGTAAAAGGCTTGATAAAGTCGGGGCGAGCCAAAACTGGAGCTTCAGTAAGGGATTTTTTAATTTTTTCAAATGCTGTCTGCTGGTCTGGACCCCATCCCCAAGCTACTCCTTTTTTAACCAACTTCAAAAGTGGAATTTTGTCTTCTGATAATGATGGCAAAAATCTCGCGTACCACCCAGCAGCGCCTAAAAATCTTTGAATACTCTTGACATCCGTAGGGGCGGGATAATCTAAAATAGGGGCTATTCTTTCTCTATCCGGAGATAAACCGTGTTGATCGATTTTATAGCCGAGAAATGTAACTTTATCACACAAAAACTCGCTTTTCTCCGCATTTATTGTCAAATTTGCTTCAGTTAATTTTTCTATCACGCGATTCACCCACGTTACGTGCTCATCCAATGTACGCGTAAAAATTATAAAATCGTCAACATATTTTCGTACGTATGGGGACCAATCCGGAGGGATTATTTTATCTGTAAGTCTCTGGAAGGATGCCGGACTATTTCTCAATCCGAATGCCATACGCTTAAATTGATAAAGTCCTTTCCCTGGGACTGCAAAAGCCGTAATTTCTCGACAACTTTCCTCGAGCTCAATGTGGAAGAAGGCGTTTGACAAATCTAATTTTGAAATGTAAACAGCTCCTTGCAACTGGTCTAGTAGCTCATTTAGATTCTGCATAGGGACGGAATCGTGCTTTGTGACCTCGTTGACTTTCCGAAAGTCAATGCAAAACCTGTATTTCCCGTTTGGTTTCCTATGCAGAACCGGCCAGCTACACCATGGGCTTTGAGATGGTTCAATAATGCCTTCGGCCAGCATTTTATCAACTTCTTCTTGTGCTATTTTCAAAATATGGGGAGCGTATCTGCGAGTACCTTGCCGTATGGGTGGGTGTCCTTGTACATCAATATTATGTTTAAAATGGGGGGTAATCCGGAGAATTTTGGGCTCCGGAGGGATCAATTTCTTAAAAGTCTCACGCATTCTATCGGCAACATCCGGAGAAATATGAATAATATTGGGTGATTCGTCTTTTGAGGGTAAAATATCCTGACTGGCCTCTACTAACATCAATTTCTCTTCAATCCGGACGGGTCGTGCATAAACTATATTTGATTGTGGCTCTATTTTAACTCTGCCACCTTTCCAAGTACAATTATCTCCCTTAAATTCTATTCCCATAGCAGCGATGAAATCCATACCTAGCACGACATCATATGATAATACGCTACAAATCCGGACGGGTAGTGTGCATTTTTCCATATGTGCTTCTAATTTTAAAACAACACAACCCAGTAATTCCACTTCTGATCCGTCAGCTACTTTCATCATACCACCTGCGTTTATTGAGTATTCTTTTACTATTTTGCCAAACGATGGACCAACAAAAGTTCGCGTAGCTCCTGTATCAATCAATGCTTTAAAATTTTCATTACCCAACTTTACCGTGGTAAATTTCCTATTTTCCCCGTAATCTCGTCCGAGCATTTTTAATAATTGAGATGTTGTAATAATTTCACGGTTATCTGACGGTTCTTCATCATACGCGGCGCCCACACAATTTATTCCGACATTTATTTTTTTATTTTCTTCCAAAATAATCAAATCTTCTGTATCTGTACCTATTTCTTGAGTAACTTGAATCATAGCCGCTTTATTTTCCAAATTTGAAATTGGGGGATCAGTCGCGGCGTCTACTGTCCCCGATGCCAGTTTCCCTGGTTGTGATTATCCGAAGGGGTTTTATTAGAATTATTTGTATTATCCGAATTGTAATTTTTATTGCTGTTATAATCGGTATTCGTATTGAAATTTCTATTTGAATTGTAATTAGTGTTGGAATCAAAATATGAATTTGAGTTATAATTTGCAGTATTAGAATCATAATTTACATTGGGATTAAATTTCGTATGAGTATTGTAATTTCTATTTGGGTAATAATTTCTGTTGGGGTTATAGTTTACATTGGGGTTGAAATTTCTATTAGAATTGTAATTATTACTGGAATTATAATTTCTGTTGAGGTTATAATTTCTATTGGAACTATAATTTACCGTATTATCAATCATATTGGGTTGTGTTTGAAATTTTCCGGGTAACGGACATGATCGACTAAAATGACCTGGCTGACCACAATTGTAACATACCATATTATTTTCCGGAGGGGTAATTGGGATAGATTCTGTCTGTGTCGCTAACGTTTTCGCTTGTTTGGGTTTCATTTGGGGATTTTTTATCATATTATTTTTTACCGGAGCAGGTTCTGTCGCGTTTACTTCTTCTTTGGTTTCAGTAGCGACCATTCCCCATACTTTACGACCATTATTTCGTGACCACGCTGAGCTAGATAACATGGATTTTTCCGGGGGGGGGGGGGCGGAGCATATTGTGCCATACAACGTAATTTATTTTCAATCATTTCCCCTTGTTCAGCGAAATCATCATAATCATGTATTGTTCTGGGATCGATATGCATTATGAATTTAGGGTGTAGATTTTTAAATATTATTTACATTTGTTGGTGCATTGGTACGTCTAAATTGAAATGCATAAACATAGCTTGCATACTAGTTAAATATTCCGGAATAGATTCTCCTGTACCCTGCGTACGCGCTCGAATTTCTTCCCACAATTTTGATTGACTATCCGAACTTGAAAATCTTTTTCTAAATAATTCAATAAAATCACTATAATCGCGCATTTTATTTTCTTCTGCTCTAAACCATGCTAATGCGGGCATTTCCAAAATGAAAGGGATGATTTGGAATGTTTCTTCTTCCGTAAGTCTGTATTGTTTAATAGCTTCCGTAAATAACCACAAAAATTCTTTTCCACATCCTTTAATTTGTCCTGAGAATTTAATATTTCGATCTCTCATATTTTTTCCCATTTTTACTACTCTATCTGATACTCTCTGATAGTCAAGAGCTCTAAATGGATCCAACTTTGATACTGATCTGGCTTGTTGTGAACCAGGAAAATTGAATGTTGTATTTTTAAACCATGATGATCCACCGAAAGCAGAAGGCTGTGGTGGTTGATCCGGATATCGTGGGGGAGTTGGACTATTTCTCTCTCGTCTATTTATAGTCTCAATTATTCTCGTACTATTGGCTCTATGATTTGATAAAACCGGACTGGAAGATAATCTATAGCCATCAGCGAAAGTTACTTGTGGCGCTCTACGAGAGAGGGGCATATTTCCGGAAGGGGCTGGGTCATAATGGGCTCTGGATTCATATTCATTGGGTCCGAAGGAGATGGGGTCTTGATATGGTCCTATTGACTGACCTGAAGATAAAGTTGGTCTATTTGGTGGATTAATTTCACTCGCGCCACCGGTAGGCTGCGTAGTTACATCCCGTCTCGTATGACCACGTGATAATGGACCCGTCGTTTGATTACGGCTAATATTCAATCTAATTGACTGTATCTCATCTGTTAACTCATTTACTATTTCATCGACTGATAAATCTTCCCGCCATCCCACCATGGTTTTGGGTGCACCATATCTTTCGTCCACCTCTGGATCCCAATCCGTAGCATCGCCTCCGAAAGCTCGTCGTAATTCTGATCTTACCAGCCGATTTGTTAACGTATCATTAGGTTCAGCATTACTAAGACCCTTTGCATCCAATACTGTGACTATTTCAATCGGATTTAAATCGCGAGCTAGTGCAGCTACTCGTCTTGTCATTCTCTCAACTTCGTCTATGGGGACTGTACCGGAAGCCGTTTCTGTATCAACTGGGGGGGGAGTATCCGGATTATTCCGCTCTTCAGCACGCAGTTCAGTCTGGGTTTTCTTTCCCATGGTAGTCACGTAATAATCCGAATATAATCAAAAAATAAGCAAAAAAAACGTAAAATAAGTAATAAATTAAAAATATTGAATAAATTTCTCAAATAATTTTTTTTTTTTTTTTTTATTTTATCCAAATTAATTTTTATTTCATCCCAAATTAATTTTTATTTCATCCGAATTAATTTTTATTTTATCCGAATTAATTTTTATTTTATAAAGCCTGAGGGAACGTATAAAAAAAAAAACTCCAAAAAATTGTTAAATAATTATCAAGAAAAAATTTTCTCCTTCAATGAAATCCCAAAATAATCTCAATTCAAGTTATTTTTCAGTCCACGATCTTTCAAAATATTTATTTCAATTAATTTTATTTATTTATCCGAATGGGGAAGAGGGACTGTCCAATTAACTTAAAGAAAAAATAAGCAAAAACACAAGAAAAAAAAATATTCCATACAAGTATTTCAAAGAAAAAATTCAAATTGTTCCATAAATCGTAATTTTCTAAGTCGAAATATTTCTGTCGTTTCTGTCAAATGTCACATAAATTATTGATACATTTAATTATTTAGTCATCAAAATTTCTTAGCAGCAACAATCCACAGCGCAACGACCTATTCCGCTCAATAGCACTCAATAATTCATATATATATTTTTTTTGAATATTCTCTTTCAATTCTCTCTTTTTTCACTTTTTTTTTTTCTAATATTAAATGCGATTCTCGCATAACACTATTAGTACTGGAATACCCTGAAATTAAAAAAATAATGCTAATTTATAAATATCATCTCGAATACTTACTATTTTATTCACTTACAGAATCTCGTTTCCGAATCTGCACAATTAATATTTGACGACTTTTCGGCTGCCTTGGCCGAGCCTGTGAAATTATTTTTACATATATTATTAAGTTAACAATAAATTTTATCTAACTACATATAAAAAATTATTATAAATCATTATTAACATCGAATGTCCCGTCAATAAATAATTCTTCAGTAGCAGGGTCGCCAAGCGCATCTAAAAGTATATCTGATGTGAAAACCGCCCCAAATTTTCCCTCTTCGGTTTAGAAACTACCATAAAACGGTTGTGCAAAATTTTCCGGTAAATTTGGGACATCATTTATTAAATCATTGATTGTTTTAGGTATTCTTCTGATTATTTTTTGTCGAGATCTATGCACGGTTTGCTTCGCTGCATTCATTTTGATGAGATATCTGGATTTTATAATTCTAAAAAGAAAAAATTTTAAATTAACAAATCAGTCATCTGCTTAATAATTTTGTTGATTTTAAAGATTATAGATGTAACGTGGGATATATTTATGTACACGCCAAAATTATGTGTCATTAGCATTCGAGGTAAAATAAGCATCAAATTTATTATAAAAAATTTATATTTTAGTAATTATATATTGTTATAGTAATAATAAAAAAACATTGCAATTTATTTTTCAGTATTTTTCAAATCAGTTTGTCGTTATTTAAGATGAGAAATACGTTATTTACACTATCTGCAGCTGGATTATGCCGACCCATTCTGAAGTTTAAAAAACAATAAATAATGTTCATACACTTTTCAAACAAATCTACATAAAGTAATGATCAATTTGTAACTATTATGAACGAAGTAACATATGTGGGTTTATTAGTTACGAATGTTGTGCCAAAACAGAATTTACATAAGACTTTTTCAAAATTTCATGTATTTTCAATTTTTGTGCTGCTGTTACCATATACATTCAATTTCATTTTTTTTTACGAAAACAACTATGCTATTCAATTGGTCGTGGTATGTATGTTTCCAGTACTCTCTTATGATTTTTTTTTCAGCTGCATTTTACGTCAGTACATGACAACATTGGCAGTGTATTTAAATCAATCCTTGAAAAGTGTTTTACAATTTTACATAAATTGCAAGCAAGTTAACATTCATAGATGTAAAAATGACAGATGTCAACTGCTTTCAGAATGATCATTACATTACTTACAATGTGTAATAAAAAATCATTCCAAAAATATACTTGCACTTTTCCCGAAGGCCGGCTTTGCAAATACACACCATTGATAATATTTTTCCATCACATGACACTGAACAATTAATTTCATGGGGTTTATTCTTCAGATTTGATGTTTGCTTGCAAAATGCAACAAACCTAACCTCATCATTATTATTTATTTCGCTCAGTTTCCCACATTTCACTATATGTCTTGCACTCGCGATTTTTTTACCTTCTATGTAATTACGTTTGCTACGATTTGTTTCATCCCAACGATAAATTTCTTGCTCAGAAATGTACATTTTAATGAAAAAACAACGAAACCTTGCATGGGTATATTGGATCAGTGATGTGATATAGCAGTCGTTTCTATGGATACTGTATCTTAGCCTCCATATTGAATATTAGGCTCCGCCCATAAGTAAAATCTCAATCCGGATATGTGCAATTTATAGATGAAGAACGAGTGGAAATAGACCAATAGTTAAGGAACAGGGGAATACGAGGGAATGTAGACATTAACATATAGTTATAAATAATAAAACACAGACTGGTTAACGTTTAATTGTATACATAAATATTTATAAAAGATTGGAAAAAAAATATAAGGATAAGGGAGAGTGAGAGAAAAAAAAAATATTAATACGCTTAAAAACAAACTCGTGCTAAAATCGCCATAGGGTGGGTGGAAGGCACACAAACTAACCTTTAATCCAGAGGCATTAAAAAAAAAAAGGTCAAAGTGACGGAATCAAATGAGTTAATAACTATGAGAAATTACATAAACAATATTATTATATGGTAAGTAATAAACTTTAATAATTTGCATATATAATTATTCAATGATATACAGATCATTTGTGGCAATAGCTCTAAATGATACATCCGCAAACTTCACCAAAGTGTATTGATGATTGCGACTATTATATCATCACCTTTTTGTAATACGATTCTAGCCACCTTCGACTAATAATTACAAATTTCATAATGAAACATTTTATCGCTGCAATGGCTTCGTGAAAAATCCTCTGTTCGAAACTTAAATTACAAATTTTTAATATTATTGGTAATGAACTTAGTATCCATTGATCTGTTATTGAAAAACGATCAAGTTTGTTGATATGAAACCCATCAGTCGCAAGCAAAATATTACGACACATTTTAAAATTTATTTTAAAACAAAAAATTTATTTCTTCTACATTCAATCATGTTAACATGTATTTTATGATTCTTAATATTATGCGCACGCAATGTAATTCATATAGCATCAACTCCACATAGACTGATTTATTCTGGAAACATTTGTGCATTTAATGCAACTTTGCATTTGAGCACAGGTTTGCTAAGAATTGCAATTGACAAATTTTCCTAAGCTTTTGTATTATGATCATTGCGATATATGCTATCAATTATGAAATTATTATATTATTTATAGCCTAAATTTAGTTATTGAACTATAATTACAATTAGTAAGTTTTGCTTTTTACTTACTTTTCACGAACTGTGTTTATGATATCATGTGGCGATGATAGTAGTTGTTTTGTCGCCAACTCCTTCAGCATTTTGATTGCCGGCTCCTTTAGATGTAATGTGGCAGTCGGGTGGTTATGGTTGCCCCGTATTTCGATAACACCACCTTCCACAATAAGGCTTACATGACATCTATATTTTTTTGATGTTTTTTGCGCACACACATACCGGCGGCCACGATAATTAACGTCCACGTGATATAAGAAATCTTTATAAAGATATTTTTCCGTGCCGGTTCTAATGCCTAAAATCTTTAGTATCTTCACGAAATTTAGTTGAAATTAAAAAAAAAATAACAACACACGATAAAAAAAATAAAAGATACAAAATTATATTAAACTCTTTAAATTTAACAAATATGAATTAAATTAAAATATTCATAATTGAAATTAATGAAATACAAATGATTTGAAATTAACAAAACATAAAGAAATTTATGAAAATAAAAGATATTAAATGGAAAAAATTAACCAGAGAATATATTACTGTGACGTTTACGCATATCTGATTGACAAAGTCGAATGACCAAAAAATCATCACAAATACAAAAAAAAAAAAATGAACAAATGAATGAATCGGTTGCATAGCGCCACAAACAATTATTCAGTTGTTCTCTCGACAAATTAATAATAAATTTTAATGAATTATAAATTTGTAAATTTATTTGTTTGTAAATATTAGGGCAAAGTTGGTAGTTGGATTACTAGGTTTCATATACAATTGTCATGGAATTCATAACAGCTGCGGGATATTGCAACTAAAGGGAAAATAGTAGATATATATCAGTCAATTTGGTAATACAAATAATCATTCATTTTTTATTTTATTATTTGAATATATATTAAATGTATCTTTTTTTTTGAATTAAGATTGATCATTTTGGAGCTGATAAAATTTTCGAGAAAGTATTTCGCAGTGTTGTACCGCAAATTTTCGCAGTGGATAGCAAATATCAGTCAATTTGGTAATACAAATAATCATTCATGTTTATTTTATTATTTGAATATATATTGAATGTATTTTTTTTTTTTAAATTAAGATTGATCATCGTGGAGCTGAAGAAATTTTCGAGAAAGTATTTCGCAGTGTTGTACCGCAAATTTCCGCAGTGGAAAGCAAATATCAGCCAATTTGGTAATACAAATAATCATTCATTTTTTATTTTATTATTTGAATATATATTAAATGTATTTTTTTTTTAAATTAAGATTGATCATTTTGGAGCTGAAGAAATTTTCGAGAAAGTATTTCGCAGTGTTGTACCGCAAATTTCCGCAGTGGAAAGCAAATATCAGTCAATTTGGTAATACAATTAATCATTCATTTTTTATTTTATTATTTGAATATATATTAAATGTATTTTTTTTTTTTTATTGAGATTGATCATCTTGGAGCTGAAGAGATTTTAGAGAAAGGATTTCGCAGGGTTGTATCGCAAATTAAATGTACGGAATTAAAATGTCAATTGGAACATGATCGTCATTGGCGAAATGTTACGTTCCCACTAGTTCTATTGGTTGCCTCTGCAATGTTTGTTGCCCATGTTATATTACCATCAAGATATAGCACTAAAGTGCTATCCTAATGTTCTTTTGGGGTGCTCTCTAGTTGCTGGTTTATTTGCAACTATTATTATATATAGAAAGCATTATTAAAGGATCAAAAAAAAAAAATAACATCGTATGAATGGTTAGCAATACTAATTGCTTAATAACCAATGTATTACTACACGCTGCATAAGCTTATTTCTCGTTCCGTGTATTTATATATTAAACAAATATTAATAATTTTTATACTTTGTTATAACCAGTACAAAAAGTAAACGAAATTGCGGCATTTTACAACATAAATACAAATTATTGTATAAAATCCATTCATTCATATATTATTTACAATTTCTCCTGTATAAATGACATATATTCTGTAAATCAATTTTGGTCATTAATAATTTGAATTTTTTGAAAAAAAATTAATATTTACATTAATTAATATTTCAATTACACAATAGATATGAACAGTCACGGCATTTTATGATATAAATGTCAATTATTTTAAAAAAGCATGTTTGAATTGATCAAAATGTTAGGTTATGAATAATATGAATTATTTTTAAGATAATTAATACTGATATATATTAATTTTTCTATTGTACATAAAGTATGAACAGTTACAGCTAGAGGCGGCTGGAGCTACATCTTACATGCAAAAATAATATCATTTTCAGTCATCATCAGAAAAAGTCACAAGGTAACCTCAATCTAATGTGATTTTTTCCTTCATTATCGATATTTCTATTTCAATAGATAATTCTATCCGTAGGCAACTTCCTTACCGACTTTGCCACAAATAATTAGTTCATTACATCTGTCACACAAAAATTTAGAGTCTCTGTAGTCGGAAGTAAAAAAGTAACCAAGTAGAAATGTGACCAAGCCTACAGAATATGGCAAAAGAGAGAATAAAGCAAGAATCAAATCGATGTTGCGAAAATTGAGCGTTTTAGATCGTGAAACGACGAAAAATACATAGAACGAATGACGTCATCGAATATTCATGTAAATCAGAATCTTGAAAGAATGTTTGGCATATTTTCGTGTATGTACATACAGAATATGGCAAAAGAGAGAATAAAGCAAGAATCAAATCGATGTTGCGAAAATTGAGCGTTTTAGATCGTGAAACGACGAAAAATACATAGAACGAATGACGTCATCGAATATTCGTGTAACTCAGAATCTTGAAAGAATGTTTGGAATATTTTTGTGTATGTACATACAGAATATGGCAAAAGAGAGAATAAAGCCAGAATCAAATCGATGTTGCGAAAATTGAGCGTTTTAGATCGTGAAACGACAAAAAATACATAGAACGAATGACGTCATCGAATATTCGTGTAACTCAGAATCTTGAAAGAATGTTTGGAATATTTTTGTGCATGTACATACAGAATATGGCAAAAGAGAGAATAAACCAAGAATCGAATCGATGTTGCGAAAATTGAGAGTTTTGGATCGTGAAACGACGAAAAATACATAGAACGAATGACGTCATCGAATATTCGTGTAACTCAGAATCTTGAAAGAATGTTTGGAATATTTTTGTGTATGTACATATAGTACGGGAGACGGCATAAGGTCGACCTACTCCCATCTGTTTATTGAATAAATGATATAAAATAAGTGATTTTGTATGTTAAAATGTATCGCGAATGGGTTGTTTAAAAAATTCCTGCTGAGATATTTTTTATTTAATATTAAAACAAATGATTTTTATTGAACAGTGCAGTTATATTTTTAACGAATAAATTTAATACCAACAGAAAGTATGAAGCCCGTAGAATGTGCAAACGTTGGGTTGTCTACTTTTCCCCTGATGTAACTACTGGGTTGGCAGGTATAAACAGGTATGTCGGTTATAGTTACCTTCAACTAATTGCTTAATCAATGAATCAAATATCAAAATAAGCGCCGTTTAATTATAAATACGATGATATAGGGTTGTCTATAAAAAAACCGCTTTGAATGGGAGTTGTCGAATTTTTAAAAGTAAAATTTTGATGCGGATGCGTACCTGCGACGAAGAGGTCCGAGTTAATGTATCTCGTGCGATATTTCTATATTCTTTTCAGGACGCAGCATTGCAGCTGCGCGCGCACTCAGCCGTCGCATGAAAGAATACGAGAGACTAAGAGAGAGGAATGCTGCGTCCTTTTCTATCGCACGAGATACATTAACTCGGACCTCTTCGTCGCAAGTACGCATTCGCATCAAAATTTTACTTTTAAAAATTCGACAACTCCCATTCAAAGCGGTTTCTTTTATAGACAACCCTATATCATCGTATTTATAATTAAACGGCGCTTATTTTGATATTCGATTAATTGATTAAGCAATTAGTTGAAGGTTACTATAACCGATATACCTGTTTATACCTGCCAACCCAGTAGTTACATCAGAGGAAAAGTAGACAACCCAACGTTTGCACATTCTACGGGCTTCATACTTTCTGTTGGTATTAAATTTATTCGTTAAACTCTTAAGTGTTAAACTCGGCGCTGTTCAATGTAGATCATTTTTTTAAAATATTTATTTAAAAACAGTATTAGCAGGAATTTTTTAGACAACCCATTCGCGATATACTTTTTAACCTACAAATGATCGCATTTCACACCATTCATCCAATAAGCAGATGGGTGTAGGTCGACCTTATGCCGTCTCCCAGACTATGAGGTAAATTTTGTTTGGTAGGCAAATGATGCGTTCCCATGATTCAGATTTGTAATGTCAGCGTCTGGGTGTACATTCGAAACGATAAGATAGAGAGTTGAAGTGAGATATTTCTTTGGAATAAATGAAAATATAATAGATAGGTTTAGGTGTAGATCAAGAACAATGAAGAGTTAGAATTTCAAACGGATGTGAGAGCATAGATTAAATAACGATCTTAGTTGGTATTGTAATAAAATAATAATATAAATTTTATATGAATAAAAAGTTAACAAAATCCGAAATGCGATGCTTCGTATTGAATCTAAATGCTGGCGCGTACAAAAGTATGCAGCCATATTATTTTTTTGCGAGAAATATTGTGCGTAATAGCGAACGACAAAAATATGATAAAAGAGAAATTGACGATTTCGGGGAAAGAGGAAAAGGTCGCTTGGGACCTAACACGCCCCTCCTTAAGACTCGAGCGTCCCGCGAAGAAAGAGGAAAAAAATAGAGATGAAACAACAACATAAACAGAGAATTTCCGATAAAATTGAATGAGCGTCGCATGTCGGAATATATTTTACATTTGAATGCTACAATGTATAAAAAAAGTAAATTAATATATTGAATAATTTTTTTTTCTAAATGATTTTTTATGTAGAAGAAATGAAAATTTCATATTTAATTGTGATAGGTATTCTTAGATTTAGTCGATTAATTCGTTATTTAATAAAAAAGAATAATATAATTTTTTTGAAGGAAAGACAAGAAAAAACAAATGATCTGTACGAGAAATACACACGACGGAAGTGAAACTTATAGTATTCCTCTCTCTCTTTTCATTTCATTCTCTCTTTTTTTCTCTCTGAGGTTAGTTTGAAGATTATATGTTAAATAATTCAACGACGAAGCATAGATTTTTTCTTTCTAATATTTTGTTACACATGAATGAATTTCGATTTATGTACAGTTCCAAAAATTTTCAATTTATTTAGAATTATCCAATACTGATTACAATTATTCAATTTATTTACAATTATTCAATATCACATAAACAACAATATTATAATCAAAATTTACAATTACAATTCAGCAATCATGTGACATTTTCATCGTCAATTTCACGAATATTATTTCCTAATGTCGTGATAATTGGATGATGGTAACTAAAGTGCGAGATATATACATTAGCACTCAAATTCTTAATGAATCGTGCAAAAACTGCATCGATTGTTGTCCCGTGTCTAGTCGTACTAATGTTCCTATCATTAACAATATCCGTATTTGCATGAATGGTATACTGACCAAGCAGCTGATGCTTGGTGTGGCGTCGTTGGCTACGGTCTAAGAGAGAGAAAAAGAGAGAAGAGAGAGAGAGAGTATCCGTGGCGCCTGCGCACTAGCAATATTTCCCTTTCCACGCGGAAAATACAGAGGCTACGGCTATACACTTACTAGAGTGTGAGAAAAATATTGCTAGTGCGCAGGCGCCACGGATACTCCCACCACATCGCATCGCTATGACGTTTTTTCGTGACGGTCTTGAGACTTGAGTCGGTTTTACTCCGGTCATCGGAAATCCATGACGCGGGTTAAGAAGTTTCACTTCAAAAAAATTTAAAAGATAGTTCACAATAAAAATACATTACTGCGTGACTTAATCATCATGCAATATTGCTATATTTGACAAACTTGGAATTATAAATTTTTGACATTAATTTTTTTTATGTTTTTTTTTTTTACATTTTTTTATATGACTGTTTATTTATTCATTATTATGATTTTTTTCATTATCTTCATTGTACGGTGTCGTATCCATATATATGTAGTGTTTCGGTGTTTCTTTGGTTTCTTGTGTGTTTAGTATATCTATAGCGTTTTGGTGTTTACTTGATTTCGCAGTGTTTAGCTTGTGTTTAATATATCTATAGCGCTTTACAGTTTTATGCGAATTTCCGATCAAAGCGGAGAACGAGATGAATGTTATAGCAGTGCGCTTCGAGTATGAAGTTGGGTCAGCGACGATCCACACAACACGGAATTCAAGAAATAGTGATGAGCTTTCGGGCATGGGCAAGTTTGACGAAGATCCGAACAAAACGGAATCTAAGAGAGTGTGTATTCTGATGTTTGTGTGGGTGTATGTTGGTGTTGTAGGTGAGCGGTATTAACTGCGGGCCTACGAATATCGGCATAAAGCAGACTGCCGATAAATAATTGTATGAGTGTGAGAGAGGAGTTTTATTACTTGTCCTTGAGTGATATTCTTTTAATTTTTTATTGAAATTTAGGAATTTATCCTGTTATAATAATTTTGTTGTAAGTGTTTTCTATGTTGCTCTTATGTTGGTTACTCCATGAAATTATCTGTGTGTGTGAAAAGAATAGATTTCGTCGTGTATTTGGTTTTATTCATCTGTTTCATTAACTGTCACAATAGTTTGTAGGTGGTGCAAGTTTTTATTGTCTGGTTGTTGGAGAAAGATCTATGAGAAGAATCGATTTGAATTGACGCCATTGATTTTGGTCACTATTTTTGAACATGATGGCGCAGCTTGACAAATTGCATCGCGTGCATTGGTCAATCGCTGTTACTACGCATTTTTGGCTATTTTTCCTATGCCTAATTCGTCTACCGCTACCACTGTTCAACTGACCGTACAACTGTTGCGACATTTTTGGACGCCTCTACCTGCGCAAATTCATTTTTTGCTGTAATAATCGTTTATATTTTATCGTGCATTAAAATCGTTGTCTTTTGTATCACTTGAACTTATCAGAATAATTGTTAACCGCTTAGTGCAATAATCGTGAACATTTTGTGTGTAAAAAACTGCAATTTAAACTGAAATAATCGTTGTGAACCTCGTGGCCTCACAACCCACGTGGCAAGTGCATTGAATAATTGTGTGTGTGAACTTGTAAGACTGAATTTATCATTGGTAATCACATCATAATTGAAATCAATCTGTTTCAATCGTTGCGAAAAAATGCTGTTAAAATCGTAAATAATAATTGTGGATTTACGACCCACATTATTCTAAACTGCGTATACCGCGTGTGCGACACGTGCATTGCATTCCGCAAACTGCAATAATCGCGCTCACCAGATATTCTCTATTCTTTTACACTCTTTGTGCAACATCTTATTTAATATTAACTTGATTAATTAATAAACAATATTTATTTTTGTTAACCAGCCTGTCCATTATTATTCTGAAAATAAATTCGTGCATTCTCTAACACTGGTACTGAAGAAATTATGCTTTTTGAGATGTCTTTATTTAAGTAATAATGTGACGAAGGCTGAGGATGCAGCTCGTTTTCTTGTAATTCATCTTCGCTAGCATCTTGAAAAATGGGGGTATGATCGTTTTTTGTTTGTATGTTGCCTAATTCAATGTCTCTGTGATGCGTTTGTTTCTTTTATTTTTTGTGTCTGTTCATATGTAATAAAAGGTGTGTGACTGAATCCGAAACAGCACCGATCAACATAAAGCTCCATCCAAAGACTGTATGTAATGCTATTCCATGTATGGCTGTATCGATGATTAATTTAATGATTTTCCAAATTATGTATATTCCCAATGCAAAAGTTGATCCGTGGCCTATTGAGTAAATGATTTTAGAGGCTGTGCTTAAGGCTTCTTCGAATTTATTTTGAATTTTTTCAAATGTTATCATGTTCTCTAAATTTATACCTTGATGAATATTTTCATGCCCTGTGGCCCTCTCGCTATGGTATGTAGTATTGCAGGTTGTTCTACGGGGAACATTATGATTTCACTGAGGCGCTTACATCGTCAGTAGCGTATACGCCGGTATCCATAAGATTACCCGGGTCAGTAAATTTCCATGAGTTAGTTGTTATTGGCGCAATTTCTCCCGGTTGTGTGGCTGGTGCAATGAGTGGCATTGCTTGGATCCAAGCGTTGTTCACCTCGAACATCGGGATAAGCATGCTATTACATTCTATTTGAGTCCCTGTGTGTACTAATATATGTGTTGTAGGTTTGAGGAACATTGTTTCGTTTCCTCTGAGTACCGGTAACTCTTGAAAGCATTCATTTACTTTTCTAACTTTTACTTCAGTTAGAACGCACTTTGCCACACGAACTACTTCTCCAGCGATATGTGCAATATAGCCCGGTCCTTTTAATAGATGATATGCAAATCCCGCTGGAGCAACAGATTCTATTGCAAGCGTGTTACTTAATACTTTGCGCTCTAATACGCATTGTTGCATGATAACGTCATTGTATAAATTTATAATTTGATTTTTCATATGATATGCTAAGTGAACGAATTTGGAGTTTATGTATGTGAATAAATCAATATTTTCCAATGTTAATCCTAATTCTTTCGTGAGTGGGCTAGTATGAGTAGTGTCAAAAATGTATAATCTTGGTCTGTCAGTTTTAATCAATGTGTAACCGCGAATTTCAATTGTACCTTTACTTGGTAGTGCGAATGTATATTGGTCTGAAGTTAAGGAAAAAATTTCTTTATTGTAGTTTGTTGCTGATTTATCACGAGTTTTCTCCGCTAGGCCTTGATAAATTGAAGAAAATCCGTCTAAGTTACATTTTGAAAACTCTACTAGGTTCCAATATGTGTTACCGTTATTCAAATCTAAGCATTTTCCTGTGTGATATTCACAGCGTTGTCCGGATCTCTGTATTGAGTCATTTGTTTCTAATTTGATATCGGCATAATAATCCTGCAATGTAATAAATATTTGTCCTATTACTACAACGTCATCCCAATGTCCATAGTGATCTGAATAAGAACCTCCTCCACAATTACCAGAGTTGTCTCTACTTTTCCTGCGAGTTGCATAGGTCTAGTTGTCGTTGTGTTTGCGTCAAAATCTGTGTGATATTGTTCGTTTAGTCTAAAAGAGTGAGTTTTATGCATATCGTCACAGATTGTTTGAGATGTTTCCATGATATATTCTATATCTCCATTTGAGACTATAGAAATATGCGAATACATACCGCAGTGATGTACCGCACGATGGATTTCTATTTTGCATTGATATACATGAATAGTTGCGTATTCAGCGGTTTGGAGTAATTGTATAGTGACTGTAGTGGTGATTGGGTCCGGAATAGGAATATTGCACTCTTGTATTTTGTTCAATGAAAAAGTAGTCATATTTATACCAGGCGCTCCGCAGTCGTATGCTATTATGGCATTGCTCCAATATATGTACCGAATGACCGATGTGAGAATGAGAGTGTATTTGAATAAGTCCATTTTGTGATCTGAAATATGAATATAAAGATTTTGTTGACTACTGATGACAAAGAAAAATTTCAGTTCTATTTCGTGTATTTGTGTGAGGTACAATGTAATGAAAAGGATAATTTTTAATTAGAGGATTCAGTATTTGAGCTGTCGTCTGACATGTGCGATTTTAGGTTGGTTGCAGTGTATTATTTTCTTGGTGTTTGGTGTTTTTTGAATTCCTATGTTTTGTCTGTCTGGAAAAATAGCAGTTACGAGGTATGGTCCGATATAATTATCATCAAATTTTCCTCGTTCAATATTTTTCAATATGTATACATACTGTGCTACTTGGAATGGTACTGTATTTATTTTTCTGTCATAATATGCTTTTGAAACTTCTTTAGCTTTTTCTTGATTTGTTCTAGCAATATTTCGTATTTCTGTAAGTCTGGAAGCTAAATCGTAAATGTAGTCGTCGTATGTACCTAGTCGATCTGTTGTTTTGAGTTCAGATGTCATGAGTGCTGGTTTTCCAAATATTACTTCATGTGGAGTGTAATTTGTAGCTTCATGTTTACTGGTATTGTATGCGAACATTGTGTGTTGTAACCACTGGTCCCAATCGCCTTCATTAACGTAATGTTTTAAATAATCAGTTAATTCTTGATGGCTACGCTCGAGTGCACCATTTGATTATGGATGAAATGATGTTGTTTCAATTTGTTTAATTTCAAATAATTTTGCCATGTTACGCATTAAAGAGCTTGTGAATTCCGTCCCTTGGTCTGTTAATATTGCTTTGCGGCAAATTTATTACGAGTAATAAAATCATCGACGAATGTTTTTGCAGCGCATTCAGCAGTGATGTGTTTCATGGGTGCGGCAAGACAGTATTTTGGAAGATCGTCTTGCATGGTCAAGATGTATTCATTTCCGTTTTCTAATAGTTCTAGTGGACCAACTATGTCTAGTGCTACTTTATCGAATACATTGATCGCGGTGTCAGTTAAAACCATAGGTTGTTTTGTTTTAATGCGTACTAGCTTTTTCTTCTGACAACTCTCACATTTCCTTATATAATTTTCGATATCAGTTTTCATTTTTTCCCAAAAATAATTTTGTCGTATTCTATCGAAAGTTTTAGTTACTCCTTTATGACCTGCGAATGGAGTTTCGTGATTTTCTTTAATAATATTTTGAATTTGATCTGAATTTGGTATTGTAATTTCTTCTCCACAGATGGCGATTTTAATATTACTGCCTATTAATGGGAGTTTCAGTACGCTTTTAATTTTACGCTAAAAGTTAACGTCAAACACGCTCAATCCCTGGGATATGCTTGCTGATTTGACATCTAATTCTTTCAATTTATTTACTAAATTTTTTATAGCGTTATTTAAGTCGTTTTCCATTAAAAATTTCGAATTTTTCCTTCCTATAATTATGCCAAAGATGATTTTACTTTTAGTGAAATTTACAATAGTTTCTGAAATTTGATGTTCTACTTGATCAGATGGAGGTGGTATAAGACCATTTTGTATCAATTTTATCTCTGATAATTGGCCGCTCTTGTGTTGTTATATCTTGATGTTGTGTTACTTGTGTTGGCGGAGTAGGCAGTAATGGAACTTTTGTATTATTTACTTCTATTGGCGATATATTTGCAGCGCTTATTTCGTCATAATGTATTTGAAGTATCGGGGGTGGTGAGTTAACGAAAATTATTTCGTTACTAAGTACTGACGTCGTTCTATCATTTCTTTTGGCTATGTTGTTAGGTCGACGAGCTGGAATATTTGTATCAGCTGATTGAGTCATCGACCCACTGCTACTCTTATTACAATTGCGTTTCCTTCTTATTCTACGTTCGTTATGATGAGGTGATTGTCGTGGTATATTATGTTCGTTTATTTCTGGATGTATTCCGGCTGTTGCAATAATTAAATTATCAATTTCTCGTCCTGAATCTGAAGAATTATTTATTTGTGGAATTCGATTGTTAATGTCAGAGATGCGATTATCGTCATCAACTGTAATTATTGCGGGCAAACTTTGAGTTTCACTTGTTATTTGTTGAGGTTTTTCTCTATTATTATTCCCATTTTCACTAGCTGTTTCTGTTCTTGATGATGTATGTGACGATGGTAAAGGAATATTATGTGCTAATGTGTATTTGTCATTGTTGTCCGATTCAAGTTCTGTTGATTCTTCTTCAAATTCGCTCATGGTTATTTCAATTTTCTTTCTTATATTTTTATCCGACGAATATGTTGGTGAATGGTGTAATGTATGAGTTTTGTTTTTTATTTTTTCTATATGGTGAAGAGTGTCGTCAAAATCAGGAGTTGCATTTGACGTATTGTGATCTTTGTATAATTTCATTTTGTGTAGTGTGCGTGGATTAGTTGTCATTGCTACTGAATATATTGATGTTTTTGAGTCAGAAGTCGTGCTTATATTAGTGCTGGATTTGTTAGATTGCATTTCATGTAATAAACGTGGATTGCTACCCATTTCTACCGAGTACAGATGCTTCAGAGTCAGATGTATCGTGATTATCATTATTAGTAGTGTTATAGGCTACGTTCTAGATACAAATTTAAATAATCGCGCTATAACACGGCATATTTGAGCTCAGTCGGTAAGGTAAAGCTCTACATGTCCGCTCGTAGGGTTTATGTTATCGACAATATGGTTTCCCATACTATAGTATGATGTTTTTAATATGCTATAGTACTACATTCAAATAATAAGTGAAAGAGTTCCTATAGTACATTCGAATAATAGACAAAATGATTCCTATAGTATAATGTTTTCATACTATAGTACATTCTAAACAAAATGGATCCTATAGTACTGCATATTATCATTCGTGATCGATTTTTACGAGGGAAACATTATGGTTGATTCTCATGTATGACATATAATTTTTTTTCATGGGAAACAATATGGCTGATTCTCATGTACTACATATATCGATCGACAGAATTCATGATCCACTAATACGTATGCATCTATTTTAACGTCAAAATATTATGAACACATTTCAATAAAATGTTTGATGAATAACTATAATATTTATTCACACAACTATATTAAAAAGTGGTGGGGATGATTGTATAAAATGATCAAAATATTCAATAATAATGTTCAGTATCCTCAAGAGAGCATCAAGGTACGCGCGCAAAAAATTCAAAATGGAGGTCATAGTGGATATGCAAGGATTCAAATGGAAAAACAATGAATTTATTGTTAAAGAGTTTGCAATGATACAACTTGATAAGAAAGATGATCATGGAACACGTATATTATTCAAACCACCATGCAAGTGGGATGATTTACCAAAACAATATAAAGCAACAAATTCTTGGCTGATACGCAATTACCATGGGATATTTTGGGATGATGGTGATATACCATATGAAAAATTGTATGATATTCTGGAGATTATATTGAAGGATGTGGATTATATCTATGTCAAAGGTGTTGAGAAGAAAGAATGGTTGCACAATATAATTGGATATACACAGAAAAAAATTATAAATATTGAAAAATGTTCATCATTGAAAAATGTGTATACTTCTGATTGTAATTATCATACATTTGAGAATTTCATAGACTTCCATTGTGCTCATGAAAATGTTAAACAATTGAAAAGTTGGTTGGAAAAAAAATAATTCATTAGAAAATAAATATTAACCAAAAGAATATATATATTATAATTTACTTTAAACCTCATTATCCTAATAACCTCATATTATCCCTTAAATTGCTATTGCCATTATTTGCTATGGGTGCGAAAAAAGATTAACAGGTAGCATGGTTATGGCACGCGCCATTTCATTCAAATATAGATAACAAAGGAATATCAGTAGCACTACCTTAAAATATACCTATATATTGGAGGTAATAAGCGTGCGCATCATCCCTCGTAATGCCCAAATTTCATTGGATATGACCCCTCCGACGCACGACCTCTCCCGATGATGGCAACCATTTTCTTTAAGACAAAGCACGAGGCTTTTCATTATTCTCTGAATTATTGCACAATCATCATTAGATTTTTTTCTATCATCACATAAAATTTTAGCGTCTGAAAATATTTCAAATACTAACAAGGAGACGGCACGTGGTGGGAAATTCATTTGGGGACGGGAGTCGGGGTGAATGTAGTAGTCCCTTATGGTGTTACAACCTCAAAATATTTCCATCGAATGGCCAGTGAGTTCCGAGAAAAATGCGTTTGAAATTTTCAGCTCAGCTTATATACTAGTGAGTTATCTCAGACAACAGTTGCCGTCGTAGCCTAGTTGGTTACGTACTTACTTACTACGTGAACGATCTGGGTTCGAGTCTCGTATTCCTACATTTTTTTTTTTTCAATTTAATGAATTTATCCAAAATAAGAATTACTAAATAGTAAATGATGTTTTAATTGCAGCAATTATTTTCCTTTTGAAATAAGATAGAAATTATAGTTATAATAATTATAAGGTTTGTGAATAATTATGATAATAATTTAGAAGCTAATTGTATTACTACTGAACTTTATTTTACACAAATATTCAATTACAAACATGTACCTGAATGATAATTATCATAAAAACATACAAAACAAAAAATATTTTGACAGCGAGCACAATTGATGAATGCGGAATTACCACAAGCACAACGTCCCTTCAAAACTTTGGATGAAAAACATACATCATTCACATTTAAGAAAATGTCTCTTTTATTAGAAAGTCCGGAAGCGTGCCAAGCATACCGTATCATCTCATGAAAAATTGGCGATGACAATTGATGATGAACAATTGATTGAATTTTTATACAATCTTCTCTTGAATTTATTTCTCGCTTTTGCTCGATCAAATAAGCACAATTCTGTATGTTCTTGATTAAATTCTTTACCTGTCTATAAAAATAAACGTCACAAGGCTGGACAAGAGGCGTACATTTTGGGGGAATAATTTTGATTGTGCATGTAGGTAATTCGTTATCATCTTTGAAAATTTCATCGTAAATTTCGGGTTTAGTTTGACCTCCCCAAGAGTCAATAATTAAAAGAAAATTCTCTTTTTCGACGTAATGTTTCAAACAATTTTCAAGAAAATGAACATATAATTGTGATGTGAGTTTCCCAGACTTGGAAGATGTAATTATAACATTTTTATATTTTTTTTTATATTCATCTACAAGTTTTTTAACTCTCGGGCCAAATGTACCGGTTGGTTCTTGCAGGCATACAAATACAAGAGGTAATAGCTTTCCTGATAAAGTGAGAGCATATTGCGCTGTATATGAATGCGTTACTTTATTCATATCTGCATGAGTAGCAAAGATGGTTTTGGTGTCTCGTTTTTCAAGAGTTCTATTGAAGGTAGATTGGTACTGGCATCCTAAAAAAGAAAATAGTTTATATAAATTGAATAAGTTCACAATCAAAATCAAGGTTTTTTTCTATATTTGTTTTATTTACATACCTGTTTGGTCAGTATTAATGACGAAGTCTTCGTGAAATTTATTTATCAGTGACAACGCCTGAGTTCGAAAAATTTCAGCTGATTTCAAAATTTCTTCAACAGTTGCTGTTCCTCTTTGCGAAACATATTTAGTTATTTTACGTTGCCGTATTTTATGTTGTTTCTTGAAATTTGTGACCCATCGCTCAGAAGCTTTAAATTCTAAATCTTTAAATTGGCCAGCAGCAGACAAAGCCCATTGCTGTAAATTTTTGGTTGTTACTTGTTGATATGCTTGTCTTGCTTCAAAAAAACAATCAAAAGTCCAGGAATCAATCAATGCCCATTTATCATACTTTGTTCCTCCCCTTTTTATTTCTTCTTCCCATCTGGATAAATATTCTTTTTTTTTTAAAGCTCCACATCCCCTATTCTGTAAAGTTTTTAAACTCCAATAGGGGTGTTGTTTCGCCATATTAACGGCTTTAATTTTATCATGCAGAGGGATATGTTCTATTTCTTTCTTTTTTCTCTCTTCAGGCTCGTACTCGTCAGATGAGGAACTAGTTTCAACTGCTTCAAAAACTACGTCCTCACACTCTTCGTCAACATGGATAAGCTCTTCATCGATTATTATTTGTTTTTCAGCCAACATGTCCATTGTGTATTTATATATTTCCTCACCCATCAACATTGCTTCGTGAGAAATCGTACTCGAGCATTTTTCAAGTATCAAATCATTTTCTTGAAGTATATTTTTGAAATGCTCAACTGCATCTGTTAACCTCATCTTTGATCGTTCACTGTATAAAGATTCTTCAACAAATTCATCTTCAACTTTTTGTTCACCAACAACATCTTCATTCACAGACATTTTTATAAAAAAATATTCGAACTATTTATTTTATATTTAATACACTTTGAACGAAACGCTACGAACTCGACAAAATCCAGACATAGACTGACTAGTCGGTTGAAGGTTGACTATATTCTATAATGCCATATTGCCATCACAGGGGTAAAACTACCTGAAAATTGTATACAATAGTATTGTTACCCAAATCGCTTTTCTTATTGGTCCCTTTTTCTACCTGAACACTCTTCGTATAATATTGACAAACTCATGATCTCAACGATAAAGTGGTATGGTAGAATTCAAAATAAAATTCCATTACGTTTTACATGAAATATTTAAGACTAGATAATTTCATTTTAATGGTAGAAATAATTTAGTATTTATTTCTATCATTATACTATATATTAAATAATACTATTTAAATTTCCAAACTATTGATGTATTACATTCCAAAAGGAAAATAATTGCTGCAATTAAAACATCATTTACTATTTAATAATTCTTATTTTGGATGAATTCATTAAATTGAAAAAAAAAAAAAATGTAGGAATACGAGACTCGAACCCAGATCGTTCACGTAGTAAGTAAATACATAACCGACTAGGCTACGGCGCCAACCGTCATCAAAAATAACTCACTAGTATATAAGCTGAGCTGAAAATTTCAAACGCATTTTTCTCGGAACTCACTGGCCATTCGATGGAAATATTTTGAGGTTGCAACACCCTAAGGGACTACTACATTCACCCCGACTCCCGTCCCCAAATGTATTTCCCACCACGTGCCGTCTCCTTGTAAGTGAAAACGTTTTCATCTGAAAAAAAAAGGAAAATGTAAGTATAAATAATTATTATTAATAAATTTCTTCTGGAAACAAGTTTAAATTCAATTTATTCTCACACAAATTTTTTATTTCATTAACCTATTCTTCATTTGCTGCATGTTCAACTCAATGAATAATTATATTTGAAATTTTATATATATTTTCAATTAATTTGTATCATTTTTGTATTAATTTTAATATGATTAAAATATTTTATTCTTTACAGATAAAACAATGGCGTATATAAAATATAGAATTTATGTGCCATGTGAATGGATGATAGACATGAACTACGAAAAACTCATCGATGAATTGTATAATGAGATGGAATATTATGTTGATGTTAATTTAAGGTAGTTCTCATGATATATATATGTCATATTACACGGACAAGCACGTACACATGCGCTACTGCCTGTAAGTGTGTACACATACTAATTTAATTTGTACTTCGCTGAGAGAGTTTTGAAACTTGGCAACACCGTAATATACATAGCACAATAACGTCTGCTGCTGTTTGTAGTGTATAATTAGTTGGTAATATTTTTATGAAATAATTTTGCAATATGTGTGATAAACAATATAGAAATAATAAAGGACGTTTTGCAAAAAAGAAAAATGTGGACAAGGTGAAAAAATGTTTAAAAGCTATGACTGCTGCAAAAGTAAAAGACGAAAGTAGTTGTAGCTCCGCTGATAGCTGCATTTCTAACCTCGAAGGAAAACGAATTATTGATATAAAAGTATTTTCAAAAAATTTAAAGTGTAAATCTTGCAGTAATCTTTTAGATTTGG
Source organism: Microctonus brassicae (assembly GCA_918226075.1). Taxonomy (NCBI): domain Eukaryota; kingdom Metazoa; phylum Arthropoda; class Insecta; order Hymenoptera; family Braconidae; genus Microctonus; species Microctonus brassicae. The sequence goes on along the minus strand of OW445492.1, from coordinate 280,233 downwards.
AAAAAAGTAGTAAAGAAAGAGTGGTTGCTCAGGCTTCAATATTTACTATTATATGTGAAAAGTGCAAAATTGTCAATGACGTTTGTACTAGCAATGTCCACGAGATAAATAATAAAGTTTTGTACGAGAATAACACCTGCCTTATACTAGGTGAGTTATTTTATTTGAATATTTATTATAATTTTATTTGTTTTAATTTATCATTCTTTAATTATTCATAATATCGCATTATTTTTATAAATATATTAATTGAGTTTTTTTTATAAAATATGAGTAACAATAGCAGCAATCATTTTTTGTACTTTGAAAAATAATAATATGTGCAGTGTAAAATAATGTTCACTACGAATTGACTAAATATTATTATATTTTGTGATTTATTATTTATAGGTGCTGTTCACTCTGGGGGAGGTATGACTGGGCTTCAAAAAATATTATCATGTGCAAATTTGTCAAATATTAGTGCTGACATGTTCAAGCGTTATGAGCGTATCATTGGACCAGCCATCGAGATGACTGCAGAAGAAAGTTGCCAAAAAGCTGCTTTTGAAGAGCGTCGTTTAGTTATAGAGAATATAGAAAAGTTAAGAAATATTTTGTAAGTGAACGTATCTTTTACATGATTATTGGTTTCGAATTGTACATATTGAATTATTATGATTTTTGAATGCAAATTATTGAATGAATTATTTGAATCTATTTACAATCTTTTGTAATTATACATAAATGGTATACGATACACCTTACATTTTGACTTTTGTCTGTTATACCTTTAAAAATGTGTGAAATAAAGAAACAAAAAATGATCATAATTATTGTTTTTTACAGGCCCAAACATATAGTTGATGACATATATCCAAGTTTAGAAACACTTCGAAATAATAATTCTAGTAATCCTAGTCTTCCTACAGAATCTGAATCATCAAATATAGAACAAAATAAACAATCTAGTCCTCAATTTGACCAAGCATTAGGTAATATTGTTAATATTATAATATCTTATGATATGGGATGGTCTAAGAGAGGGTGTGGCAGAAGTTACGACAGCTTTAATGGTTATGGAACCATAATTGGTTTTTTGTCGGGAAAAATTATTGATTACCGTACCCGAAATCGCAAATGCTGTTTATGTGATTTAGGACATAATAAAAATGACCATGATTGCCGTAAAAATTTTGAGGGGAGTGCCAAAGCAATGGAGGCCGACGTAGGAGCAGATTTGGTAAATAAAAGTCAAATTTTGAAAAATGCAAACCTCAATGTTCGTGTAGTCATAGGTGACGAAGATAGCAGCACGATAGCAGCCATAAGAAAAAACAATTCCAATACTGTTTACAAATTAGCAGATCATGGTCATTTAGTAAAAAATATTGGAAAAGATTTGTATGGTGTGGCCAAATCTTCAAAAGAATTGAACAAAAAAGGTGTAATCAAGCATATAAAAAGATGTTTTGGTTATGCAATGGAACAAAATAATGGTAAAAGTAAAGAACTTGCTGCAGCAATACGTTCTATCCCCCAACATCTTTTTGATCAGCACGAAAATTGCGGTACCTGGTGTTCACGTAAAAAAAATTCAAATAATCAGACAGTGAAATTAGAAGATCGTAAATTGTTCGTTAAATTAGAAATCTTGTTTAATAAATATGCTAATAATGCTTCAAAATTTTCAACATCTGCTTCAAGTCAAGCAAATGAAAATTTCAATAACATTGCTGCAAATAAAGCACCAAAAAGTAGGTGTCTTAGCAGAAGCTCAGCAGCTGATTTTAGAATAGCAGATGCAGTATGCACAAAAAATGTTGGAGAGTGCAGTATTTTAAATATTCAAGAGAAACTGAATATAACTCCAGGTTCTTATACAAGCAAGTATGTAAGGCAATATGATAGTAAGAAAGCTAAGAGGTCAGATAAGATAAAAACAAAAGCTTATAAAAAAAGAAGGATAGAATTATCCAAAAATAGAGAGAAATTAAGACGGAGAAATGAAAGAACCGAAGGAGTAACGTATAAATCGAATTGTGGTATTAATTCGCAAGAAATAAATTTACTTTCAGAAACGGCAAGCTATTCTCAAATAAGATCTATACCGGATTCTACTATTATTGTATATTTTGATTTAGAAACTTGTGGTCTCTATAGATCTGATGGTATACTGCAAATTGCTGCAGTATGTATTGATTATGAATTCAATGTATATATTACACCAACTCAAAGAATTTCTTCTGAATCTACTGAAATTACTGGTCTTCACAGTATTGGTGGTGAGTTATTTTTGAGAAATACAAAAGTAATCTCATTATCTTTGAAAGATGCATTACTTGCATTTTTGCAATTTTTGAAAACTTACCAAAGATCAGACATGATATTAGTAGCACATAACGCTAAGTTTGATATACCTCGATTGCTTAAAGCAATTATAAGCTGTGAAATGGAAAAAGATTTTTCTGTGATTACAAGTTTTTGTGATACATTAGGCATTTTTCGTAAAACTTTCTCACAGAGGAAAGGCCCAGGAATGTTTAAATTATCTACCTTAGCTTCTGATATTTTAAAAATTAATGATTCACACAATTTTCATGAAGCTTTATATGATGTCAAAATTTTGAGAAAGTTGGTCATGATCACCCAAAACGAAAAAGAAATTGTCAACCAAAGTAAAAAGTACAGCGATTGTTTAACAGATGAATTACAATACGATATTATTCACAGTAGACTAGAAAACTTAATATTATTGAAAAAAGTCGTTTCTGAACCATTATTAAAAAAAATGGCTTTAGAAAATATTAGTTATAACATTTTGCAGAATTGTTTAAAAAATGGAGGTGAAGTAGCTGTGATAGAATTATTGTCAGAAAAGTGCGTGATAACAGGAAAACCAAAAGTTACGAGTCATAAAAAAGCTATTAGTAAAATAATTGAAAATTTAAAAGAAAATGAATAATATATATTTTATCCTGATATTATTATTAATCATAGTTAAGTTGAAAAATTTAGAAAATTCAATACTTATGAATAAAAAATTCTAGGAAGTAAATATAATGAAAGTATGTGTGCCAAATATTTGAAGTCTATTTTAAAAGATAAGTTTCTGAATTATATAACAAAAATGTTCTAATATATTAAATATGTTAAATTGCATGTTAAAGTGCAATATATAATAAGTAAATATATTTTTCTTTCTATAATTATGGTACAATATTTTTTTTTCTGCATTTATGCCCATCCATATGATATACTTTTATTATTATTATGAACAAATTGTTTATTTGATAATTATTATGAATAATGTTTAATTGATAAATAATGAAATACATTATTATCGTCAAATCCACCTTTCAAATGCTGCTTGCTTCGCGCTCCTACTATACCTATATATATGGTTGCAGTGTTGCCAAGTTTACTATATAAGATGCAAAATCTTTATCTCACGTTACTTATATTTGCTTTTTTCTTAAATTAAACGGGTAGGGGTTTTCAAATTTTCACAGTAAGTTTAGATTGAGTAGTTGTGTATTATATTCAATTTTCAAAAAAATCTAGAGAAAAGTTTTTTAGCAATTCGTCATTCTTATCGCGCGGCCTATCCTTTACGTGTTAAATTAACAAAGTTTGCGCTTAAATATCTTAATTTCTGTACATGTCATCGAACTAAAATTTTAATGATACATATATTTTATGTTATTAAACATATCCTGAGAGTTTTATAGAATTCTATAGAAAATAATTTTTCACAAGAACTACCTTAAATACTGACGCATTTGTCAGCACAAAAAATAATATTCCAGCTTATTTAATAATCGATAATATTAGAAAATTTTACTGGTTTAAACGGATCAGGATCGAGGATGATGATCGTCCTCCAACGGTCAATTATTTCCCTCGCCTAGCACCACGTCACTTAGAGGATGAATGGAAATTTATACCACCCAATAACAACGACAACAATGATAACAACAACGATAACAACAATGATGATACGGATGAGGTCAGCACTGATGATGATGATGATGATGATGATGATGATGATGATGATGATGATGATGATGATGATGATGATGATGATGATGATGATGATGATGATGATGATGATGATGATGATGATGATGATGATGATGATGATGATGATGATGATGATGATGATGATGATGATGATGATGATGATGATGATGATGATGATGATGATGATGATGATAATGTTAATAATATAAATTAAAATATAAAATAAAATAAAATAAAATAAATTAACAAATAATAAAAATGTGTTTGAAATAAATTTTTTTAAAATAAGTTTTTGAATTATATAAATAATAAAATATTTTTTGATGTTAGGTTATATAATAAAATGAATACATTATAAATTAATTTTTATTTTTTTATTTATAGATAAAATTTAACATACAATCATATTCAAAATAATGATTAATTTATTAGTTTTTATTTAAAATAATGTCTTTTATTTAATATTTATGAATTCAAATTCATTGTACTGTCCACCAATATAATGAATAGTGAGAGTTCCATTTGTTGCTGCGTCTATTAATAATTCATATTGATCTCGTTCTTTTAATAGGAGTTTTACAGTCCTCGATGGTAGAAAAACAGTGAATTCATCATTCAATGTTACAACAATGGTTTCACCAAATTTTGTTTTGATCGCTCGCATTTCAGTTACTTTATATTTAGTATCAACTTCTAGTTTTTTCCATGACTTCGTTGGTAGAAAATATTCAGCTCGGCAAACTTCATTCAATTTAGAAAAATCCATTTTTAAAAAATAATTGAGATGTATGTTATCTTGATATCACTCACAGATGAAATGTTGAGAATGAATAAATTTTCATATTTTTTTATAACTTCCACCCCACTCTCATATCATAAAGGTAAGAGTGGGAAGTGATCATGATTGGTTTAAACAAGTTTCAGAGATGACGTTATCCTACTTTCTGATTGATTTAAACAAGTTTGAACATGTTTCAGCGATGACGTTATCAAAAATGATGCTTTGTGATTGATTCAAACAAGTTTGAACATGTTATTCTTTCAGATTCTTGGTTCCCCACTCTTTCAAAAAAAAAAACCGTTAGAATTCCTTTGTTCTACAGTATTTAGAGATCACTTATCTTTCAAATATAAACAAAAGATGACATCATCATGTTATTCTTCCAGATTATAAGTTCCCCCACTCTTTCAAGATAAAAAAACGGTTAGAATTTCTTTGTTCTACAGTATTTAGAGATCACTTATCTTTCAAATATAAACAAAAGATGACATCATCATGTTATTCTTTCAGATTCTAAGTTCTCCCCACTCTTTCAAGATAAAAAAACGGTTAGAATTTCTTTGTTCTACAGTATTTAGAGATCACTTATCTTTCAAATATAAACAAAAGATGACATCATCATGTTATTCTTTCAGATTATAAGTTCTCCCCACTCTTTCAAGATAAAGAACGGTTAGAATTTCTTTGTTCTATAATATTTAGAGGTCATTACATTTTCTAAGTATTAAGAAAAACCGATGAAAGTTCTTTGTTTAGCTCCCCACTCTTCATTTTTCCTAACATTATAAAAGCATGCACATTTGGAATATTAAATTAATTTAAAAAAAACTTCAAAGCATAAAGTATTCATCAATATAGCAATCAAAATGAAAAAACAATTTAACGATTTAATTGAAAGTCTCCAAGATGGATTTAAATTATGTTTGAACCTAAATAATCATCTAGAAAGTTTTAATTATGCGAATAGATGGAGAAGAATTGGTGCAAAAAATTTGCAATTATTGAATAAGATTTTGAAAAAGTGTAAAACGCGTAGAGATAAAGTGCAAGTGTTAACATGTATTTCACAGTTGCAATCATTGATTGTTAAGTTCAATAAATTACATAGAAAAAAATATAATATAATTGGTGGTAATATTAATATTAATGAAAATAATATACAATGGAATGATTTGCAATCAGTTTTCAACGGAAGAATTAAAACGGGTATGATTACGAACATCAAACATATAGATTTGAAAGCATTTTTAAAAGATGCAGAAGAAACATTCATCACAAAAGTGAAACAAACAATGCAAGAAATAAATAATATCAAAGTGAATGTTGTGTTAGCCTGTAGATTTGAAAACATGAAAAATGGTACGATAGTTGAAGAAGTTAAATATTTTAATACACAAAATGTACCTATACTAAGATCAACGGATATTAATGAGTGGTATAAAGATAATATTATAGATATTTTAACAGTTAAAGTTGCTGAATTTGAAGAACGTGATTCTGGCTGGTCGATGAATGAAATAATTAACTTAGTTGTTAATTTCAATAAATATATGGTAATGAGTGGTGGTATTTCCACATTTGTAGAATTACCACGATACATTCAATTGAAGAAAGCTGTAGTGAACATTAAAAACAAGGATGAATATTGTTTCTTGTGGTGTGTTGTAGCAGCTAGGAATCAAACAAATATAAATCCATGTATAACATATTCATATCCTCATTATAGTGAAGCAAATCTTAAATATGAGGGACTTAGATTTCCAATGACATTAGATCAAATACCGAAATTTGAGGTGATGAATAATTTATCAATCAATGTATATGGTCTTGAAGATGAAAATCAAGAAAAAAGTGATATAGTTCCTTATTATATAAGTAAAAATTTGAATAGTCTAGAACCAACAATCCACTTATTAATGATTGGAAGTAATATTACAAGTTATAATGATGATTATACAAAAATTTATCATTTCACATGGATACGCAGCATTTCGCGATTAATATCAAGACATATAAGTAAAACGAGACGCATGAACCTTTGTGATAGATGTTTATGTCATTTCAAATCACTCAATGCATATGAAAATCATAGAATGGATTGTCAAAACATCAACAAGACACTTCGAGTAATTTTGCCAAAGGAAAATGAAAATTTTTTATTCTTCAATAATTATAAATATAAAGAATCTGTACCATTTGCTGTTTATGCTGATCTTGAGTGTATTTTGAAATCAAGCCCAGATGGATCTCAAAAACATGTACCACATAGCATTGCATATTATGTACACTGTTCATATAATGATTCATTATCAAAGTTTGAATTGAAAAGAGATCCTGATTGTATCAAATGGTCCACTAATGAAATGTATAAACTTGCAATTGAAGTGAATCAAATATATTTCAAGCATAAAAAACCTATGAAAGCATTAACAACACAGCAGAAGCATGAATATAACAACGCGAGATTGTGCCACATATGTGAACAGCTATTCAATCAAACGGATGAAAAACATCGTGATCACTGTCATCTAACTGGAAAGTATCGTGGTGCAGCACATGAAAGTTGTAATATGCAATATCAACTTCCACATTACATCCCCGTTGTATTCCACAATTTATCTGGATATGATTCACATTTTATAATCAAATCAATAGCTAAAGATTTTGAAGGGGAAATATATTTGCTACCAATAAATAAGGAAAAATACATTTCATTTAGTAAAAAAGTGAAAGACACCAAAATATCACTGAGATTCATCGACTCATACAGATTCATGGCAAGCAGCATTGATAAATTATCATCAAATATAAATGATGCTGATAAAGTAATAACTCGTAAATATTATAAATCTGATAATCAATATAAATTAGTTACGAGAAAAGGTATTTTTCCATACGAATACATTGACAGTTGGTTAAAACTTGATGAAACGGAATTATCAACAAAAGACAAATTCTTCTCAAAATTGAATAATTGTGGAATAACAGATGAGAATTATGAACACGCGAAAACAATTTGGGATAAATTCAATGTTAAAACATTGGAAGAGTATTCAGATCTTTACCTTAAGACTGATGTATTACTTCTAGCAGATATTTTTGAAAATTGAATCTACTAATGAATTTCCTGCACAAACCACAGCTTATTGTTTGATGTTACATGATCGTATTGTTGAATATAAACCTATTAGTGGTATTGTTAGAAAATTAGTATAAGAAAAAAATATTCATGCATATAAAATGATACTTTTTGTGAACAAATAATTAAGGATATGTAAAACAAATAATAAAACGAAATTTAATTCATAAAAGAAGAGTATTTTATTATAATTTTAGTATTATATAAATGAATATATGCGCTATATTAAAATCATCTCTACATCATCATCATTTTCATCATCCTCATAGGATAAGTAACCGCTTTCATCTCCATCAGCGGCTATCCAATTTTGTAGGAAAAATTCCTGCATTTCCGCATTATTTCCATCATTATTTCCATCATCATCATCATCATCATCATCATCATCATCATCATCATCATCATCATCATCAGTGCTGACCTCATCCGTATCATTGTTATCGTTGTTGTTATCATTGTTGTCGTTGTTGTTATTACTGTTGTCGTTGTTACTATTATCGTTGTTGTGATTGTTGATGTCGTTGTTGAGAGGTGAAAAATCCCATAGGTCCTCTAAATGAAGAGGTGCTATTCTTGGAAAATATTGGACGTTTGGTGGACGAGGATCATCCTCGATCCTGATTCTCCTAAACCATATGACTCTTTCCATTAAGTTTATTACTAATCTCGCCTGCACCCCAGCGATATTTACAACTAACCCTTCATAGGTTCCATGAATATTAAAGTATTCATCAGCAATATTCATTAGATAAATAATTGTATCGTTATAAGATATATTAACCATCAACCATTCCATCGGTATATGAAAAGTGAACGTTACATATGGTAATGATTCCATTGTTCTGTGAAAAAATATATGTATAAACATGAAAAAATTAATTTAGGTTATTTACATTTTTTTTTTTCATTTAAAAATTAATAATTCATATATACTTACATATTATTTTTTTAATTCGTTTCACTGTTTTTATTACACCACAATTATTATTTTTCCAAATTTATTTCAATAGATTTTTTTTTATATTTTTCTTTTTATTATATTGAAAATAATCACGTGTTTGCTTTAATTATTTGAAATATATGAAAAGCTTCATGCTTTGTCTTGAAGAAAATGATTGACGTCATCGGGGTGGGGAGGTTATTAAAGGATACATATCCAATTAGAATTGGGCATTATAAGGGATGATGCGCACGCTTATTACCTTCAATATATATAGTGTGATGTGGTGGCTTGCCACACATCATTATTCAGGTTATTACTTTGTTTAACCTCATTGCGCTGTGGAAAGATAAATATAGAAATTTAATATAAAGTAAGAATGAATGGGAATTGTAAGTATGAATGTGAAATATACTAATTGAGCCTCACCGAGTATCGCAGAGACAACACAAGTCAAATAATCCAGCAGTCAAATGATTCAACAATCAGTCCAATGGTCAATCGTCAATGAAACATCTGGATTCAATAATCCAATAACCAGTCCAATCAGTAATTCAGCAGCCCAAATATCACAGTAAATGAAGAGAACAATACCAACAATGTTCAATTACAATACCCAGCATGGGTTAACCTCTCATGAACAAAACGTCAACAAATTGATGTAAGAGGTATGGTGGCGAATGAAGATAGATGGCGCTCGAGTCTTAAAGCGACCATATTGGATATTTGAAATTCTCCAATGAGAATACAGAATCCAGAATTAAGATGGCTGACTTTGGCGGTAATATGAATAATGAATTTGCCGACCAATCAAATAATTCGCCATTTGAATTGGACCAATAAGGACTAATGATTACTAAATCAAGTATTATGGATATTATATTGACTCAATATGGATATTAATCGACTACTACGGTGATGCTGGAAGGGGAAGAAGACGGAAGGAGCCATTTTGGACGCCACTTCCACGACGAGCCTCTGAGTGTACGGATGCGTGTTGAATGTGTGTCGCGGATAATCGATTAATATAATTGTTAAAAAGAGTCATCAGCGTGATAATTTGCGTGAGAATAATTGTTCGTAAGTTAAGCGAACGAGAATAATAATTATTGAGAGCGTGTGGCTGAAAGAAAAGGTAATAAATCAAAGTATAAATTACTCAAAGCGTGATTGAACGAAGCAACACGCGGCGAGCCATTTTGTATCGTTGTTACAATCTTTCCATGGCGCAATCTTTGCATTAGTAGAATTAATCGTAAGCGAATATTGAAAGTAATATTAATGAATAAGAATAAATATTAATAAATAGTAATTAATAATCATTGTAAGATTAGGTTTAACTTTATTTTGTTCAAAGGAATTTATCGCGTTGTCGTAGACCCGTCATAACCACGGCCTAAAATTAACAGTAAAAATATATTTTCTTTTTCCATTATTGTATTATAATTTTTCTCGTTTATAATTTTTCTTGTTTATTACATACATTCAACTAATCTTGTGTCGAAATAAATCATTATTAATTTCTTGAAGAATAAAGAAGAGTCGATTGTTTATAAGTATTTTCTCTATACATAATATATAATTCCCCTGGAGTTATATACGTTTTTCTTAGATCCAGGGTGGCATCCCAAGAATCATTTTCACAAGGTAACGTTAACGGCGGCTGATAGTTCAGGGACGAAACGAGCACCGTTACAAATGGCATCCCTGGTGGGGACGGGAAGCAGCGTGATAAATTAAAAATAAAATAAATTGAATGGAAAATAATAACAATTTAAAAAACTGAATAAAAAATCGAAAATAAATAGAAGAGAGTTGCGATTGCGGGATTGCGCTGTGGATTGGTGAATAAAAAGTTTTTTTTTGATTAAAATACAAAATTGATGAATGAAAATAAAATTACACGACAAATCGACAGCGTGGACGGACAATTCGAATAATCTTTTTATAAACTTTGGTTTTTGAATATTAATATTGTATAAAAAGTTAATTTAACAACCCTACGGTATTAATAAATTAAAATTTCCCCAGATAATTAAAATCACTGAACCCTAAGGTATATATGACCAAAAAATTTCCCTATTATACAAATTAAAATATTTTTCCCCTTGAATAAATTAAAAATATAGAGTTGCGTGCATTAATAAATAAATAAAGAGAAAATGGTTAAGAAGAGTCAGAAAGAGTCCGGTACAGCGGAAAGACATGAAGATACGGTATCCCCTCCCCCTACGGTAGATATAGTAGACCCTTCCCCTACGGCAGATGAACTCAATTCCGGTACTATCCCCATTGATGAACGGGAACAAATCAAAAGAAACTCTACTAAATTTGCCCGGGAACTAGACCCATATGATATTGTGGCTATGTTGGATATAAGGGGCTTGAACAGCAGGGGATCCAAGGATGTTCTAGTAGATCGGTTAGTTCGATATGAATTGTGTCGCAATTTCGGCGAAGGCGCTGCTGACTGGGATCCTCGGGAGGACGACCGAGACGGAGTGCCAAGGACCAGAGTGGGGTGGCAGGAGGAGCCATCTATGGACGAGGTATTGTTGGAAATTAGGTCAAATAGGAACAATAGCCTCAATGTAAGGTCCAATGATTCAACACAGGAGCAGAATAGGCAGGGACAAATAGCGGGTACCGATAGAATCATGGACCAAATGCTACCTACTGGTCAATCGATGGGACCATATAAAGATCCAATGTCATTTACGCAGAATGAGGCAGATTTAAGCATATATTATGTCCCTCCACCCTCCGGTACAAGCCAAATAGTCACACAACCCTCCGGTATGAAACGGAATGTCCCCCAACCCTCTGGTACAACCCAATATAACCTACCACCCTCTGGTACAACCCAATACAGCCTACCACCCTCTGGTACAACCCAATATAACCTACCACCCTCTGGTACAACCCAATATAACCTACCACCCTCTGGTACTACCCAAAATATTCAACAACCCTCCGGTACAAATTATTATCCACCACCTCCCTCAGGTACAGATTATCGTTTCCCAACCCCCAATAACCATCCTACGGTACAGAGAGACAGAAATCCCACGGTAAATTTTGCTGGTAATTATAATAGATCATCAAGTCCGGTATTAAATCAGTATAGAGCAAGTAGTACTAGATTGTTGGACAGAAGGGAACAACCAGTCCCACAGGGACAATCTCCAATCGAACCGCCAATGCAGACGTCAACAGTAGGCGCTGCACACTGGTTCAAAAATACTACCTTCACGTTTCCAGGCTCACAAACGGGACGGACTTCTTCCAAGTTGAATCCATTCGAGACACCAATTAATAACCGAATTACGGAACGGGTGATCAAGATCGGTGCTAAAATTAGGGAACGTAGAGTCATTTTTTCTGGGCAAAATCGCGAAAATGGGGAAGAATACTTGCGCTTGTTATATGACGTGATTGAACAGCATGGATTATCAGAAATAGAGACATTCCAAGTCATACCCTTTACGTTAGAATCCACAGCGTTGGGCTGGTTTAGAGCCGAGAGAAATGGTTTGAATGGATATGGGGATTTCTTGGAGCAGTTCAGAGCTCGTTTCTTAGGATCTGATTTACAATCAAGGTTATGGGAAAACATTAGAACTAGGACGCAGGGAACTGGTGAACCAGTGGGCGAGTATATCACAAAAATGCAAGTGATGTTTACGCACTTGGACCAAGAGATTCCACTGGGACAGCAATTAGAGATTATTTACAAAAATATCCACCCTAAGTTCATGATGTACATTGACCCAAGTAATATTCATAATTATAACGATTTTGTGAAGCAAGGGCAGATAGTAGAGTCAAAATTATCGTGTATGGCACAATATGCACCCCCACCCCCTCCGGAAAAGACAGTACTTCCCAATACTGCATGGTCAAGGAATAATGGTCGGAAAAGCTGGGGTATTTTTGCCGCGGAAACGAAAGAGGAGTTGAATGCCGCCGAGAACATGGTAGAAAAGGATAATGGCAATAAAAATAATCAGAAGAAAAATAAATCAGTGAAAACGTTTGCCACGCAGGCTGAGACGACCCAGACACCACCCCAACCCCAAACACCCCCTCCGGTAAGTAAAATCATCTGTTTCAACTGTGGTCAGCCAGGACACTTGAGCAGAGGTTGTCCATTACCCCGAAAATCGTGGATTCAACCCAACACGAATAATAACCCCACAAATTACGGTAATAATACGGCATCTTACGGTAACAATCCCAATCCAGAACCTTATGGTAATAATCCCGTTTATAACCCCCATACGGCAAACTACGGCACAAATCCTGCATATAATCCCAATGTTGCCAACTTCATCCCTAACAATCCCAATGTAAATCAATTCCCCCCCCAAAATTACGGTAATGCCCAGAAATATAACGTAGATGATAATCCAGTAAGTAACCAAAACCAGGGAAACTGGCATCGGGGACAGTAAGCGCCGCGGCTGATCCCCTAGAAACATCACAAAGAAATAAAGCGGCTAAGATAGAAGTTACCAAAGAAATGAATACCAATACCGAGGAAGTGATAATTATAGATAAGAAGAAAAAAATAAAAATGGAACTGGGTTGCGTGGGCGCCGCGTATGAACCAGAAATCCCTAGAAAGACGGAGGTAATAACTACGCCCCAATTAATAGAAATCCTCGAGAGAGACAAAGGTGACAATAGAAAATTCACTACAATAAAGATTGGTAATAATGAGTTTAGCGCGCTGATTGATACTGGAGCCACGAGAACATTTATAGGCCCAGTATTTGGTAAATTAATAAAAAAGGATATAATCAATGTAGGCGGTAAAATGAAAGTGGCGGATGGATCCGAAGTGGAACTGCTGGGTTGTGTGATACTCAAACTGGAGGCTCATATGGAGAGTTGTACTCTCCCTGTGCGCGTTTGTAGTACCTTATCATACGACGTTGTCCTCGGAATGGATTTCATCGCCGCAATGAAAATAGAGTTTAAGGGGGACGAATGCACATGGAAGGGTGGCAGAGTAAAAATAGAGCCACACTCCAATATCGTGTATGCCAGACCGGTGAAGGTCGAAGAAAAATTAATGTTATTAGAGTCTAATCCGGTATTATCCCCTAATCAGAGAGAATCCCCTCACATTGTGCATATCCCTCCGGAAACCGCTGTAGAAATGAGAAAAACCCTTATGAAATTGATCCCTCCGGAACCCCCAACCCTACGGATAACCCCCTATATAAAACATAATATCGACGTGCAAGGACATGCTCCAATAAGACAAGGTACTCGTCGTTACGCACCACACATTCTAAAGATCGCGCAAGAAGAAGTAGATAAGATGTTGGCTGAAGACATCATCGAGCCGTCTCAGAGTCCATGGTGTAGTTGGCCGGTTCTGCATCGGAAGCCAAACGGAAAATACAGGTTTTGTATCGACTTTCGTAAAGTCAACGAAGTCACAAAACACGATTCCGTTCCGATGCAGAATCTTGATGAGCTACTAGACCAGCTGCAAGGAGCCGTTTACATTTCCAAGTTAGATTTGTCAAACGCCTTCTTTCACATTGAGCTCGAGGAGAAGTGTCGAGAAATCACAGCTTTCGCAGTCCCAGGAAAGGGACTTTACCAATTCAAGAGAATGGCGTTCGGTCTGAGGAATGGTCCAGCGTCGTTTCAAAGATTGACCGACAAGATTATCCCTCCGGAATGGTCCCCATATGTAAGAAAGTATGTTGACGATTTTATAATCTTTACGCGTACGTTAGACGAACATGTAACGTGGGTGAACCGCGTGATCGAAAAACTAATCGCTGCGAATCTTACTATTAACGCTGAAAAGAGCGAATTTTTGTGTGATAAAGTAACTTTTCTAGGGTATAAGATCGATCAACATGGCTTGTCCCCAGATAGAGAGAGAATTGCCCCTATTTTAGATTACCCTCCCCCTACGGACGTCAAGAGTATCCAGAGATTTTTGGGCGCTGCCGGGTGGTATGCTAGGTTCTTGCCTACACTGTCCGAGGACAAAATTCCCCTGCTCAAACTTGTAAAAAAGGGTGTTGCTTGGGAATGGGGTCCAGAACAACAGGCAGCGTTCGAAAAGATCAAGAATTCCCTTACGGAAGCCCCGGTCCTGGCTCGTCCCGACTTCACAAAGCCCTTCACCTTGCAAACGGATGCTAGTGATTGGGCATTAGGTGCGGTATTAACGCAGGCTGGCGAGCATGGTACGGATGCCGATAATAAAACCCAGAGCGTTGGCTACGAACACCCCATTTGCTATGCCAGTCGCGTACTAACCCCTGCGGAAATAAACTATACGGTAACTGAAAAGGAATGCCTTGCGGTGTTGTGGGCCGTTGAGAAGTTCCGCCCCTACATCGAAGGTAGTAAGTTCCAAGTCATTACGGATCATAGTAGCCTGCGATGGTTGAAAAACCTGAAGAATCCCTCCGGTAGACTAGCGAGATGGTCGATGTCCCTGCAGGCTCATGATATTACGGTAATCCATCGAAAAGGATCCCTCCACGTTGTCCCGGATGCCCTTTCCCGTGTTGCAGTAGATAAAAACACCCCTCCGGAAATAGCATCAATCACTGAAGATACCTGGTATAATAAGAGAAAGAACGATGTCCAAGAAGATCCAGATAAATACTCGGATTGGAAAATCGAAGACGACCAGTTGTATCACCGACGTCCCAACCCCCATATCGACCCTACCCTTATGGATTTGAATCAATGGAAGCTCGTATTGCCAGTCGAAATGAGAAAGAAAGTACTGGAAGATGCTCATAGATTACCCCAATCCGGTCACTATGGCATCGATAAAACGTATCACAGAATAGCCCAGGAATGTTACTGGCCTGGCTTTTACCAAGATACTGTGACGTTTGTGAGACAATGCCCGGAATGCCAGCAATTCAAGCCTAGTCAACGTGGTCCAATGGGTTTTATGAGAGAGCGAACGGTTGAAGGCCCATGGTCCATCGTAGCAGCAGATATTATGGGACCGTTTCCTCCAAGCAAAGCCCAGAAGAAATATTTGTTAGTCTTTCAAGACTACTTCACGAAATACGTGGAAATGAAAGCATTAACTAAGGCAGATGCTCGTTCTGTTTGGAGAGCCACGGAAGAGCTCATTATAAACCGATGGGGCAAACCACAGTTCTTCCTAACCGATCACGGAACGGAATTTGTTGGGAAGAATTTAGTAGATAAACTTAAGGAGTCCGGTATTAAGCACATTACTTCCCCCCCCTATCATCCCCAGTCCAATCCGGTAGAGAGAGTGAATAGAACCCTACGGCCCATGTTAGGGATTTATGTCCAAGAGAGTCATCGGGATTGGGACAAACACTTGAACGAACTGACGTTCGCCATCAACACTGCTGTCCAATCTTCCACCGGTGTGTCACCAGCATTTTTAAATATGGGAAGAAATCCCAGGCCTGTGGTGAACATCAGAGATGATATCGAAAACCCTTCAATGATTGACCCTACGGATCCCATAGCTTGGGGAGAACGTATGATAAGACTGAAACTATTACAAGATCTGGTGCAGAAGAATCTTGGCACTGCATACATAAGACAGTCGAATCAGTATAATAAAGGAAGAAGAGATGTACGGTTTAACATAGGAGATAGAGTAATGAAGAAGAACCGAAAATTATCCCAAGCTACCCAAAATTATATGGCGAAACTAGGTCCACGATTTATTGGTCCCTTTGTGGTAACCAGAGTTATTTCACCTGTTATGTACAGTATTACAGACGATTACGGTAAAACTATTGAGAAATGTCACATCAGCGAATTGAAACCCTACTATCATAATGATTTGTTACAGGGTGAACTTCAAGACAATGAGGAGGAGGTACCCCAGGAGCCGAGCACCTCCTCGTCCCCACTATATTCCGGTGATGGGCGAGGTAGGGAGCAAATGTTGCCCGTTCACAGAGCAACGGGAGGAAGAAGAGGAGAGAAAGGCAAGAGAGAGAGCGTTGGAGGAGATTTGGAAGGAGCAAGAGAGAAAAGAGGCAGAGTTGAAGAAATCGGCGATGGAGGGCGCAAAGAGGCTGAAAGTGACGGTCGAAAAGATCGTGGTGAAGAAGAAGAGAGGAGAAAAAAGAGGAAAAAAGAAGACTCGAGCTACCCCTACGGCAACCCCAACGACCCTAGCCACCCCTACGGCACCCCCAATAACCCCAACGACCCTAGCCACCCCTACGGCACCCCCAATAACTCCAACAACCCAAGCCACCCCTACGGAAACTCGAGCCATCCCCTCGACATCAACTTTCCAAACCCCAGTTTTCCGCATCCCCAAAAAACCCACATGCCCTATTCCCTCCGGTCCCAAAGTCACCTCTATAATCCAATTCCCCAAACCCTCCGGCCCCAGACCCCAAATTCCGGTATCCCTCCCTATAGCCCCCCTCATCTTAGACCCAGACGAAAGAGATGCTCTGGCTAAAAAAGTTGCGGAGTTTCTTGCCCAACGTTCCCTACAATACCCCGTCCCCAGCTATTCAGCTGTTACTAAACTCCCTACGGTCCCAACGCCACCCCAACCCCAAAGACTCACGAGTTGTACCCCTTCCCCCAATCCTCCGGTATCAGCCCCTACCCAACCTCCCAGAACTCGAGCCCGCTTCCCAGAACTAATGGATGTAGTTAGAAATCACTCTCTATCAGCTTCAGATCCTACCCCAATACAGCCCCCCGCCATCCCTTCCCTACTATCCCTATCCATCCCCAAACCCGCCAATTTCCCAACCCCTACGGAAGAAGTAAATAGAAAAAGACCCCGCCACGGACCCCAACCTACAATCGTCCCCAATTTGAGAGTTATGGGCGGAAACGATTGCTGGAGATGTGGCAATCCAGGGCACTCTCACAGTGTGTGCAACGCGCCGAAAAGGTGGCGTTATTGTTATTTGTGTGGGTGGAAGGACATGGACGTGGCGTCCTGTCCACAATGCAAAGATGCGTGGAGACGCAATCAATAACAATAAGGCGCCTTATACTAAAGAAAAAATAAGTTAGACAGACCTGCGGTATAACCAACTCCTACGGTATTAAATTCAAAAAACCCAAAAAAGTGTCCTTGAATTCGTGATAATAAGTTAGATAGCCCTACGGTACAGTCATTCAATTGTCTAGTTCGCAAATGAATCATTAAGCTCAAACTGACGTAAGACTGATTATATCAAAATTAGAGTCAAGTATGTTAAATCAAAATAAAGTAACGATATTAGGATAGGAAAAAACGTATGGACGAATGTGTGAGCGCTGAGGTCGACTGAACATATATCCATTGAGGATATATGATCAGTCTAAGTGGAAGGTTGTTGTGATGTGGTGGCTTGCCACACATCATTATTCAGGTTATTACTTTGTTTAACCTCATTGCGCTGTGGAAAGATAAATATAGAAATTTAATATAAAGTAAGAATGAATGGGAATTGTAAGTATGAATGTGAAATATACTAATTGAGCCTCACCGAGTATCGCAGAGACAACACAAGTCAAATAATCCAGCAGTCAAATGATTCAACAATCAGTCCAATGGTCAATCGTCAATGAAACATCTGGATTCAATAATCCAATAACCAGTCCAATCAGTAATTCAGCAGCCCAAATATCACAGTAAATGAAGAGAACAATACCAACAATGTTCAATTACAATACCCAGCATGGGTTAACCTCTCATGAACAAAACGTCAACAAATTGATGTAAGAGGTATGGTGGCGAATGAAGATAGATGGCGCTCGAGTCTTAAAGCGACCATATTGGATATTTGAAATTCTCCAATGAGAATACAGAATCCAGAATTAAGATGGCTGACTTTGGCGGTAATATGAATAATGAATTTGCCGACCAATCAAATAATTCGCCATTTGAATTGGACCAATAAGGACTAATGATTACTAAATCAAGTATTATGGATATTATATTGACTCAATATGGATATTAATCGACTACTACGGTGATGCTGGAAGGGGAAGAAGACGGAAGGAGCCATTTTGGACGCCACTTCCACGACGAGCCTCTGAATGTACGGATGCGTGTTGAATGTGTGTCGCGGATAATCGATTAATATAATTGTTAAAAAGAGTCATCAGCGTGATAATTTGCGTGAGAATAATTGTTCGTAAGTTAAGCGAACGAGAATAATAATTATTGAGAGCGTGTGGCTGAAAGAAAAGGTAATAAATCAAAGTATAAATTACTCAAAGCGTGATTGAACGAAGCAACACGCGGGGAGCCTTTTTGTATCGTTGTTACAATCTTTCCATGGCGCAATCTTTGCATTAGTAGAATTAATCGTAAGCGAATATTGAAAGTAATATTAATGAATAAGAATAAATATTAATAAATAGTAATTAATAATCATTGTAAGATTAGGTTTAACTTTATTTTGTTCAAAGGAATTTATCGCGTTGTCGTAGACCCGTCATAACCACGGCCTAAAATTAACAGTAAAAATATATTTTCTTTTTCCATTATTGTATTATAATTTTTCTCGTTTATAATTTTTCTTGTTTATTACATACATTCAACTAATCTTGTGTCGAAATAAATCATTATTAATTTCTTGAAGAATAAAGAAGAGTCGATTGTTTATAAGTATTTTCTCTATACATAATATATAATTCCCCTGGAGTTATATACGTTTTTCTTAGATCCAGGGTGGCATCCCAAGAATCATTTTCACAAGGTAACGTTAACGGCGGCTGATAGTTCAGGGACGAAACGAGCACCGTTACAATAGGTATATTTTAAGGTGGTGCTACTGATTCCTTTGTTATCTATATTTGAATGAAATGGCGCGTGCCATAACAATGCTACCTGTTAATCCTTTTTCGCACCCATAGCAAATAATGGCAATAGCAATTTAAGGGATAATATGAGGTTATTAGGATAATTATAATGAGGTTCAAAGTAAATTATAATACATATTCTTTTGGTTAATATTTCATTTTCTAATAAATTATTTTTTTCTTCCAACCAACTTTTCAATTGTTTAACATTTTCATGAGCACAATGGAAGCCTATGAAATTACCAAATGTATAATAATTACAATCAGAAGTATACACATTTTTCATTGATTGACATTTTCCAATATTAATGATTTTCTTCTGTGTAAATCTAATAATATTATGCAACATATAAATCTAATAACGATATTGTTTAAAAAATGGTCATGCAATAGGTAGAATAATAATTATGTGAATAATAATAAAACGAAATTTGATACAATTTTGTTGATTTTATTTGATTGCATACATTTTTATAAATTATTAAATTCTTCTTTCCTATCGTTGATGAATTGTTTTGTTTGTTCCGATATTTGGTATACATTTGATGACATATCTATTATATTATCAATCAAATCTTTGACAATAGTAGAATCTTCTATTTCATTTGATGAAACACTTGCGTTTTCTTTTTCAGCTTCATATTCACGTTGTAAATGAAAAATAATCACCATTAAGTCGTTCACACTTTGCGACATTTGTTTGAACATCCCAACCATCATATTGAGACCATCATGTGTGTGTGAGCACTTTGAACAAACTTCTCTTAGGTTTCCAATAATTTCACATTCACGTAAATGTAAAATGCGTAAGACATTATTTTGATAATTTATTGTATCATTTAAAAAATTTAAAATATTCGTTGGAGCTTGATCACCGAAATGTTTGTAAATAATATCAGACTAACGCAATTTATGTGGTGGAAATGATTGTAATAATATCACTTCTTCTGATGTTAATGGCACAGGTAAATCATCCATGTTGAAATCTTTTGACACTTGGATATAAAATCTTTTTGATACTTGAATATGAAATGAATATGCAGAGGAAAAATCTCATGCTTTTATAGTAATATCCCTACTTCTAATATTTCATAACATAAAGTTACTATGCAAATAAAATAACGGTTGAAATGACTAATTCTTTGTTCATGACAAAAAATTTTTACTGCGTAGTTGAAAATGACGGTTGGAATGATACAATAACGGTTAAAAAGTAATAAATCATGCTCAAATATCATTGGATAATAGAAAGAATGAACTAAGAGGTATTTCCAACACTAAGGTGATTGGATGATAGTTAAAGATGAGTGGGAGAAAAGGTTGATAGATACATTGTCATTGGATAACAGCGGTAAATGATGTGGGGGAAATACATGCATCAGATGTTATTATTATCACCCTCATCCTTTTTCGATTGATTGAAGTACTTGTGAAATTATTTATCAAACATTCATGAGAATCAGTCGTAATGTTTCCCATGTAAAAAAATTTATGTCATACATGAGAATCAGTCGTAATGTTTCCCATGTAAAAAAAATGTCATACATGAGAATCAACCATAATGTTTCCCTCGTAAAAATCGATCATGAATGATAATATGCAGTACTATAGGATCCATTTTGTTTAGAATGTACTATAGTATGAAAACATTATACTATAGGAATCATTTTGTTTATTATTCGAATGTACTATAGGAACTATTTCATTTATTATTTGAATGTAGTACTATAGCATATTAAAAACATCATACTATAGTATGGGAAACCATATTATCGATAACATAAACCCTACGATCGGACATGTAGAGCTTTACCTTACCGACTGAGCTCAAATATGCCGTGTTATAGCGCGATTATTCAAATTTGTATCTAGAACGTAGCCTATAACACTACTATTATTTCTATCTTCGCTGTCGCTTTCCATGCGTGGCTTTTTTCTTATTAAATTATATTTATCAGTGGTTGATTCAGTGGAATCAAAAGTTAGCACGATGTTCTGTAAATCAGTGTGAGGTTTGTTTACGCGTTCCTTGCGAGGCCTGCCTCGTTTCCGTTTTATCAATTTTTCTCTGAAAGTTCATTGAGTGGTTTTTTCCGTGGTCTACCTAGACCGCGCTTGATTATTTTTTCTATGATATTTGTATTTTTATTTTCTTTGATTTCTGCGATATTTGTATTTTCCATGATATTTGTATTTTTATTTTCTTTGATTTCTATGATGTAAGTATTTTCTTTGATTTCTGCGATATTTGTATTTTCTATGATATTTGTATTTTTATTTTCTTTGATTTCTGCGATGTTAGTATTTTTTTTATTTCTACAATATTCGTATTTTTCATGATATTTGTATTTTCTATGCTTTCCGTGATATTAGTATTTTCTATGATATCTGTATTTTCTATGCTTTCTGTGATATTAGTATTGTCTATGATTTCTGCGATATTAGTATTTGAATTATCTGCTATTTTTTGTTGTTTCGTGTTTCTTACACCCTCCGGGGGTTCGTGAATTGTATCTATCAGAGTATTTAGGTGTTCTAAGTGTTCAAGATTTGTGTTTTGTGTGTAGGGAGGCCAGCCTTCCCAGTCTTAAGTATTTGATTCCGTACTCGATTTCCGTGCGACATTAACCATATATATTCCTCGTGGTTCGGCATCGACTACTGAAATGCGTGATAAAGCGTTAGCATTTGTATTCATTTTTCCAGCTTTATATTGAATTTTAAAATCAAATTCTCTAACGCGTTCTCGCCAACTCATCACACGTGATGATGGGTCATTAAAGTTACTAACCCAATCAAGAGGTCTATGATCTGTGATTAATTTAAATTGTTCGCCATATAAATAAGGTATGAAAGTTTTTAATGCGAATATTACAGCGAGCATTTCTTTTTCAGTGGTTTGATAATTTTGTTCAGCTTTATTCATTACCCTCGATGCGTACGCCACTAATAAATCTTCACCTATTTCGCCTTGAGATGAAACAGCACCGACTGCGTAACCTGATGCGTCAGTGGTCACAAAAAATGGCTTATTGAAATCTGGATAAATTAAAATAGGTGATTCGCATTATTTGTCACGTAATGTTTCAAAAGAGGATTGATGTTTGAATTGCCATTCGAAATCAACATTTTTACTTGTTGAATCAGATAGTGGTTTAGCAATTTCAGCGAAATTTTTTATGAATCGTCTGTAATAACCAGCGAGTCCTAAGAATTCTTTGACATTTTTTTGTGTTCTAGGAATTGGAAACTTTTTGACAGCTTTTAATTTTTCAGGATCGGGTTGTACACCGTCACGACTAATAATATGTCCTAAATATTAAACTTCTGTCCTTAAAAAGTGACATTATTCAGTTTGTAATGTTGAATTGGCTTGTCTCAGTTTATCAGCGAGTTTTTAGAATTTAATATTATGTTCTCCGATTGAACGAGCATAAATGATGATTTCATCTAAATAAACGAATAATTCATTTCCCTGTAATCCACGTTATACCAAATCCATTAATCTTTGATATGTTGCAGGTACGTTTTTGAGACCAAATGGCATTCTATTAAATTCATAATGACCATGTAGCGTTGTAAAAGCTGTTTTCTCTTTATCACTGTCATTCATTTCTATTTGATGGAAACCTGAAGCGAGAACGAATATTGAAAAATATTTTGCGCCACCTAGTTGGTCAAGTAGGTTGTTGATGAGCGGTAGTGGATAAGCATCTCCGACTGTTTTATCATTAATTTTGCGACAGTTTATTACTAATCTCCACTTTTTATTACCTTGAGCATCTGATTTTTTCGGGACTATCCATAAAAGTGAATTATATGGTGAAACTGATGGTTGTATTATTTCCATTTTCAATAAGTCGTTTCTTTGTCTGTCGATTTCGTCTTTTTGTAATGGTGGATAACAGTATTGTCTGGTGTTGACCGGAATGTCGTCAGTAGTGATGATACGATGAGTTATTGAGTTTGTACAACGAAGTAATTCTCCCGTTAAATGAAACAAGTCTGCGTATTCAGTAATTAATTTATGCACTGCTGATTTTTCTTCGATATTTAAATGGTCGAGATCGAGTAGTGATATAGGCTATTTTCTGGATTTAAATTCAAATTTCGTACAATAAGCACGCTGTATTTCACAGCAGGCGGTAAGTTAGAGTTATATATTTCCCACAGTCAGTTTTATATGATGTTACCGATCGGAAATAATATGTCGTACTATAGTACTACGTATTATCGATGGAATTCATGATCGATCGAATTTCATGAGGGAAACAAAATGGCTGATTTTCATGTACTATAGTACTACATATAAAAAATTTTTTACACAGGAAACAATATGACTGATTCTCATGTATTACGATGTATAACTTTTATCATACTATAATATTACATATTATCGATGGAATTCATGATCTACCAATGCGCATGCGTCTATTTTAGCGCAAAAAATATTATGAATACATTTAAAAAAAAAATGTTTGATGAATAATTATAATACATCCGTGTTGAGGTAAAGATCAGAATACTCCCCCAATGTTCTAATCTTGAATTCATTCCAAATTGTTCTCGCGTGATCATAATTTTCATCTGTTATTCCACAATTATTCAATTTTGAAAAGAATTTATCTTTTGTAGGCAATTCTTTCTCATAAAGTTTTAACCAACTGTCAATGTATTCGTATGGGAAAATACCTTTTCTCATCACCAATTTATATTGATCATCAGATTTGTAATACTTGTGAGTTATCACTTTATCAGCATCATTTATATTTGATGATAATTTATCAATGCTGCTTGCCATGAATCTGTACGAGCTGATGAATCTTAGTGTTATTTCTGTATCTTTTACTTTTTTACTAATTGAAATATATTTTTCCTTGTTAATTGGTAGCAAAAATAATTCCCCTTCAAAATCTTTGGCTATTGATTTGATTATGAAGTGTGAATCATAACCAGATAAATTGTGGAATACAACGGGGATGTAATGTGGAAGTTGATATTGCATATTACAACTTTCATGTGCTGCACCACGATACTCTCCAGTTAGATGACAGTGATCACGATGTTTTTTATCCATTGCATTAAATAAATTTTCACATATGTGACACAATCTCGCGTCATCATATTCATGCTTCTGCTGAGTTGTCAGTGCTTTCATAGGTTTTTTATTCCCGAAAATATTATTCACTTTTATGGCTAATTCATGCAATTCATTAGTGAACCATTTGATGCAATCAGGATCTCTTTTTAATTCAAACTTTGATAATGATTCATCATATGAACAGTGAACATAATATGCAATGGTGTGAGGTACATGTTTTTGAGATCCATCCGGGTTTGATTCCGAAATACACTCAAGATCAGCATAAACAGCAAATGGTAAAGATTTTTCATATTTATAATTATTATAGAATAAAAAATTTTCATTTTCCTTCGGCAAAATTACTCGAAGTGTCTTGTTGATGTTCTGACAATACATTTTGTGATATTCATAAGCATTGAATGATTTAAAATGACATAAACATCTATCACAAATGTGGGTGCCTCTTGTTTTACTTATTTGTCTTGACACTAATCGCCAAAGGTTTCGTATCCATGCAAAATGATAAATTTTCTTGGAATCCACACAATTACTTTTGATATTACTATCAATCATTAATAGGTGAATTGTTGGTTCTTGAACATTTTTGCTTATGTAATATGGAACTATATCACTTTTCTCTTGATTTTCATCTGCAAGACCATATACATTGATTGATAAATTATTCATCACCCCAAATTTTGAGATTTGATCTAATGTCATTGGAAAAGAAAGTCCCTCATATTTCAAATTTGCTTCACTGTAGTGGGGATATGAATATGTCATGTTCAGATTTTTATTTGTGTGATTCCGAGCTGCTACAATACACCACAAAAAACAATATGCATCATTATTTTTAATATTCACTACAGCTTTCTTCAATTGAATATATCTAGATAATTGCACAAATGTGAATATACCACCACTCAATGCTTTATATTTATCAAAATTCACAACTAAGTTAATTATTTAATTCATCGACCAACCAGAATCACGTTCTTCAAATTTAGTAACTTTCAATAATAAAATATCTATTACGTTTTCTTTGTACCACTCATTGATATCAGTTGATCTTAATATAGGCACATTTTGTGTGTTGAAATATTTGATTTCTTCAACCATACCACCATTCTTCATATTTTCAAATTTGCATGATAATATGACATTCACTTTTATATTAATAATTTCATGCATTGTTTGTTTCACTTTTGTTATGAATGTGTCTTTTGCATCGTTTCAAAATGATTTTAAATCAATATGTTTAATCTTTGTAATCATACCAGTCTTAATTCTACCATTGAAAACTGATTGTAAATTCTTCCACTCTATATTATTTTCACTAAGCTTGATGTTACCCCCAATTACATTATATTTTTGAAGTGAAAACTTCTGCAGCGGCGTTGTTCACTTTTTTTTTAGATGGGTAGAAAATGTTGAATTCGCGCCAGGGTCACGTGATGCTGATCGAAAATTCGTAAGATGTAGGGAGGGTAGACTGCCGGCGTAGGAGAGGAACCCCCTCTCTTTCTGCAGCGCGCCGAAAATGTATGCCTGCTGGCTGTTTCGTTTAAGCGGCACGGGGCGCATGTGTGAGTGTGCGTGTGTGTTTTCACTACAGGCTGCTACGTGCATGCACGGTAGTGATGTGGTGGGAGCATATAGTGCGTGGCGCCTGCGCACTAGAAATTTATCGCTCACCATGCTGGATGTGATGGTTACTGTTGAATGCTGATCAGCTGATGGCTCGACCGTCTTTATAGTTGTAAAATTCTCATATATAAAGTGTTTAAAATATGGAACACATAAATGATAGTACTTCTATACTGATAAATAAAGCAATTCGTCCGAAATTATTCCCTAACCATTCCAAAACATTAAAAAATGTACAACGTTAGTGTTCAAGTTTTCACTTCTGCCGGCACTCCCGGAGTGCCACAGATCATTTGATTATTTTTTTTAAATATATGAAATTTATTTGTTCATGGATATATATTCAGAATAATCTTATCAACACTATTATCATAAAAATGTAAAATTCAAAGTAAGAATCTGTCGAAGAGTTTTCTACTTAAAATTGACTCATGATCATATTATTGAATATAAATCGATTTATGATACAGATAGGAGAAATATTTATGAAATTAATATGTAAATAATAAAACGAAATTTGTTGCATACAATATTATTAATTTTATTTGATTGAACACATTTTTTTCTACATTTTTATTGATTATTATTATTATTGAACTCTTCTCTTCAATCGATTATGAATTGTATTGTTTGTTCCGACATTTGGAACACATTCGATGACATGTCTATTATATTATCAATCAAATCCTTGACAATAGTGGAATCTTCAATTTCAGCAGATGAAACACTTGCATTTTCTAAATCTTCTTTTTCAGCTTCATACTCACGTTTTGAATGAAAAATATTCATCATTAAGTTGTTTACACTTTGTGACATTTGTTTGAACATTCCAACCATCATGTCGAGACCATCATGTATGTATAAGCACTTTGGACAAACTTCTCTTAGGTTTCCAATAGTTTCACGTTCACGTAAATGTAATATTTGTAAAACATTATTTTGATAATTTATTATGTCATTTAAAAAATTCAAAATATTCGCTGGAGGTTGATCACCGAAATGTTTGTAAATAATATCAGACCAACGCAATTTATATGGTGGAAATGTTCGTAATAATATCACTTCTTCAGATCTTAATGGCACAGGTAAATCATCCATCTTGAAATGTTTTGACACTCGAATGTAAAATCTTTCTCACAATTGAATATGAAATAAATGCGCAATAGAAAAAATGTCATGCTTTTATAGTAATATCCCTACTCCTAATATTTCATGACACAAAATTACTGCGCAAATAAAATAACGGTTAGAATAACTATTTCTTTGTTTATGACAAAAAATTTTACTGCGTAGTTGAAAATGACGGTTAGAATGATGCAATAACGGTCAAAATGATGTAATAACAATCAAAAGTAAAAATCATATTCAAATATCATTGGATAATAGGAAGAATGAATTGAGAGATATTTCTAAATGTATCGTGATTGGATGATAGTTATAAATAAGTGGGGGAAAAGATGGATAGAGACATTGTCATTGGATAACAGTGGTCAATGAGGTGTGGTTGAATGTATGGATCATATGTTATTATTATCATCCCCCTTTTCTTAATTGGTTGTACATGAGAATCAGCCATGTTCTTTCCCATATACAAATATTCATACATAGTACTACATGAGAATCAGCCATATTGTTTTCCTCATAAAAATCGATCGATCATGAATTCCATCGATAATACGTAGTACTATAGTACGACATATTATTTCCGATTGGTAACATCATATAAAACCGACTGTGGGAAATACAGAACTCTAACTTACCGACTGCCGTGAAATACGGCGTGCTATTGTACGAAATTTGAATTTAAATCCAGAAAATAGCCTATATCACTACTAAATCGAGAGTGTTCATTACCTTATCTACACGATTTTTTGCTTGATTGTCAGAAGTTTTGTTTTTGATTTTATTTTCTCCGTCATCGTCACTAGTCTCGAAAGGATATAATGATACAACTGAAACGTCTACAGTCACTTCGTCTTCCCGTGTATTAGTAGCAAAAGTGTAAGCTTTACCATTTTGATTTGAAACTACTGATTTTCACGCGAAAATTCCGTCTGGCATATTTATTTGATCAATGTAACCTTTATTTAATTTGTTATATAAAGGTCGAATCATCATTAATGTTTTTTGTCTTGCTGGTAGTAAGATGCGTTTAGTATGCTGGAAAAAATAAATGATATTATTGGCAGTAATTGATTTATTTTCATAGTCAGTTTCAGCGTTGTATTTCTGCATGAATTCGGTGCCGATTATTCCTGCGTAATTCAATGGAAACTCTGTTGGTATTATATGAAATTCATTTATTGTATTATTCATTATTAGGTCAATTTGTCCTAGTGTCATTGGTTTGTCGATTTTTGAAACGCCGTTTAGTTCGTATCTAATGTTTCTGTCCACGTTGAATGTATTTTTTAAGTGATCAAGTAAAATGAGATTTAATTGAGATCCAGTGTGGATAAGAAAACAGGCTGGATCATATTCAATTCTATTATTTTTTATGGAAATTGACGGTGAAAAATAAGATGCTGTATTAGCAATTTTACATTCGGCCCTTAAGACTCGTATGTCATTTGTATTTGTTACATCGTGATATTGAATATTATTTATTGCGTTCCTGTTTGTGTGTTCGGATGTGGCTGTGTTGGCGCGTTGTAGCTGGCTCCCGTAGTTACGCCGGACTGTCGGGGCGCATTCACGTTTCTCTGATTCTGATAATTATTTGTGTTCGCAAAGCTATTAGTGAATCGTATGTTATTGTGATAAGCTCATTTCTGACAGTCTTTGATTATGTGTCCTGGTTTTTTGCAGTAGTTACATGTTCGGCTATCAGGATTATTGAAATTTGTCATATTTGGATTTTGTTGATATGGTGGTTTTTGATTGTTTTCTTGAGCTCTGCGTTTAAAGCAGACATCGATCGTGTGTCCTGGTTTTTGGCAATAATTACATATTTGAATATTGAAATTGTTGCGGTTTGTGAAGTTTGAAAATTGTTGGTGAGCTGAATTTTGAATATTTTCTTGAGTCTTGCGTTTGTAACAAACGTTGATTGTACGTCCCCGTTTTTGACAATAATTGCATATTTTGATATTGGGATTAATAGGATTTATAATATTTTGATTTGGTTGTGGGGTAAAATTTTGGTTATTTGTGCGTGCTATGCGTTTGAAACAAATGTCAGTCGTGTGACCTGGCTTTTGACAGTAAATACGTGTTTGAATATTAAAATTGTTAGGATTTGTGATATTTGAATTTCGTTGGTATGCTGAATTTTGACTATTTTCTTGAGCTTTGCGCTTATAACAAATGTCGTTTGTATGTCCCGGTTTTTGACAAAATGTACATTTAGGTCTGTCATTATTGTCATTAGAGTCGCTTGTAGTTTGTAATAAAAAACGGTCTCTTTTAATAGCGGCTGGGTTATCTAATTGGAAAAACTCGGCCAATTCTTCCTCTGCTCTACGAGCTTCGGCGCAACCTGCTGTGAAATTTGGAAAAATCTTAGTTGTAAATAGTTTCAAATATTTCCTTTGTATTCCGTGAACAAAACCGTTGGTCAAATCGTCATTCAAGGTTTGTCTAGCCGATTCTTTGTTATGCACGTTTGATTGTGATAGTCGTTCAGTACAATCGGTTAATAATTCTTGTGCTCGAGCAATGTAAGTATTCATAATTTCATTTGCTCCTTGTTCTAATTTGAGAATTTGGCTTCTAAGAGAAAAATATGTTTTTGGTATGTCAAAGTTTTCATTAATAAAATTTATCAGGTCTTGAACTGTGCGCAATTTTGCTTTGCTTGCACGCCGTAATGCTTCACCTCTCAATCTACCCGTCAATAGTGCTGAAATTTAATATTCTCTGTACTGTGGAATATAAGCTTATGCGTTTTAACAGTGTACCATAGATTCACTTGCATCATAGCCCATGGAAGTACCGTCAAAATATGGAATAGATTGTAAATAATCTTTTGGAC
Source organism: Microctonus brassicae (assembly GCA_918226075.1). Lineage (NCBI taxonomy): Eukaryota > Metazoa > Arthropoda > Insecta > Hymenoptera > Braconidae > Microctonus > Microctonus brassicae. The sequence goes on along the minus strand of OW445492.1, from coordinate 249,856 downwards.
TTAATGATGGGGTAATACGTCGATCGGTATCACTTGCAACTCTAGGTCTAGGCAAAGATTGAATTGGATTAACTGATTGTGAAATAGGTGTGAATGTTTGTGGGAAGGGTGATGGAATTTGGTGTTTTTATTTGCGGAGTTGGTGTAGGCATCTTAGGATTTTGTGTTGATGTCTGTCGCCGACGATTATTTTTGTGTACTTCTCGATCTGATACATCGGATGCAGATGAAGATATTGAATTTGACCGTCGCTTTGGGCGATTCATTTTTTCACGGATATTTGCAATTTATTTATCCATTTAGTCTTAGCGTTCGCTTGTGGCATGATATGTTTCGCGAATTATTCGTACTACGTCTGCTAATGTAGTTGTGGCAGGAATTCCGAAAGGTGGATTGTCATTCTTGCTAACGCCTGCTGATGGTTGTGCGGATGTGTTTTCGTTATCAGCCATTTTGAAATAAATATTTTAAACGATTTTTGCGATAGTTAAAAAAAATTTTCCGAAAATTCAGTAACACAAATTGTAACGTGTGTGATATGATGAAATTGAAAATGTAATGAGAGAAAAAAAAAGAGAGATGAAGATTGAGTAAAAGTGTAAGAAATATTTACGACTCACTAAATTATGATTTATATAAGACTATTGAACAAAAATTTGCTGATCGTGTTGTTGCTGCGTCTCTGCGAACTCGTATGGAGTAAGGCTCCGATGACGTTGTCGTTGATTTTCAACTTGGATAGTATTATACAGGCACCGTTGACGATGATCTGATGTTTGAATATTTATTATATTTTGATTGATGAATCGATGATGAAATAATCGTTGATTATTAATTTGCACAAATGATGATGATATTGTATATTGTTTTTTGCTTTTTTCACAAATTTATTTTTGTTTTGATATAAATTTATTATTTTTTCACAAATTTAATTATTTATTTTTCTCGATTCTATTTTTTGTTTTCACAGATTTGAAATTTTGTGATGTTGATAACTTTTTTTCACAAAATATTCACTTGATTTTGTTAGTCTTATCGGAGAAATAGCGTGTTACCTATTTTTTTCAATGAGTGAAACAGATTTATTTTTGTATTATTGTAATTGTTCATGTAATTTTGATGCTCTTCAGGCAAGTGATCCCACCGCATCCACCATCAAAACTGTTACGTCCTGGATGTTAGGTTTCGGACGCGGAGACGAGTTTCAAAATATTTTATTTGTTGGGGATCGTTGCCTGCCACTGCTACGCGCAGCTGAAGTGCATCGATCGTTAATGATGTAAATAGGAACAATTACCTGTATTTAATTGAATGTGGAGGCACAAGTACATTTAAACTCTATATTCATTAATTATGTTGAACTGATCATTTATGATTATAATATTGGTTGATTAAATAACTAATAAAGTCTTCAATAACTGTTCATATAAATTTCACTTCACTCACTTTTACACTATTTCACTTACACTATGACATATGGATTGATTTGTAATTATTAATTAGAATAATATTCGATCAAAAATAATGAGAACTCGACTGTACCTATAAACGATAGTAGAAATGAACGACGTTCGGAAGTATGATGAAATTAGTGCGAAGTTTCTGAAGTAGTGGTATAGGTTGTTTTCTGAGTAATAATTCAAATTTCGTACAATAGCGCGCCATATTTCATCGCAGTCGGTAAGTTAGAGTTCTATATTTCCACGGTCGGTTTTATGTGACGTTACCGATCGGAAATAATATGTTATACTATAGTACTACGTATTATTGATGGAATTTCATGATCGATCGATTTTTATGTGGGAAACAATATGGCTGATTCTATAGTACTGCATTTAAATATTTTTTATATAGGAAAGAATATGGCTGATTCTCATGTACTATAGTACTACAAATAAATATTTGTATATGGTTGATTATCATGTACTTTTGAGATTTTACCTAGAGGAAGAGTCTAATTTCTCATATCTTAGGAATAGTTCACCGAAATGCCGCCAGTGTCGCATGACCAAAGTAAAAATCCTAATGCAAATTTTTACATGGGGAAACAATATGGTTGATTCTCATGTATGACATATAAATTTTTTTACATGGGAAACAATACGGCTGATTCTCATGTATGACATGAATTTTTTACATGGAGAATAATATGATCGATTCCCATGTACTACATATATCAATCGACAGAATTCATGATCCACTAACACGCATGCGTCTATTTCAACGCAAAAATATTATGAACATATTTCAATACAATGTTTGATGAATAACTATAATATTTATTCACACAACTATATTAATCAATCAAAAGTGGTGGGGATGGTTGTATAAAATGATCAAAATATTCAATCATAATGTTCAGCGTCTTCAAGAGAACTTCAAGGTATGCGCGCGACATTCAAATGGAGGTAATCGTGGATATGCAAGGATTCAAATGGGGAAACAATGAATTTATTGTTAAAGAGTTTGCAATGATACAACTTGATAAGAAAGATGATCATGGAACACGTATATCATTCATACCGCCATGCAAGTGGGATGATTTACCAAGACAATATAAAGCAATTAATTCTTGGGTTATACGCAATTACCATGGAATACATTGGGATGATGGTGATATACCATACAACAAATTGCGTGATATACTTGAGATCATCATGAAGGATGTGAATTTTATCTATGTCAAAGGTGTTGAGAAGAAAGAATGGTTGCACAATATTATTGGATTTACACAGAAGAAAATTATTAATATTGAAAAATGTCCATCAATGAAAAATATCTATGCTTCTGATTGTAATTTTCATACATTTGAGAATTTTCTGGGCTGCCATTGTGCTCATGAAAATGTTAAACAATTGAAAAGTTGGTTTAAAGAAAAAAATAATTTATAATAAAAAAATATTTTTTTGACACGAGAAATTCATTATAAATTCATGAATAAAATAAATATTAACCAAAAGAATATATATTATAATTTATTTCAAACCTCATTATAATTATCCTCATATTATCCCTTAAATTGCCAATTTTCATTTTCCTCATATTATCCCTTAAATTGCTAATTTTCATTATTTGCTAACGGGTGTGAAAAAGGTTCACAGGTAGCATTGTTATGGCACGCGCCATTTCATTCAAATATAGATAACAAAGGAATAAGTAGCACCATCATGAAATATATCTATATATTAGAGACGTTACAAGATGAGCGCGCATCATCCCTCATAATGCCCAATTCTTATTGGATATAGATCCTTTAATGACCTCCCCACCCCGATGACGTCAATCATTTTCTTTAAGACGAAGCATGAAGCTTATTCATTATAGTGCGCAGCAAACCAACAAGCAACATTGAGAAGAAACTTAAAAAGTAAATAACAATAAATTAAAAAGTAAATAGCAATAAATTGAAAAGTGATAATAAATACATGAAAAAAAAAATCAAATAATATATACAACCGTACAAAAGTGAATTAAAATATTTAAAATATTTAAAAAAATCAAAAACATTGAAATTTCAACAAATGTAAGTATGAAATATTTTCATGAAATATATGTATAAAAATTTGTTATCTAACCTATGTAAATATATATTCACATTTAATATTGTTTTTCATTCATAGATCATGGCGTTTATGAAATATTCGATTCATGTACCATGTGAATGGATGTTCAATATTGAGTATGAGAAGCTAATCGAAACATTATATAATGAGATGGTAGATTACGCAGATTTTCATGGAAATTATGATGGTTTTACCACAATGAAAAATGCTATAACAGCATTTTTAATTATTGATAATTTAAGAAAAATGTATTGGTTTAAACGAATCCGAATTGAGGATGATGACCGTCCTCCAACGGTCAATTATTTTCCGCGATTGGCACCGCGTCATTTAGAGAAAGAATGGGAATTCATACCACCTAATAATAATAATAATAACAACGACAGCAACAACAATAATGATGATAGTACTGATGATGTCAGCACTGATGATGATGATGATGATGATGATGATGATGATGATGCTAATGGAAATAATGCAGAAATGCAGGAATTTTTTTTGCAAAATTGGATAGCCGCTGATAGTGACGATAGTGGCTTCATATCTTATGAAGAAGGAGAAGAAGAGAAAGAAGAAGAAGAAGAAGAAGAAGAAGAAGAAGAAGAAGAAGAAGAAGAAGAAAAAGAAGAAGAAGAAGAAGAAGAAGAAAATGATGATGATTAAATGAATATGTTTAATTCGAATAAATGTTAAATATTGAATATTAAAAAATATATTGATTATTTCACAACCTTCTTTAAGGTAATAATAAAAATAATATTTTTGATGTTAGGTTATATAATAATAATAATGATAATAATAACAATAAAATAGTTTTTTATCTTTCATTTAACACACAATTTGTGAGATGCGCCCCTGCCGACTCGTCAAAAACAGGGACGCACTCAGAAATTACCTTGGTTTGTTGTTGGTGTTGTCCTCAAAAAAAGAGATGCCACCCCGATGACCTGCAATGGTCTAAGATTTCGGGGGAATCTACAAATAATTTATGAACCGACTCACGCATTTAATGTTAATAACAAATGATTATATGTTTCATTGTTGAACCAAATAAGTAATAAAAATGAAAAGAAAACGCCTCCAATGGCTAATTGTATAATACTATTCTATTAACAAATACGTTTCGGTCGTAGGAATGACGGGTCTACAACGATACGACAATATCTCAATTATTAATACGATAACTCTTATTATTTATTACTTAAAACTAACCGGATAATCTTTATAACATTTTAATATTTTATATTTACGATCTCTTAATATCGCGTCGCGCTGTGGTTCGATAATATCAATGACTATGTCGGCCCACCACGTGTCGATCTACGTCAACAATCGGTCGATCACGTACTAAGCCGCTCAATAATAATGTTACTCACGACAATTATTATCCTGATCTCGTCTCTTATTGCGATTCGCCAACAATCTCAGGTGAATCATGTACACTCCAAACTGCACGCAATTACTCACTACTCAACGCGTTACAATATTATTTTCGTACTATTTCTAACTGTGTTCACTTTTCGCTCATACATTCAACATACACACAACCTTCACACTCGAGGTCCCCCGTGGAAGTGATCATCAATGGCCGCTTCCGTCGTCTCCCTCGTTCAACCATGACCACGTTGCTCAGTTGATACCAAAATAGTCAAATTAATTACTATTATATTACGTAATTAATTGATTGGCTTTTATTCAAATGCCGAGTTTCTCATTGGTCGAATTAATTGTTATTCGACTTTGGCGCCGGATTTTCTATGATGGCGGCTTCATTTTTGGCTCAATATTGAGGCGCCATCTCTCTTGTACTTCTCACACCAATGCATGGTTGAGTACTTTATCGACCTATTTGTCGACTGAATACCATTTGTTGACGTTCGTTCAAAAGTATGGTTATGTTGGTGGTTTATAACGTTCGGCGTCGTGAACAAATGTTTTTCCTTACATTTCAATATAACAAATCAACTTTATTAATACATTTGGTTGTTTGGTTGGCTTATCCGGATTTCACTCATGGTTATATATTTTAACTGGTCAATTTGGCTAAATGTTTCGCCAATTGTCCTGATGTTCGTCACTGATGTTTCCATGGTTGGTGCTGTTTTCATTCATTCAATCATTCACTCGTAGTACATTATTTATTATTTATGATTTATTATTTGTTATTTCTTTTTTATGTCCACAGCGCGACGTACCAATTTAAATTAATAAAGATGTGATGAGTGGAAAGCCACCACATCACGAATTATGATCAAATAATGTGCTGCTCTCTGATTGGTTTAAACATGTTATTCTTTCAGATTATTGATTCCCCCACTCTTTCAAGAAAAAAACCGTTAGAAGTTCTTTGTTCTACAGTATTTCAGAGGTTATATCAAAAATGCTGCTCTCTGATTGGTTGAAACAAGATTGAACACGTTTAAAGATGATGATGTCATCAAAATGCTGCTCTACGATTGGTTGAAACGAGTTTGAACATGTTATTCTTCCAGATTATTGATTCCCCCACTCTTTCAAGAAAAATTGTTAGAAGTTCTACAATATTTTTAGAGGTCATTTCATCTTCCAAAATGTAAACAAAATAGTTGAAAGTTCTTTGTTCTACAATATTTAGAGGTCATTTCATCTTCTAACTATGAACAAAACCGTTGAAAGTTCTTTGTTTGTCTCCCCCACTCTTCTTTTTCCTTCCATTATAAAAGGATGCTCATTCGAATGATAAATTACTTAAAAAAAAATCTCAGCACGAAAAGTTCACACTAATATTTTATTCAAAATGAAAAAACAATATGATGAGTTAATAAAAGACTTGAAAGATGGTTTTAAATTATGCCTAAAATTAAATAATACAACCGAAAGTATTACTTATGCTAACAAATGGCGAAGAATCGGTGCTAAAAATTTACAATTGCTTAATAAGATTTTAAAAAAATGTAAAGCGCGTAGATAAAGTGCAAGTGTTAACGTATATTTCACAATTGCAATCATTGATTGTTAAGTTCAATAAATTACACAGAAAAAAATATAATATAATTGGTGGTAATATTAATGTTGATGAAAATAATATACAATGGAATGATTTGCAAACAGTTTTCAACGATAGAATTAAAACGGGTGTCATTACGAACATTAAACATATAGATTTCAAAGCATTTTTACACGATGCAAAAGATACATTCATAACAAAAGTGAAACGAACAATGCATGAAATAATTAATATTAAAGTGAATGTTGTGTTAGCCTGCAGATTTGAAAACATGAAAAATGGTTGTACAGTTGAAGAAGTTAAATATTTTAATACACAAAATATACCTATACTAGGATCAACGGATATTGATGAGTGGTATAAAGACAATATTATAGATATTTTAACAGTTAAAGTTGATGAATTTGAAGAACGTGATTCTGGCTGGTCGATGAATAGAATAATCAACTTAGTTGTCAATTTGAATAAATATATGGTATTGAGTGGTGGTATTTCCACATTTGTAGAATTACCACGATACATCCAATTGAAGAAAGCTGTAGTGAACATTAAAAACAAGGATGAATATTGTTTTTTATGGTGTATTGTAGCATCTCGAAATCAAACAAATACAAAAAATCCAAGTATAACATGTTCATATCCTCATTATAGTGAAGCAAATCTGAAATATGAGGGACTTAGATTTCCAATGACTTTAGATCAAATAACTAAATTTGAGATGATCAATAATTTATCAATCGATGTACATGGTCTTGAGGATGAAAATCAAGAAAAAAGTGATATAGTTCCATATTACATAAGCAAAAATGTTCAAAAACCAAGAATTCACCTATTAATGATTGGAAGTAATATTACAAGTTATAATGATGATTCATAAAAAAATTTATCATTTTGCATGGATACGCAACATTTCACGATTAATATCAAGACAAATAAGTAAAAGGAGACGCACCCACATGTGTGATAGATGTTTGTCATTTTAAATCACTCAATGCTTATGAAAATCACAAAATGGATTGTCAGAACATCAACAAGACACTTCGAGTCATTCTACCAAAGGAAAATGAAAATTTTTTATTCTTCAATAACTATAAATATTGTGACGGTGCTCAACCCGTGGGTTGAGTGGATTCGATGCTATGATTCTCTACTTGAATTTACCGTCAACTCTTTTCGATTTATTCCGGACTGAAATAAATCCAAGGGATGCCACCCCAATTTTATTAGATGTATTTGTGACCTGTTGAAGTTAAAATTGGGGAAAATACTTCGGAAGTTATTTAATTTTCAACCTAAAAAAGAGGGTCGATAAATAATAATTACAAATAATTATTTATGTTTGAAAATAAGAAACAAAAGTAAATATTTATTTATTAATATTTTGAATGAACAAAAGAAATGAAAATAATGATAACAATTTAATATTTATTAGTATTAATGTTTGATTTTTCTTTGATTGAATTATTTTAGTCTTTCTAATTATCCGGTGGATCTCTTAACCTTTTCTAAGGGTTAATGTGATGAGAATTCCGGATATTGTATGTCCTAATAACTATGCGTGAGCCCCGGAATGGGTCTACAGACATTGAATGTTTACTCTTATATTGCTCAATTACTATTATGACTTAACTTATTATTAATTACTGACTGACCAAGATACTCACTGCTGCGCTGATTAAATTACCCTTGCAATATCCGCAATTTATATCTACACGTGGTTGCTCTACACGTGTCTGTTTAGACCAACTATATATTTTATTACTCATGCTTACAATTTACCTCAAATTGCTCACAATTACTCCGTGAATAATCCTCAATATATTTTCCTCGTCTTATACAACTTCTCGATATAATTTCTGGTAATTTTATCTTTATTGACTTTGATTTTGCTTTCACACGCTCATTCATCCACGAGATCCCAAGTCCAAGTATTGCCAAGATGCCCGTCTTCTTCCTTCTTCTCTCTTCTCTTGTACTCCGGACGCTCATTGGCTGGATTCTTATTCCCTAACATCTCCGGAGGTGTAGTACTGTATCTACTTAGGCGCCGCCTGTTGGTCATGGACTGTACTAGTTCAAGTGTCGAGCCTTCTATTGTTGATCTGGCGCTGTATTTTGCCTAGTGAGTTACAATCAATGTATTTTTGTCTGGTAAGTTACTAGCGGGTGATGTTGGATTGATGCTAGTAACTTGTATATCTAAGATACAGTGGTATTGTCGTATCTTAGATGTCTCCACACTTCTGTATTGACTAGTGGTGTGGCGGTCATTTTGATACATTTAGTTGTGTTTTTGGTAACTCACGGTAACTAGTGGCGTATCGGAAAACGAGAACTTCCATTTGACAGGTGGTAGGTTATGTCTCACGTCGTGACCCAGATATTTTCTACACTTCTCCGGAATGCTTATCACCATTATCCCAGACTGTGATGTTGGAGACGTTGAAGAAGGTTTTAATGAAGATGCCCTTGGTTCTTGTGCTGGATCCGGAACTCTGCAGTTGGTCTGGTCACACATACAATTCTTTCACACCACTTAAATATAATGTCTTAATGCTTTTATTGTTTCAGCGCAGCAGCTTATCAATACAGATGAGTGTTGTAATGAGTGGCTAGCCACTTCATTACAATATAAAGAATCTGTACCATTCGCTGTATATGCTGATCTTGAGTGTATTTTGGAATCGAACGCGGATGGATCTTAAAAACATATACCACACAGCATTGCATATTATGTTCATTGCTCATATGATGATTCATTATCAAAATTTAAATTGAAACGAGATATTAATTGCATCAAATGGTTCACTAATGAAATGTATCAATTAGCAATTGAAGTGAATCAAATATTTTCTCAACATAAAAAACCTATGAAAGCATTGACAAATCAACAGAAGCATGAATATAATAACGCAAGATTGTGTCACATATGTGAACAGTTATTCAATGAAACGGATAAAAAGCATCGAGATCACTGTCATCTGACTGGAGAGTATCGTGGTGCAGCACATGAAAGTTGTAATATGCAATATCAACTTCCACATTATATCCCCGTTGTATTCCACAATTTATCTGGTTATGATTCTCATTTTATAATCAAATCAATAGCTAAAGATTTTGAAGGGGAAATATATTTGCTACCAATGAATAAGGAAAAATACATTTCATTTAGTGAAAAAGTGAAAGACACCAAAATATCACTATGATTCATCGACTCATACAGATTCATCGCAACCAGCATTGATAAATTATCATCAATTATAAATGATGATGATAAAGTAATAACTCGCAATTATTATAAACTTGATGATGAATTTAAATTAGTTACAAGAAAATGTATTTTCCCCTATGAATATATTGATAACTGGATAAAACGTGATGAGAAAGAATTACCAACAAAAGATAAATTTTTTTCAAAATTAAATGATTGTGGAATAACAGATGGAAATTATGAACATTCGAAAACTATTTGGGATAAATTCAAGATTAAAACATTGAGAGTATTCAGATCTTTACCTCAAGACTGATGTATTACTTCTAGCAGATATTTTTGAAAACTTTAGACATAGCTGCTACTCAACGTATAATCTAGATCCATTACATTATTATACAGCACCAGGTTTAGCTTTCGATGCAATGCTTAAATATACGAATATAAAATTGGAACACTTAATAGACCCGGAAATGTTATTATTTATCGAAAAAGGAATAAGAGGTGGTGTATCACAATGTTCAAATCGTTATGCCAGAGCGAACAACAAGTATATGGGTGATCAATTCAACTCAAATGAAGAAGAATCATATCTGATGTATTTTGACGTCAACAATCTTCATGGTGCAGCTATGAGTGATTATTTACCATCTGGTAGATTTGAATGGTCTGAAAATGTATTCAATGAAAACGATATAATCAACATTCCAAACGATTTATCATTCAGGTATATATTTGAAGTTGATATGATGTATCCGGAAGAGCTTCATGATATGCATCGTGATTTACCATTATGCCCTCAACACTTTATACCACCAACAGGAAAACATTCAAAACTGATGACAACTCTTCCACCTAAAGAAATGTAATTCATTACAAAAATTTGAAACAATGCTTGACTTTGGGTATGAAGATTCATAAGATTCACAGAATCCTAAAGTTTGAACAATCACCTTGGTTGAAACCATACATAGATTTGAATACAGATTTAAGAAAGAAAGCAAAAAATGAATTCCAGAAAGGATTCTTCAAATTGATGATCAACTCAGTGTATGGTAAAATAATGGAGAATGTACGAAAGCATAAGGAAGTGAAATTGGTAACAAAGTGGGATGGAAGGTGTGGTGCACGAGCACTTATGGCCAAACCAAATTTTCATAGCTGCACCATTTTCGATGAAGATATGGTAATTATTGAGTTGAATCGTGTTAAAGTTAAGTTTAATAAACCGATATTCGTAGGATATTCTATTTTAGATATATCAAAAATATATATTTACGATTTTCATTATGAATATATTAAAAAAATGTTTCCAAATCAACAATCTAAATTAATGTATACGGATACAGATAGTCTTATCTATCATTTGATTACACCCGATGTTTATGAAATCATGAAACGTGGTATTCATAAGTTTGATACTAGTGATTATCCACCAAATAATAATTATAATATGCCATTAATGAATAAGAAAGTATTAGGTTTAATGAAAGATGAGAATAATGGGAAAATAATGACTGAATATATAGGACTACGTGAGAAATTATATTTATTTAAAGTATTGAATAATGATCATGATCAGAAAAAGGCAAGAGGTATCAAAGCGTCATCATTGAAAAAGATTACATTCAATGATTATAAACAATGTCTATTTGAACATCATGCTTTATCTGTAAATCAATATTTAATTAGAAGTGAAAAACATGAAGTTAATACGACAGCGCAAAGGAAAGTAGCTTTAAGTTGGGAGGATGATAAGCGAATTATTTCTGAACAAACCACAGATACAATTCCTTGGGGTTATCATGGTTTAATTAACCAAATTAATTGTGATGATATGATGTAAATAAATTATATTAATAAATAAGCATGTATATATTTGAAAATATTTCATTTTTATTTTTACAAATCCTTTTCTTTTTTCACAAATCCTTTTCGCTTATCCAACTATTATGTGCATTATCAAATCCTAACCACTTTACATAACATTTATTTCCCTGTTTTCGTAATACTTTTTCTATAAGATAAACGTCAGGATATTTTACTTTACTAAGCTCTTCTTCATAGAAGCATCCCATAATCGGTTCATTACGAATATCAATTAGTTTATATGTTGGTGAAGTAGTATTTTTCACATCGTCGATGGTGAATATTTCTGTTGTCCAATTTGGTGTATATCCTTTTTCAAATACATGTTTATATTTGCTCACTCGAACCTTATCACCAATTTTGAACTTATATCGCTGCTTTTTGACTATTTGATAAGATTTATATACTGTATGAAGTAACAATTTTTCATTTTCCTTTGTAACATCTTTAGGTTTCATCTTTATTGTTCTATGTTTTGTATTATTATATTCATCTATGAGATTTGGTAAAATATCAATCCATTTATATGTCCCCTGAAGACTGAATTGTTTCCACATTTTATTTTTAAGGTACGATTAAAACGTTTACACATTGAAGCTTTCAAGTTTGTGAATGTTGAATATCATTGAATATTGTAATGTTTCATGAGCATCTTAAATTCTTTATTATAAAATTCTTTACCACGATCAACATGTAATTTTCCAGGTTCACGTGAAGTTTTTATGATAGATTACATTGCTTTTGTAACATCTTTCCCATTTTTTGTTTTCACAGGTACTACCCATGAGTATTTTGAGAAAATATCAATTACAGTTAGCTGATATTTGAAACCATTCTTTGCATAAGCTGACATATCAACAAGATCAGCTTGCCATGTTTCATCTAATCCTCTCATTTCAACATGACGACGTTTATAATTGACACGAGCAGGCTTATGTAATTCATCAACTATCACTGCTTTCATCATAATTATTTGTTAACAGATTCTGATAGTTTCTTAATATTATTTCCAATAATATTTGTTCTGAAATCGTTTAATGTTTTGGTATTGTTTTTACATGCTTCATTCGCTGCAGCTAGTTCAGAAGTCAGTTTAGATATGAGATTTATTTGTTTAGATAGTTCCTTTTCTATATTTTCACGGTAACTATTGACTGTGTTACGCATATTCATTTTATAATTTGTTATAAGATCATTACATTCAATAATATCATGACGTAAAATAAATAAAGTTTGATTCAAGTCATCAATTTCTTTTCGTATGTAACTTTTTACAATCTTCATAGATACAACATCATTATCATGCAGAGGATCTGCAATGTTACATAGCCTTTTATCATCCATATCATATTGTCCATCGGATGTAATCTTGAAACCATAACCAGGAGGTCCACGATCTGATTTTGCATTACTTTTCACTAACTTTCGTCCAAATATATCAACACTCATCTTGTTACTTCAACTATCGAGGTATAAATGATGAACTTTATGAAATCATTGTTAATATATAATTTTTGCTTCACGTAGTTCTTCAATAATCGAAATTATTTCATTTGTATGACTTGGGTTGCCCGCAGATTGAGATGCTGAAAGTAATCGTAAGCGATCAACAAGTTCATTAGGATCATCCCAGTATACATAATCCAAAGGTTTACTTCTTCTTTTAGCTATTTTATAGTAAGGTAGTGCTCTTCCAGATTTCTGTTTTATATTTTTTTCAATATATTGTTTATATTTCAAACTCTTATCCATCATGAGACTACCATCAGGATCATAGCGTTTATAGAGCGCATTTGTTGATTTAATTATATTCATATAATTTTCTTTATCTTTATCACTTATGATTGATTCATTTGGTGATTTAGTGAATAATAATTCAATTAATCCAGGAGTTTGTTGAAAACGTTCATTACCAACACTTATAATATTATCATTGAACTCAATATTGGTATCACCAATTTTCAATTGATTATTAGTTGTCTTGCGTACACCGAATCCAACATCCAATTTACTATGACTCTGTTTGCCATAAGCATTTTTATATATAATGTTAAATTATCTTCATGCTTTAAAGGTGAACTTTGAGTTGTAATTTCATCATGTTCGTATCGTTTAATAGTATCATTATTATCAAATAATGTTCCTTCTTCATCATAATTCGTAGCAGTTGCAAACGATTGATCTGGTTCATTCTTTATACGAATATCAGCCAATTCATGTTTTATTTCTTGCTTCATCTGATTAGATGTTGTCACTAAATTTTCCAATGGTTGCACAATAGGTTTAAAAGCATCCTTCATAATCTGTTCTGATATTTCTTTACCATGCTTTATCATTCTATGCTTATAACGTATTGCATCACTTTCTTTTACTATTTGCGTTAATGTATCGATGTTTGAAGCAGCCATGTTGACGCATTTAAGTCTATAATAGAACTGTAATATCTTAAACATTTCATTTACTTATAAAGCAGCCAAAACCTTTTCTATATCTTCCTGAATTAATGTCACTATCTTTGTCAATAACTATGAAACTATATATATCATCATTCCAACATGATAAACATATACTTCTGAACTCTTTATATGTCATATCAGTATTAACATGATCATCATAAACATGTTTGAGATTCATTTCATCCTGCTTGAATAGTACTATCAAATTTACATTATCACGTATCAAATGTTTTGGAATACGTGTATACGTTTGACATAAATAAAATGAATCAACATCTCTATGTCGACCCATACAGAAAAAAGCTCTAATATTATCTTGCTTCTCACAAGCTACATCATCAAAAATCATGATAGAATTTGGTCGTGCCTCTTCAGGTGTAACTACCTTCTCATGATCACTAAATGAAAAATGTTCAACACCCTCTACAGGTTTTAATATATTTTCCAAGTATTTATACTTTGGTTGATTCTATGATTTTGAATAAACATAAATATTTTCAAATCTCAAACCATTAGGATGAGTAATGAGTGCTAGAAGTGCATTCGTTTTACCACAATTTGATGGACCACAAAAAATAGCTCGCATACTATTCGGTAATAATTCACCATGTCGTTTCTCTTTATTATTTTGTTGAGGAATTTCATTATCGAAATTCATAATAGGTAATGTTATTGTCTGCTTCTTGAACTTAACTGTGGATAACTGTTTCTCGCACGCCATTATGATTACAACTAAACGTTAATCTATATGGATAATTGCTTATATATCTGTGATGATGGAACAATTTAGTTAGTTATCTAAAGACTTCCATTGTATTCACATGGCACCACGTTCTATTCGCGGTAAAGGTTTCATCAACAATATTATCAACAAGCTACCTTTCGAAGCACATATCCCCGGTTATCAATATTGTGGTCCCGGCACTAAACTATCAAAGAGGCTAGCACGTGGTGATTCAGGGATCAATCATCTTGATGCTGCATGTAAAGATCACGATATTGCATACTCTCAAAATCCTGATAATATCATTGAACGAAATAAAGCTGATAGAATATTAGCTGAAAAAGCATTAGCACGTATTCTTGCTAAAGACGCAAATATTGGTGAGAAGGCTGTAGCTTGGGGTGTGACAAACATAATGAATATAAAATCTAAACTCGGTGCTGGTATGAAGAGGAGAAAGATGAAGAAAAAATCCATAAAGAAAAAACCTGCAATATCTTTCAAGGAAATTATGAAAGAAGCGAAAAATTCAATGCATTCAGATGCAGATATTTTCAAGTCAGCATTGAATGGTGCACGAGCTGCTGTGAAAAAAGCTGGTGGTAAAAGTAAAGTGGGTGCCCCACCACGTATATTACCAGTACCAATGAAAACAGGAGGTATTTTACCTTTCCTCCTACCAATTTTTGCTGGTTTGAGTGCTGCTGGTGCTCTAGCTGGTGGTGCTGCTGGTATAGCTAAAGCTGTGAATGACGCAAGTGCGGCAAAACGTGAATTAACAGAGAATAAACGTCACAATAAAACAATGGAATCTATTGCTTTAGGCAAAGGAATGTATTTGAAACCATATAAATAAGGTTTAGGTCTCTACTTGAATCCTGCAAAAAACTTATAGACCTACCACATCGAGCATTAACCGATGCTGATTTCATGAAGTATGGTAAAATTATGAAAATTCCACATTTTCGTGGAATATTCATGAAAAATAATCTACCAGAATCAGGTCCATGAAAAAATCAATCTGCTATTATCAATCTTGATGATAAAAATGGACCTGGAACTCATTGGGTGGCATCTATGACTAAGAATAAAGATGTTACATACTTTGATAGTTTCGGTGATTTGCAACCTCCTAAAGAATTAATGGATTATCTCGATGTTGGTAGGGTGAAATATAATCATTACAGATATCAAGACTATGATACTGTAATATGTGGTCATCTATGTTTGAAATTTTTAACTCAGCAACTATAAAAATGTAGTGCTGTAGTGAATTGATATCAATCATGGACGATTTGTTGACATTAACTATAACGGGGAGATCCTCCATACTGGAGGTTCAATATTTTCCATCAATTGAACTCTCACCAAATAAAACATATATGTTGGGGCCCATTGAACTGCTGACTTTTTATTCAATTCCTAATGTTGATGAGACCAACAACAAATTTGACATAATTGAAGGTGAAAATCCAACAATCATTCCAACTGGTAGCTATGAAATCGAAGATATTGAGAGTTATTTACAGAAAGCACTACCAAACATATCACTTTCACTCAAACCTAATAATAATGAATTGTGTTGTGAGATTCAAAGTAATGTTTCTATAAATTTCATTCCCGAGGATTCTATTGGACGATTGTTGGGATTTGAGCCACGTATACTTGAAGCAGGCAGTATCCATAAGTCTGACTTACCAGTGACAATACTTAAAATTAATGCACTTCGTGTTGAATGTAATATCACCACCGGAGCTTATATTAATGATCATCGAGTACATACAATACATTAATATTTTCCAACTGTCCCACCAGGATATAAGATCGTTGATGTACCATCACATGTCATTTACATGCCAATCACTGTTCAATCAATACAACATATTGTAACGGCGCCAAATTTTACCCTTCAAAAATCCAGCCGCCGCTATCGTTGTCCTTGATTACAAGGGATGCCACCCCGATTGCCTGAAAAAGACTTAAAGGTTATCGGGGAAACCTTTTTAAAACAAAAAATACCAAATAATCAGTTCTCATCATAAATAGTTTTAAACAAAATAATAACGATATTTATTAATTATAATAAAGAAAAACCGGATGAAAAGTATAATAATAATGAAAAATAATATATAATGAAAAATAATACTGTGAAAAATACAATTAGTCTTTCTTTTGGACTTTTATCAAATAATCAAATAATAAAGTAATCAAATAATATTCTTATAATTTTGGCCGTGACTATTGACGGGTCTACGGTAGTGCGACAATACATTCCAATTCACCACAAATATATCTCTCACTCATATTATTCACTCTATACATTCCTTATTATTTACGTATTTTTCTCACAATTTAACACGCATTCCTCATTATTGTCATCTTATAATACCGAAATATAACTTTTCCCTCACACATTCCACACAATGTATTTATCGAGCAATTTAACACACGATTCATTACTTATTATTACAATTCAATTCATTCGAATATTTAAGTGTTAATTTTAGGGGGACATTTTTTCCGGAGGGGTTTATTTTTTCAACTAACACTTTCATACTTATCACAACGAATGAACAATTTTAATAATAGTTAAACCGGACATGTACTCAATTAATTTGCTCAATCCATTCTGCATACTTTTCCACACAACATTAATTAATTAATCACCCGACAATTGTTTTGGCGAATGTTCTTACTGCGTACTTTTTCACGCAATATTTCTTCACGTTATCATTTTCCCGATAACAATTCCACAGGACATTCATTTTCCATTTTTTCACGACTCTTCACTCGTTATTATGGCTCGTAACTATGACCATGGTTCACGTACACTATTCTTCACTTAACCCTCTTCATGGGGAACCGGACCGTCTTTCTTCTGCTTGGCTACCCGGACCTGATGCACACGTACCCTCGCATGGTGGACTAGCTGTAGCGTGATCGATGATATAGTCTTACGAAATAATATTCTTCTATTATTTCGCCACTATCCTCATTATCACCCTTGCTCAATTCCCTTTTCGTGGCACACACCGGACATCTCCGCCGCCCATCTTCTTCTTTATTTTTCGTACGCCTCGTGGTCACGGCGCCCACCATGGCCGTCCTTCCACACCTCTTACTTGTTCGGCGTTCGCCTCGCTTCTCCCTTACTTTAATTAAATCCGGAAATTTCTCAATAATTTGATAATCACACGTACACACACGCGTAGTCCCTTCGGCACCGTCCGTGCCTCCTCGTGTCTACTCTCCCACCGCTCTCACTCATGCCGTACATGCACACTATTTCACACTTTTAATTATTATAATAACATTCACACAACCATTACCCATTCCATCCGTGTGTGGCAGGCCGCCACATCACAAAACCCCCCACCTAGACTGGACATATGTCCTCAACGGACAAATGTTCAGTCGTTCTCAACTCAATCCGTACAATTTTTTAATTTTCATCCATCCATACTCATTTTACAATTTTATTTTTATTTTAATTACTTAATACTATTTTATTTGTTTCTTGTCGCACTACTTCCCGTCCCCACAAGGGATGCCATTTGTAAATTTTCTCTTCTCTCTTCATATATCTTGCATAGGAGGTGCTTGTTTTACTCTGGGTGTTGTGTACGGCGCCACGATTCCTTGCACTGTGGGCACGTTGAAACATCCATATCTTTCCATCCACATATGTAACAGTAACGCCATTTCTTTGGCGCATTGCACGCTCGGTGTGAGTGGCCGAGATGTCCACACCTCCAACAGATGTCTCCACCAACTCTCTGTACGTTCGGCACTATGGTAGGTCTGGGTCCGTGACGTGGTCTCGGGGTATCATCTTCCGGAAGGGTAGGGGGTGGTATGTTTGCAGGTTTGGGGATTTTTAGGGACATTAGTGGGACTGGGGCGGGAAGTGGGGAAGGGGCGGTATTTGCAGCGGAAAGGGAATGTTTTTGAACGATGTCAACAAGTTCAGGGAAACGGATTCTGGATCGGGAAGATTGGGAATGGGATTGGGTAGTGGTGGTTTGGGAGGATAATTCGGGGAAACGGGGCCTCATTTTGGTGGGTTGAGCCGGAGGGGTAGGGATTGGGTGTTGGGTTACACTGGCGTAGCTAGTGCTAGGTAATTGGGTTTGGGATTGGGATTGGGAGCGTTGGGAAAGGAGTTCGGCTACTCGCTTAGCGATTCGTTCTTCCGCGCCTGGGTCTAAGGTGAGGGGGGCTATAGGGGGTGTCATGGGGATTTGGAAACGGGGACCGGAGTGTTTGGGTAGAGGTAAGATTATGGGGAGAGCCTTGGGAACGAAGGGCGTAAGGGGCTGGGAGGTTTGGGATTTGGGTTGAGGGGGTGTTGAGGTGGTGGGGGTTGAAGGAATGGGGGATGGGGTTTTTGTTTTGATGGGGGATTTTATAGGTACCGGAGGTTTGATGGGGGATTTTATGGGTACCGGAGGTTTGATGGGGGAGTTTGGGGGCGCCGGAGGGGATTGTTTCTTGGGAGGCTTCTCCTTTTTCTTTAGAGTCTCTACTCTTCTCTTTCTTAGGTTCGCTTGAATGCGCTCCACTTCCTTTCTCTCTAACTCTTTCATTCTCAGTTCCCTCCGCTCCTGCTCTTCTTTCAGGGCTTTCTCCCTGATCCGTTCTCTCTCCAACCTTTCCTCCTCCTCCTCTCGTTGCTCCGTGAATGGACAGCACGGGCTCCCTACCTCGCCCATCACCGGAATGTAATGGGGACGAGGAGGGCCCCGGTATCGGGCGCAGCTCTTCCTCATTGTTCTGCTTCTCCTCCTGTAAAATATTACCCGGAAGGTAGGGTTTTAGATCGTTTATGTGGCATTTTTCTATTACGTTGCCGTCATCGTCAGTCAGTTCGTACATTACGGGAGAGATCACACGAGTAATGGTGAAAGGACCGATAAATCGAGGACCTAGCTTGGCCATATAATTCTGTGCGGCTTGAGATAGTTTTCGATTTTTCTTCATTACCCTATCACCTATTTTAAACCTGATATCTCGCCTTCCCCGATTATAGTATCCCGATTGTTTAATCTGAGCTGTGCCGAGATGCTTTTGTACTAAATCCTGCAACAATCTTAACCGGATCATCCTTTCTTTCCACGCTAGTGGGTCACTAGGTTCGATTACTTCCGGATTTTCAATCTCATTTCTCACGTTGACTACAGGCTTAGGGTTTCTACCCATATTCAAAAAAGCTGGGGATACTCCTGTAGTTGATTGGACAGCAGTGTTGATGGCGAATGTTAATTCGTTCAAATGCTTGTCCCAATCGCGATGGCTATCCTGAATATAAATACCTAGCATGGGCCGGAGGGTTCTATTTACTCTTTCAACCGGATTGGACTGGGGGTGATATGGGGGAGATGTTATGTGTTTTATGCCGGATTCCTTCAAGCGGTCTACCAAGTTTTTTCCCACGAATTCCGTTCCATGGTCCGTCAAGAAAAATTGGGGCTTACCCCATCGATTCACGATTAATTCTTCAGTGGCTTTCCATATTGACCGCGCATCTGCTTTGGTTAGAGCCTTCATTTCAACGTATTTGGTAAAGTAATCTTGGAAAACTAATAAGTATTTCTTTTGAGCTTTACTCGGTGGAAATGGCCCCATTATGTCAGCTGCAACGATTGACCACGGACCTTCTACCGTGCGTTCCCTCATCAATCCCATTGGGCCACGCTGACTCGGTTTAAAACGTTGGCACTCTGGGCATTGTCTCACGAAGGTAACCACGTCTTGATAAAACCCTGGCCAATAAAACTCTTGGGCGACTCTATGATATGTTTTATCTATACCGTAGTGACCGGATTGGGGTGGACAGTGAGCATCTTCCATCACTTTTTTCCTAGCCTCGACGGGCAATACTAATTTCCACTGATTTAAATCCGGAAGGGTGGGGTCTATTTGCATATTGGGACGACTGTGATAAAGTTGTTCATCTTCTATCTTCCAATCGGGGTATTTATCCGGATATTCGTGTACTTCATACTTTCTTTTCCTAAACCAAGTATCGTCAGTAGTATTCATGACTTCCAAAGCGTCCAATTTCTCTTCTGTTACGCGTGAAAGTGCATCTGGCACCACGTGAAGTGAGCCTTTCCTATGAACTACTGTGATCTCATGGGCTTGCAACGCCATTGACCATCTTGCCAACCTACCGGAGGGGTTTTTAAGGTTCTTTAACCATCTTAAACTACTATGATCGGTGATGACCTGGAATTTGCTTCCCTCAATATACGGTCTAAACTTTTCCACCGCCCATAATACGGCTAAACATTCCTTCTCGGTCACGGTATAATTTATTTCCGCTGGAGTTAAAACGCGACTCGCGTAACAGATCGGGTGTTCGCTACCTATACTCAACGTTTTATTTTCGGCGTCTGAGCCAAATTCCCCTGCTTGGGTTAAAACAGCGCCCAGTGCCCAGTCACTGGCGTCTGTTTGTAGGGTAAAGGGTTTATTAAAATCCGGACGGGCTAAAACCGGAGCTTCCGTAAGGGATTTTTTAATTTTCTCGAACGCAGATTGTTGCTCTGCGCCCCATTCCCAAGTTACTCCCTTTTTAACTAATTTTAAAAGTGGAATTTTATCTTCCGATAGCGACGGTAAAAATCTCGCGTACCACCCAGCAGCACCTAAAAATCTTTGAATTCCTTTAACATCCGTAGGGGCGGGATAATCCAAAATAGGGGCGATTCTATCTCTATCTGGCGACAAACCGTTCTGATCAATCTTATAACCGAGAAATGTGACCCGGTCACACAGAAATTCGCTTTTTTTCGCGTTTATCGTCAAATTAGCTTCTGTCAATTTTTCTATCACGCGATTCACCCAAGTTACGTGTTCATCTAATGTTCGCGTGAAAATTATGAAATCATCGACGTACTTTCGTACGTATGGGGACCAATCCGGAGGGATAATTTTATCTGTGAGTCTTTGGAAGGACGCCGGACCATTTCTCAAACCGAATGCCATACGTTTAAATTGATATAGTCCTTTCCCTGGGACTGCGAATGCCGTAATCTCTCGACAACTGTTTTCGAGTTCAATATGAAAAAATGCATTAGATAAATCTAATTTCGAGATGTATACTGCCCCTTGCAGCTGGTCCAATAACTCGTCTAGATTTTGCATTGGCACGGAATCGTGTTTTGTGACTTCGATAACTTTCCGAAAGTCAATGCAAAACCGATATTTTCCGTTAGGTTTTTTATGCAATACCGGCCAACTACACCATGGACTCTGGGAAGGCTCTATAATGCCCTCAGCAAGCATTTTATCAACCTCTTCTTGTGCAATCTTTAATATTTGGGGGGCGTATCTTCGTGTACCTTGCCGGATGGGGGGATGTCCCTGTACATCTATATTATGCTTTAAATAAGGGGTGACTCTAAGTATTCTGGGCTCCGGAGGGATTAATTTAGCGAAAGTAGCGCGTAGACGATCAGCTACATCAGGAGCAATATGAACGATACGGGGTGATTCTATTTCCTGGGGGATTATATCCGGACTATTTTCTGCTAACATTAACTTTTCTTCAATCCGGAGGGGGCGCGCGTAAACTATATTCGATTGTGGCTCAATTTTAACTCTACCACCTTTCCATGTACAACAGTTTCCTTTGAATTCCACGCCCATAGCAGCGATGAAATCCATCCCCAATACAACGTCATACGATAAAGCGCTGCACACGCGGACCGGTAGCGTACAATTTTCCATATGAGCCTCTAATTTGAGTACTACGCATCCAAGTAGTTCTACTTCTGATCCATCAGCTACTTTCATTTTACCGCCAGCATTAATTACGTGTTTTTTCACTAATTTACCAAATAATGGTCCCACAAAAGTTCGCGTGGCGCCAGTATCAATTAGAGCTCTAAATTTTTCGTTTCCCAGCATAACCGACGTAAACTTTCTATTATCCCCGTAATCTTTTCCAAGTAATTTTAAAAATTGAGGGGTAGAAATGATCTCAGTATCATTTGGTGATTCTAATTCGTACGCGGCACCCACGTAATTTGTTTTAACATCTATTGGTTCCCTTTTTACCGGAATATTCAAATCATCTGTACTCGTACTTATTTCTTGAGTAACTTTAATTACGGCCGCTCTATTTATTTGATTAAAAACTAGGGGATCAGTTGCGGCATCTACTGTCCCCGAGACCAGTTTCCCTGGTTGTAACTATTTGATGGTTTTTTACTAAAATGTACATTATTACCCGGATTATGTTCGTTGTTGGGAGTTGGGGAAAAATTTTGATTGGGGATATAATTAGGCTGGGGATTAACATTGGGATTATGTTGGGGATTATAATTTGGGTCTGGATTGTAATTTGGATCTGTATTGTAATTAATATTGGGATTGAAGTTGGTGTTGGGATTATAATTTAATTGGGGATTATAATTTGGGTTGGGATTATAATTGGGTTGGGGCATATACATTGGTTGGGGAATATAATTGGGGGGCACATTATAATATGTCGTAGGGTTCTGCTGTTTTCTTGGCAATGGACAATTCCGACTAAAATGTCCCGGCTGTTTACAATTATAACAAATATTAGTATTTCCGGATGGAATGACCGGAGGATTTACCGGAGGGGAAATAATTTCTGTTTGTGTAGCCAATGTCTTAGCTGGTTTAGGCTTCTTCTGTATATTTTTATTTAAAATAGCGTTACTTCTTTCCTGGGTAGTGTCTGTGGCGTTCAATCCAGTATTTTCTTCTACGGCTAATAATCCCAAGGCTTTTCTACCACTCGATCGAGACCACGCAGTTTTGGGTACTGTAACTTTATCCGGAGGGGGTGGTGGGAGGTATTGGGACATATACTGTGTACGTAGCTCTATCTCTTGACCTTGTTTCACGAATTCTCTGTAGTTATTAATCTTACTTCTATCGATTAATGGCATTATCCTAGGATGAAGATTTTTGAACGCTACTTCCATTTGTTCCCTGATTGGTATATCTTGGTCCAAACGAAGGAAGAGAGCTTGAATGTTGGTCAGATATTCTGACAATGGTTCTCCCTGCCCTTGTGTACGCGTTCTAATTTCTTCCCACAGCGCTGTTTTATTATCGGTATATGAAAATCTTTCGCGAAATTGCTCGATAAAATCCCCATAACTTTCCATTTCACTCTTTTCAGCTCTAAACCAGTCTAACGCGGGTGTATCTAGGGTAACCGGAATAACTTGAAAGACTTCTTCCTCTGAAAGTCCATATTGTTGGATGACCTCGAACAGTAACCTTAAATATTCTTCCCCATCTTTATTGGACCTCCCAGAGAATTTAATTTTTTGTTCCATTATTTTACTATTAATTCTAAGTATTCTTTCAGAAGTCCTGTTTCTGTCCGGAATATTGAATGGATTCAATTTAGACGTTGATATATTCGATTGAGGTTGAACATCGAAGGTTAAATTTCTGAACCATGCAGGATAATCTTCTGAAACCGGAGGGTGTGTTGGTACTGATCCCACGTTCAAATGCCTTCTTGATTCGTTCCTTGGCTCTTCACGATTCATTGGATCAATTATTCGTGAGCTAGTGGCTCTTCGTTGATTGCCCGGCATCATTGGACTGGATGATAGCTGATGACCGTCTGCAAAAGTTACCGTAGGGGCTCTACTTCTATGCGGGGTGGGTGTGTTGTCGATAATTGGGGGTTGAATGCGATTTCCGGACAAAGTTGGGATATAATGGGCACCGGATTCATCTTCGTCTTGGGCAAATGAAATGGGGTCTCTAAATCGTCCCATAGATTGACCCGTTGATAACAGATGTTCATTGATGGATCTATTTTGTATTTCGACTACCCTGTCATTATGTTCAGCGATTACCTTTGGTCCCCGTTCTCTATTTTGTTCTAAATTTATGTTTGGATACATTTCAATTGAATTTCTGCTAATATCCAGGGTTCCCGACCGTACTTTTTCAATTACCTCGTCGAAAGAAGGCTCTACTTGCCATCCCGTTATCGTACGTGGTACTCCGTCCCTCTCGTCAACCTCCGGATCCCATTCGGCTGCTTGTTCTCCTACAGATTTACGTAATTCTGCTCTAATCAACCTATCTGTTAAAACGTCATTTGGTCCTTTGCAACTGAGACCAAATACATCCAAAGTGGTTAATAATTCTAAAGGATTTAAATCGCGAGCTAGTGCTGAAACTCTTCTCCTCATCATCTCTACTTCGTCGATAGGGGTCGTACCGGAAGCGTTCTCCATCTCAACCGCAGGGGGGATAACCGGATTATGTGTTTGATGGTCCATATTGGTCTCTGTTTGATTATTCTTACTCGTCTTATTTTTACTCATTTTCTAGCAAAACCCGAGAAAAATATTTTGATGAAGTTCCAATTAATCAATTTCGATTATAACAATCAATAATGAAATTTATTTCTTAATTTTCAATTAAAAAATATCGCGAAAAATTTAGTTTCTTTTTTTATTAAACAAAATTTTCCATAAAATAACTATGAAACGATTTTAAATTTTTATTGTAACAATTTTAGCCAAATTTCAACTTTCTCATTCAATAATAATTTTTAATTTTCTTTTTTAATTTTCTTTTTTATTTTCTTTTTTATTTTCTTTTCAATTTTCTCCGATATTAATTAACTAAGAGTTAATTTTCCACAAAATCAAATTATTTTAATTCTTATGATTTTATTTATCTGAAAGGGGAGGTTTTTTATTTTTTATCCGGATAGTGGGTAATTGTTTAAACCGGAGGGTAGAATATTTATTTAAACCGGAGGGTACTGAAAATATTAATAATAATACAATGATAATTAACAGATAATCGATAGTGACCAACAAATAATTCTCTTTGAATTATTTATTTATTTACCTTTATTATGAATTATATATATGAAAAAACGTCGCTCAAGTCAATTTACGACCTCAATAGTAAATTATTATTTTAATAAACTTTTTGTGCAATACTCATTTGCTATTACGTTATTTTTTTATCCTTTTTTATTTTTAACTGTCTTTTTATTTTATTTTTCTATTATTTCATAAAATAATATTTCTATTTTTTATTGAAAATGACAAAATATCTGTCGGTACTGTCCTTCTGTCACATGTGAATAAATCAATAAACAATATGAAATGATCAGCAATAGTTGCGCGTTAGGCAACAACAAAAAAAAATAATTATTCAAGAAAAATTAATAAATAAATAATAATAATCGATCCACAGCGCGCAGCGGCCGAGTCGCACGTAGAATACTCGATTTATTACAATTTTTAATTTTGTTATATTTTTACGTAAAATAATTTTTGTTTATTTTTCCATGAAATAAGTTTTATAAAATTATTTTGTGAAATAATTTGTATTTTATTATTTTTTTTTTTTTTGTAAAATAATTTTTATTTTATTATTTTGTGAAATAATTTTTATTTTATTATTTTATTATTTTTTATTTTTTTGTAAAATAATTTTTATTTTAATTAATCTTATTTTATTTTTTCAAAAAACAATTTTTATTTGTTTTTTACTTTTATTTTTCATTCAATTTATTTTTATCGCTCGCCTAAATTCGCTCGTAAGTTTTATTTTATATTGTCGTCTCGCTTCCCGTCCCCACAAGGGATGCCATTTGTAACGGCGCCAAATTTTACCCTTCAAAAATCCAGCCGCCGCTATCGTTGTCCTTGATTACAAGGGATGCCACCCCGATTGCCTGAAAAAGACTTAAAGGTTATCGGGGAAACCTTTTTAAAACAAAAAATACCAAATAATCAGTTCTCATCATAAATAGTTTTAAACAAAATAATAACGATATTTATTAATTATAATAAAGAAAAACCGGATGAAAAGTATAATAATAATGAAAAATAATATATAATGAAAAATAATACTGTGAAAAATACAATTAGTCTTTCTTTTGGACTTTTATCAAATAATCAAATAATAAAGTAATCAAATAATATTCTTATAATTTTGGCCGTGACTATTGACGGGTCTACGGTAGTGCGACAATACATTCCAATTCACCACAAATATATCTCTCACTCATATTATTCACTCTATACATTCCTTATTATTTACGTATTTTTCTCACAATTTAACACGCATTCCTCATTATTGTCATCTTATAATACCGAAATATAACTTTTCCCTCACACATTCCACACAATGTATTTATCGAGCAATTTAACACACGATTCATTACTTATTATTACAATTCAATTCATTCGAATATTTAAGTGTTAATTTTAGGGGGACATTTTTTCCGGAGGGGTTTATTTTTTCAACTAACACTTTCATACTTATCACAACGAATGAACAATTTTAATAATAGTTAAACCGGACATGTACTCAATTAATTTGCTCAATCCATTCTGCATACTTTTCCACACAACATTAATTAATTAATCACCCGACAATTGTTTTGGCGAATGTTCTTACTGCGTACTTTTTCACGCAATATTTCTTCACGTTATCATTTTCCCGATAACAATTCCACAGGACATTCATTTTCCATTTTTTCACGACTCTTCACTCGTTATTATGGCTCGTAACTATGACCATGGTTCACGTACACTATTCTTCACTTAACCCTCTTCATGGGGAACCGGACCGTCTTTCTTCTGCTTGGCTACCCGGACCTGATGCACACGTACCCTCGCATGGTGGACTAGCTGTAGCGTGATCGATGATATAGTCTTACGAAATAATATTCTTCTATTATTTCGCCACTATCCTCATTATCACCCTTGCTCAATTCCCTTTTCGTGGCACACACCGGACATCTCCGCCGCCCATCTTCTTCTTTATTTTTCGTACGCCTCGTGGTCACGGCGCCCACCATGGCCGTCCTTCCACACCTCTTACTTGTTCGGCGTTCGCCTCGCTTCTCTTTTTTCGTACGCCTCGTGGTCACGGCGCCCGCCATGGCCGTTCTTCCACACCTCTTACACGGTCGGCGTTCGCCTCGCTTCTCCCTTACTTTAATTAAATCCGGAAATTTCTCAATAATTTGATAATCACACGTACACACACGCGTAGTCCCTTCGGCACCGTCCGTGCCTCCTCGTGTCTACTCTCCCACCGCTCTCACTCATGCCGTACATGCACACTATTTCACACTTTTAATTATTATAATAACATTCACACAACCATTACCCATTCCATCCGTGTGTGGCAGGCCGCCACATCACAATATACAACTAAGAATAGTTGATCAAGACGGTGAACTTGTAAACTTTCGTGGTGAAATCATAACTATTAGAATACACATAAAGTCAATAAAGTGATGGGTATTGTATATGATACAGTCATACAACCAGCAATAGTTCATAGTGGTGGGAGTTATAAAAGCAAGTCAACATGTCGAAAAAGGATCAGTCATCACGTACCACACAAACAGCTAACACCTCAGAACATTCAACTGCTGAAAAATCTGGAGTTGAAACTACGTGGGAAACAATAAAAGTGTGTTGTTTTTGTTTTGTATGTTTAATACCATGGCGCAAATCTTAAATATTCGAAAAGCAATTGTATTCGATGAATCTATTGCACATTATGAAATTCATGCACATCAACCATATGCATCGTCGACATTCAACAACAATGATGAAATTCGTATTGCTGTACAACATCAAGACTTATGTTTATTACCAAATTATTAAAATTGTTCATTCGTTGTGATAAGTATGAAAGTGTTAGTTGAAAAAATAAACCCCTCCGGAAAAAATGTCCCCCTAAAATTAACACTTAAATATTCGAATGAATTGAATTGTAATAATAAGTAATGAATCGTGTGTTAAATTGCTCGATAAATACATTGTGTGGAATGTGTGAGGGAAAAGTTATATTTCGGTATTATAAGATGACGAATGCAGGATGGTTAACTCAAGATGATGATGAAATAATTGATGCCAATGGATATTTTGATATATGTATTCCATTGAATTTATTGTTAGGATTCGCTGAAGATTATCAGAAAGTTATTTTGAATGCTAAACATGAATTAATTCTCATGAGAGCGAATACTGATTCAAATGCTATTGTGCAAACTGTAGCAGAAGATGTGAAGCTCACCCTTCAGAAAATTGAATGGATGATACCATATGTAAAAGTCTCAGACATACAAAAAATTCAATTACTCAATTACATAGCTAAAGGTCCATCTATTTCAATGAGTTTTCGTGCATGGGAATTATATGAATATCCGTTGCTTCCATCATCTACAAAAAACGTTTGGGTTGTCAAAACTACAACACAATTGGAAAAACCACGCTATATCATACTAGGATTTCAAACTGCTAGAAAAAATAATGTAACTAAGAATGCCAGTTATTTTGATCATTGCAAATTGAGAGATGTAAAAGTATTTCTTAATTCACAATCTTATCCTTATGGGAATTTAAATTTAGATTTTAATAAAAATCAATACGCTTTATTATATGAAATGTATACAAGTTTCCAATCATCATACTATTGTATAGAACCTAATCCCGTGTTAACAAAATCAAAATTTATATCACATGCACCACTTGTAGTGATTGATTGTTCAAAACAGAATGAAAATTTGAAATCAGGACCAGTAGATGTACGAATTGAAATTGAATCTGCTAATGAATTTCCTGCACAAACCACAGCTTATTGTTTGATGTTACATGATCGTATTGTTGAATATAAACCTATTAGTGGTATTGTTAGAAAATTAGTATAAGAAAAAATATTCATGCATATAAAATGATACTTTATTCATGAACAAATAATTAAGGATATGTAAAACAAATAATAGAACGAAATTTGATTTATGAAATATATTTTGTGTTTTTATTATGATTTTCAGTAATGTATAAAAAATATATATATATTCATTT
This sequence comes from Microctonus brassicae, assembly GCA_918226075.1. Lineage (NCBI taxonomy): Eukaryota > Metazoa > Arthropoda > Insecta > Hymenoptera > Braconidae > Microctonus > Microctonus brassicae. Next base: position 220,186 of record OW445492.1, on the reverse strand, counting down.
TGAAATGTTTATTATTATTTTAGTTTTATATGAAAGAAGACTATTTTATAATTTTGAATATTTTATTATTATTATAAAAAATATACAGGGTGTCCCAGAAAGAGTGACTTTCCTTTGGCAGTCAGACACCTGGCACTATTCTGAAGCATAATTTCTTTGACTACTGCAAATTTGTTTGTTAGTTTTTGAATTATTAGTTAGTTAAGTGCAGCCAATCCGAGCGCGTCATTTTCGCGGTACAAAAGTGGAAGGGTTTTGTCAAAAAAAAAGGTTCTAAAATCGACTTCTGGTAAATATCTTGGAAGTCGGTATTACCTTAGGCCCTGCGGTCATTTTCGGACACTAGATGGGTCCTCTGCATTTTTCCAAATAAATTTTCTGACAAAATTTTCATCTCGTGAATGCCATGAGCATACCCAGTGTGCTGAATTTTTCTGCGCTCATGAATGTTGAATCATACTTCATACTGGCTATAATAATGTAGTTAGAAATTTATTTTTTCAATGTTGTTATTAGTATTTTTACAAACGTTATTTAATGAATTTTTTTTATTGATTGCCTCATTTTTGTAGCAAATTATTTGGAATAATCAATACGTCAAATGGTATTTGGATTGTGTTGAACTACAGATACAGATTTGAGTGATACACAATTAAAAATTTTAATTTCTTCATTTCGACAAATATTATTTTAGCAAAAATGTACTCACTCCCCTCTGGTCTTACAAGGTATTGCTATAAAAAAGGATAGAAAATAGTTTTATCCTCATCCAATGTAAGCACAATAGTGCATGGGCATCATGGTAGGTGCTCATCAAACGGTGTTTAAAGTATAAAAATTTTAAAATCGGTTTATTTTTTATTTTAACAACTATGCCAAGTTTTTGGGTGAAACATGTTAATTATAACATGTAAATATTTTGTTCCACACAAATTTTTTATCCGTGTAATAATCTACTCATGATTTAATTTTTTTATACATTCTATAACTGAATCAAATGCATTTTTGTTTGAATTATAACAATATTGAAGACTTATTGTGCGAAATTTATTTGAAGATAACATTATTTTTCGTGTGGTATTGATTTATTGATTTAACATTTCGATTTGGATTCAGGGTGAGCTATCATAAAAAAAAAGGGTCGGCGCTACAACTACCTGAAATTCTAGTTGGTGGCATCAGATTATTTCCATTTTCTGCTGAGTGTAGAAATTTTCTGCTAAGTGTAAAAATTTTCATTTCTTTAAATAATCTCCGTTAAAGTTAAAACGCATACATTAAGTGCGATTGAAAATATTAATTATTTTTCATCCACACATCATGGTTGATACCGATCATTCAATTCTTCTAGGAAATCATTCAATTTTGTTTTGATACTGATCGACGTGAAATTTATTCTATTTCATTTCAGCTACTATAGTTTATTTTCACAAAGTGTTTGTTAACGTCTGAATGAGGAAATAATCAATTAACAATTCAATAATTGTTATAATCTTTAATTTGTTGACAATGCTTTTTTTTCTTTCGATACACTCTCAATTCAGTCAGTATAATACAGTAAAAAAAGTAGAAAAAAATGACTTCAATCGGATCTGTAGACTTGAAGATGATGAATTTTGTGTACACGAAGATTGAAAAAAACTTATCAAATAATCGAAAATTTTTGTGCAGATTTTTCCGCAAAAAAATTTTCTTTGAAGAATATTACAATACGTTTCAAGTATATTTGTTGGCAGAAGGAAAGAAAAAATTTTTATCGTATTTGGAGAAGTCAAATTTGGTTTAACCACAATCCCTTGCGGCTGTTAGAAGAATGACCCAATAATGTTGTGGACTCTGCATGCAAATTGTTGTTGCGGTGTGTTATGATATGCACCACTTTTTGGTTAACAATTATTAAATAACTGCTGAATATTTATAGAAGAAGAGAACAGATCAATTTCAAAATCATATGATTATTATTGTCATCCTGATATGATTAAACTTTTTCTAAATATTTGATAAATCGACCAAAAGCGTTTCTGCAATCTGCAGTATAAAGTAATAAAATATCGAAATTTCACATGATTTTCTCTGTAAATTACCACTCCCTTCGTCTGATTTTACGTAGAATTGCTATGAACAAGGATATAAATTACATTACCCTCATTCAATATAAGCACAATTGTGCTGCAGTTAAATTTTTTTTTAGTTCTAAAAGAAATGCTAAGTGAAACATGTTAACTTCAACATGTGAACTTTCTTTTCCCATCATTTTTCATCCGTGTAATCATTTGTTTACGATTTAATTTGTTTAAAACACTATAATTGAATCAATTCCTTTTTGCTTTTAATTATAAGAATTTCGAAGACTTATTGTGCGAAATTTATTTGTAGAAAAGATTATTTTTCGTGTGGTATTTATTGATTCAACATTTCGATTTGGATTCAGGGTGAGCTATCATAAAACAAAAAAGGGTCGACGCTACAACTACCTGAAATTCTAGCTGGTGGCATAAGATTATTTCATTTTCTACTGCGCGTGGAAAAAATATTTTTGTTTTGAATAATTTCCATCAATATTAGTGTTACGCATTCATGAAGTATGATGAAAAAAAAATTATATTTTCACATTCACGTATTTTGATTGACACCGATCATTTAATTCTTTTAGGAAATTATGTAATTTTTTTTTTATTCTGATCCAATTGGAATTTATTCAATTTCATTTAAGTTACTTTAGTTTCTTGCAATAAAGTGCTTGTTAATGTCTTCATTAATATGTTCAATTGTTATTGTTTGTCTATTTTAATAAATTTTATTTATTTTGAAGATATTTTAAAAGTATTGTGGTGAAAGGAAAAACTCAGACTGGTGCCCCAAGCTAGCTACCTGCGTTCACTGTCAACTCCTTTTACTTTTTCCGTAAAGTAATTTTCGGCAAAGACCAGTGAAATGTTTTCCATTTGAAATTATATTTATTTTTCATACAACTGCAGGCGACTACTGATGACTCTTCACTAATATCCAGTCTGATTTTTATTAATCTCAATTCCGTGCGGTTTCTAAAAGACTGACCCAATAGTGTTGTGGCCGACTTTGTATGAAAATTGTTGTTTTGATGCATTATTTGTTTATGATAGAAACCACTTTTTGGTTCCCAATTCAATAATTGCTGACTATTCATGACAAAACTAAACATGATTTTCTTAGTGAAAATGCACTTTACTCCCCTCTGGTCTTGCATGATATTGCTATAAAAAAATAATAAAAATAAGTTTGCCCTCATTCAATAATATAAGAATAATTGTGTTATGGGCATTAGAAGAGGTGTCTGATGGACGGTGTTTGAAGTATACAAACGCTACAATAAATTTATTTAAAATTTTGGAATACATGCAAAGTTTTCAGGTGAAACCTTAACTGCGTTACGTGGATATTTCATTTCACAATATTTTTTATACACGTAATCAACTATGAATGATTAAATTTTTTTGAAACATTCTATTACTTGATCAAATGCATTTCTGTTTGAAATATAACAACTTCGAAGACTCGTGCAAATGTTTTTTTTTTTTGCATGTAGTATTTATTAATCTAACATTTCGATTTGTATTCAGGGTAAGCTATCGTAAAAAAAAAAAGGTCGACGTCCCAACTACCTGAAATTGTAGTTGGTGACAACAGATCATCTCCATTTTCTACTACGTTTGGAAGAAATTTTTTAATTTTTTGAAATAATCTCCGTTAACGTTAGGACGTATTCATTAAGTGAGATTAAAAATATCAATATCTGTTTATCCATACATCATGGTTGACACCGATTATTTAATTCTTTCAGATAATTATCAAATTTTATTTTGCTCTAGATCTACTCAAAATTTATTCAATTTCATTTCAGCTACTTTTGTTTCTTACATCAAAGTGTTTTTCAACGTCTTCATTAAATGCTCAATTGTTATTTTTTATTCGATATGAAGTGTGTTTATTTCGATGGTATTTTAAAAGTATTGCAGTGAAACGAAAAACTCAGGTCAGGTTGCTACCCCAAGCCGTCTACCTGCGTTCGCTGTCAACTGGCGTTACTCTTTCCGTAAAGCGATTTTTTGTAAGGACCAGTGAAATCGTTCTTATTTGAAATTATATTGATAATTATTTTTGTCTTTTAAACAACTGACAACAGTTGATGACTTTTCACTAAGTTTCTACATGATATTATTATTTTATTTTTGCTGGAAGACATGTAAAGAATAAATTGTTCAGGATTGTTTTCAATTTGTTCGAAAATTAAAAATACATGTGGACAAATAAGTCTATTGGACATTACAGATTGTTTAATTCGATGAGTATTCTTTCTCAGAGAATATGTTATTAGCTCATATGAGTTTTAAGTACTTCATATAAATTTTGTCTTTCTCATAAGTATTATAAAAATATTGCGGGGAAGGGAAAGAGTCAGGTAAGATCAGTACCCTTGAGTCGATTACCCGCACTCACTATCTTTTTCGCTTTACTTTCTCTGTACAATAATTATTGGTAGTGACCAGTGAAATCTTTGGGATTATATAAATAATTATATTTGGTTTTTATACAACTGACAACAATTTATGACTCTTAGTCCATTGAAATGTTACATTTTTCGGGTTCGTGGTGCATATCGGTGAGCAGTCAATTTTTTTTTTTTTTTTGATGTCAAGGGGGAGTTAATGCAAAGTTAAATCCAAGTTTGGGGGATCGCCACCCTTATATTTCGGCCGCGATTTTGAAAAGGGGGGTGCAAATGATTTTACGTAATATCGGCCAAACTACTTGTCGCACAGAAAATTTGTCGGAACATTTTTTGTAGCAAATTAAATTCTCTACAACTTTAGTTATGTAACTTTTGGTCGTGAAATTGAAAATGAATGAGTTATTAACGAAAATAGATGAAAATTTGAGGACATTTTGTTTTTTTTCGTTATAACTTTTTTACTGGTCGTTTTACGGAAAAATGATATCAGATCACTTTTGAAGAGGAGATTTCAAGGGATAATTATCACTTATTACTTTTGCAAATTTGTCAATTTATAAAGGTTTTACAGCGCTGCGAAACTAACACTATTCTTCAGTACTCGTCAGTATACATGCATATCAATATAAATGATTAGGTATAATTTTCTCTTATTTTATTGATTTTTGATTTTATTTTTTTGATATTTTTCTAAAGAAAAAAATTATAGCGATTAAAGTAACAAAAATAATATGTAGTTGTGCAATATTTTTTTTATTGCCTTAATCCCTATGGCCAGCAAATGCTACTAGTGCCATAAATGAAAGGACAGTAGTATTTTTATCTCCGTTTCAGATAGGCCCAATAATGTTAACAACATTTTCTGGTAAGTGCTTTAGAGATAGAGAAAAATCTATGAATCCATTTGGCATTTTATACATGTTACTTTTTGTTTATTCATTCATATCATTCTTTGCTCTAACGTTATGAGACTTCCATAATTGGAGAAAAGCAAATTTCATTTCATTTGTTGATGGAAAACAAATTTTTCAACGTTGGCTCAATCAATTTGACAACAATTCAAATAACTGAGTCATTATTTGTTTATGAATAATTTTCATAGGATGATATTTTTAATCGATCCTCATTTTATCATGATCAATCATGATTACTGGCACGATTATTTAAAAATCTTGAATTATAATTGGATTCAAATAAAAGTTAACAAACCAATTAATGAATAGATTATCAATAAAGTAATGGTGATTGCTGCTATCTCTGTTGGGATGAACAACAGTAGATCACCACAGTGTACGCACAGACGCAATAGTAATGTGACGACATAATATTTTACGTTTTTCATGGGCACTTATTTATTTGTTTAAACAAATAAATGCATTTATGTTTTTGAATATATTATTGATGAAAAGTCTTATGAATTCTTAAACATATAATTCCATTTCACCGTCAATATGTGAGTACTGATGGTGGCATTAAAGCCGCGATGCCCAAAAGTATTAATGAGTATCCATTCATAATTAAGTATTGAGGGCCCCTTCTTACTATTGTTATAATAAAATGAACCAACATTGTGCTGAAATAAATAAATGTTCCTCATAAAAGTTTGACCTGTTTTTACTGTACAGTTTTCAATTGTTCATTATTATCATTATTATTTGTTGTTTTATATTTAGCAAAGTACTACAGGGTTTAAAAATTTACAAACGAAAGAGAACAATTATTGTAAGTAATAAATTCCAATTTGAAGTTTTATTAAAAACAAAATGAATATATATTGTAAACAGCAAATTCCAATTAAAAATTAAAAATGGGAACAATACATAATTTATAAGTAATCTTTTAAATTTGGTGAGCTCAGTACAATTTTTCATATCATTTTGGCAATCGGTTACAGTTTTGTAAACCTTTAAACAAAATACAGTTACGTAATTGACTTGTTGTCATTCTAAATGCAAAATAAAATTATTTGTTTAAATAACTTAACTCTAGTACATTATAATCAGGTACCATCTCACTTTTTGTCTTAAAACTTTAAGCAAATATATACATCTAACATAATTTTTTTTATACACAGGTAACATTTTCAAGACATTTAACATAACTTTAACATGCACTTTTACAATTTTACAATTTCTCACCACACGAACAATGCCATTAACATAAAACGAAAATAGAGGAGGGCTCCAGTTTGTTGACAAATTTCTCCCGGTTCATAGTTTCAAATGCTCTCAAGAAGTCCAAAAAGACGCCATCACATAGTCATTTGTTCACTATTTTCAGACCGGAACAGTGTTAATTTATATGAACATTACATCAGTCACTGAAATAGAAATAATATAAAAGCATATTCAAAGTTCTAGTCGCAATATTTTCAATTTATACAATTTTTTTACTCACTAATAATGGAGCAGATGCTCAAAATGTCCACCGTTTTGAGCGATGCAAGCACGCGCCCGTTTCAACAGGTTGTCGGTGCTCCGGCCACACATATTCGGCTCTATGGACCGGAATGCCTGGGAGATTTCATCTTGTAGTTGTTGTTCATTTTCGATACGTGACTTATAAACAATTGTTTTAATGTGCCCCCACAAAAAAAAATCGAGAGGATTTAGATCCGGAGATCGTGGGGGCCAATTGACGTTGCCTCTTTTACTGATGAATCTCCCACGAAATTTTCCTTGTAGATACCTAATGCATGTTCCGCTTGTGTGCGCTGGAGCACCATCCTGTTGAAACCACATTATGTCTGCGAATGTGATCTGCTGAATTCCTGCATCTCTACATAGCGGCCACAATCTGTGTATCAGGAAACGGTGGTATAAAACTGTATTGAGCGATGTTTGGAAAAGGTGTGGCCCAATCTGTAACAATTTTTTAAATTATTTATACATATGTATACGTATAGTTATTCATTAACTGTGATAAATCATTTGCTTCTTATTGGTTACCACTTTATCTCCAATTATTCCTGCCCAAATATTCTTCTTGAAGCGTGTCTGGACGCTCTTCTGATCATTCACAAGGAATGGATTTTCAGAGCTCCAATAGTGGTTGTTCCTTTGATTGAAGAATCCATTCCTCTGGAATGTCGCCTCATCCGTGAATAAAATATTCTTCACGAACCCGGGAGCGCGTGCCTCTTCATTCAATAGCCATTGGCAAAACACTACTCGGCGTTCACGATCTTCATCTCTGAGCTCTTGAACACGCGAGTAGTGATAAGCGTGTAGCTTCTCCTCCTTTAATACGCGGTGGACAGAGGATCGAGATATATCAAGTTCCCGGGCTACATCACGGATGCTGCGTTTTCCGTCCCGTTGAAAGCGGTCCAGAACTGCTTCACTATTTTGCACGGTCAACACTGTCGCGTGGGCCCCACACTCTTTTTTGTTAGGCATGACTGATCCCGTCTCAACCAACCGCGACCAAGCTCGCTGTATGGTTTTCCCTGTGGGCTTTGTAGCAGCATTAGGGTATGCTGCTGCGTAAGCTCGCGCTGCTACTGCAGCCACACAATCATTCTGGCAATAAAACCTGATCATTTCGGCATAGTCTCTCGGTGCATATCCTGCCATTATTCGCGACAAATCACACAATAAAAAAAAAAACAAAAAAAAAAAGGCAAAGCACGACAAAAAAAACCGTAAAACTAACTATGAACTACAAACAAACGAAATTAAAACACACAAAAAATAAATAATAAATATCAAAAAATTGATGATATAAAATAGTTTTAAAAACACACGAAAAAGCTAATTATCTAAGAAAGAAAAAAAAAGTAACTAATAACTAATGAAAAATTAGTACAAACAAATATTATTAAAACACACGTAAAAACTAATTTCCTAAGAAAAAAAACACACGAAACTTGAAAAAACTATTAAAAAATTTGAAAAAACACACAAAAAAATGGAAAATTATATTTAAAAAATGAAAAAAAAACACACAAAAAAAAGCAAAATAAAATTTGAATTCAAATATTTATATGCGAAAGCAATTGTTGAACGATCACGTGATTTGTGGATTTGAAACTTCTAATGTCGGTGCATACACTTCCAGAACAAGTCCAAGACTGAGGATTCACCAAGAAAAGTTACTTGGAGATACAACATTTTGGAAATATTCACTCTAATCTCAATAAATGTGATGGGTGGTACAGAACATATGGTGTCGCCAAAAAAATTTACTGTGGGTACATTCCATAAAATGTCTTGAGGATATGAAAAGTATTTTGACAAAGAACCTCAAGAAAAAAAATGTTGTCATAAAATGAAAGGTACGATGCACATTGTACACAATAATTTTCCCAACGAAATGAAATGCCATTTCATCAGTTCATATTGCAGACCGAGCAGTATATCCCGAAAACCAAAAAATGATAATTTTCTATGGAAGTGAACGAATATACCAATAATATGGTGCTTTCACGAAAATGTTCCCAACGACGGTTTTGTTTTGGGTCGCAGCATCCCTTTTTATTATAACCCATCCCAGAATCTGTGACACATGTTACAAACAAAGACTCGAAAACGAATGTCGTTTTAAACATCTTATCTCAAGCGCAAAATTTCTCATCACTTTTTGATAAATATATCTGAAAACTGTGCAATAATAATAAATCAAACTATTGTGAGAAAATTTGTTAGCTATTGCGTAATTTTGATTTGATTCATTATCAGAATCGTAGGATGGATTGATTCTTTTGTTTAGATGTCTAATGTCGATCTTATTTTTTATAACAATTGTAAGACGGACCATGGATTCTTGACTATAAATAAGTAAGTATCGAAACTTTTTCACATCGCTGCTCCAATGCTACCATCATCTCTCACATATTGCCGCTGCAATGGAACTGTATGTTTTGAGAGTTCATTAGATTTTTCATCAATGATATATTCATGAACATAAATGGACTGAAAAAAAGTAAATTGTTATGTCGTCATGTTACTACTGCGTCTGTACATATACTGCGGTAATCTACTGCCATTCAACGCGGCAGAAGCAATAGGAATCACCTATTTATTCATAAATTAAAAAAGAGTAAGTTATACAAATCATTTGTTTATAGAATAACCCACAATGAATCAAACAAAAAATTGAAGGTTGAATAATATAATTTCAATCAATTTACAAAGTAGAATTTGCTTTCTTCCGATTCCCCAAATCTCATCATATGTGGAGAAGGAATAATTTCAATGAATAAAGCAAATTAGATGAACAAAATGCCATATTGACACATAGATCTTTCACCACTACCAAAGCACTTACCAGAAAATGTTGTAAACATTATTGTGCATATTTCAAATGGAAATATAAATACTACTGTCCTCTTATTTATGACACAAGTAGCCTTTGGTGGCCATGAGGATTAAAGCAATAAAAAAAATATTGCACACCTAAAATTTCAGTTGCTTTAATCACTACCGGTAAGCATAAAGCCTACCAGCCTAAAATTTATTTATAATAATATGAATGAAATTTTTTTCTTCAGAAAAATATAAACAAATGAAATTATCAATAGAGAGCGTTATGGGAATTTATGAATTAAGGAAAAATATTGAATTGAAAAATTATCAGATATGAAGCCAATATGTTGTTTAAATGATAGGAATCGAAGTTACAAAATACGAATGAAAAATGAAATTAACGAAAAATCAATTATTTTAATAGCAAAACTCAAAGATGATAATTGTGAAAGATTAGTCACTAGTTTCAACAAAATGACATATTCACGGAGTCTTTCAAGTAACAAAATCATCGAAAATTGCCATCAGCAGTTTACTTTAAAAAGTAAAGTGTTCATGTTTTAAAAACTTCTTCCAGCAAAAATTAACTTGTAGCCAATTGAATATTAGTCAAAAGTCATAAATTGTTGTCAGTTGTATAGAAACCAAATATAATTTTTAATGTAATCCCAAATATAAAAGATTTCACTGGTCACTACCAATAATTATTGTATAGAGAAAGTAAAGCGAAAAGATAGTGAGTGTAGGTAGTCGACCCAAGGGTACTGACCTTACCTGATTCTTTCCCTTTCCCACAATATTTATACGATGCTTTTGAGAAAAACACAATTCATATCTTACATAAAATAAATATAATGCATATTGATCAAAACATTGACTAGCGCATAGTTTCAAAGCCGTAAAGTGGCTAAAATACAGTCAAATATGTTATACGTTGATCATTAGCAAAAGAAAAATTAATTATGTTAAGTAAGAAGTTGATGACCTGCAATAACCGCCATAGAAATGAAATTATATGTGCATGAAAAAATATTAGATTTGCACGTGTGCCAACTTTGGTGGAAATTATGTCTAATGAAAATATTGTAGTATAAATTTGAAAGAATTAGATGTTACCAACTAAAACTTCAGGTAGTTTTAACACCGACCCTTTTCTTATAATGACTTACCCTTGGTTCCAAAATTGGAGTATTGAATCCATAAATATTACTTGAAAATAAATCTTCTCTGTAAATAAATTTTATACAATATTTTGTATGTTCATCATTCAAAACAAAACTGTCATGACAATTTAATCGTCGATCAAAAAAAATTGCGAAAATATTTAATATTTCTTACAATTAGTGATACAGTCGATTGTACTAATCAATCACCAGAGAATTCAAACAAATGACTTGTGCGTGAAAAAATATTAATTATTTAGTGACGCACAATTATTGTACCCTTGCCAATGTTGAATAATTATTTCCAATAAAAACATCATTAATATCCATTAAAATTTGTAAATTATGTGGCAGTACCAATTGCAATTTAAGTCTCCATTAGCACAAACTTTTTTATCATATATGATAACTGACACTGGCCTAGTTGCCACGTATTTCAGAATTCTTCTGAGAAAAATTTTTTCGCGCAAATATCTGCACAAGAATTTCTAGTAATTTGATGTCGATTGTCTCCAAACTTTTTGTACTCTAAATTCATTGTCTTTAAGCCTACTGATCTGATTGCAGTCATTTTTCGTGGATCTCATACTGTACTATATTGGCTATCAGAATATATTGAAAGTTAAAAAAGTGATTGTGAACAAGTGAAAGATAATAACAATTACATTGTTTAGATAAAAGTTTTTCATTCTCTTATCTATGAAACAGATTTTTCAAAGAAGTGGCATCTTTATTTGCTTGTAAGTTATCGAATATTTTCGAGCACAGATCACGAAGCACGCTGAGCTACATGATCATCTTCTCTAATCCTTTCATACTCTAAATTCATTATGTTCAGGTTTACTGAACCGATTGAACTCATTTCCCTGTGCTTTCGTAATTATATTATATTGTTTTCCGAAGTATATGGAAAAAACAAGAAAATGATCACAAAAAAAAGTAAGAAAATGACAATTAAAATTCTTGAATAGTTTTTCCCATGCTCAAGCCCTATGCCAAATTGATTTAAAATAACATTAAATAATAAGTGCACTGGTTTGTTCTTCATCTTTCTAACATAACATAACCTTTTTTCAAGAAAAGTAAAGTCATCATTAGATTGGAAATTATTGAATATTTCCGACTGCTAGTCGTGCATTGAGCGAAAACGAAAATATTCAATCGGAATCGATTAAATGATGAAGTGAATTTAAACTCTGAAGCACTTTGACAAAACCATATTTGATGTCGTACTCAACTAAAAATTATTGAATCAAAGATAATGAAGTTATTTTCTCACTTTTATCTTTCTCTAACGTAGTACTCGATATACTTTTTTATTGTTTGTTCATGTCTTGATTGTTATTATAATTACTTGTTTCACTATAAATTTATTGTTCCTGAGTACACTTCCAGAGACAATATGTATAATATGGATTAAAACTGCAGTGCAAATAACTTCAATCTGATCAGTAGACCTGAAGATCATGAAAGTAGAGTACGAGAGAGTTGAATAAAATAGCGCGAAAGAATTCAATAACTTACAAGCAAATAAAGATGCCATTTTTTGGAAAAATATAGATTTCATAGATTAGAGAATGAAAAACAAAATGGCTTTTTTCTCGATAGCTTCCAAGCGAGACGCAAGCATAGAAAAACTATCTAAACAATACAATTGTTATTATCTTTGTAAGTTGTTCATAATAATTTTTTTTACTTTTAATATATTCTGATAGTCATTTAGTATAGTACGAGATGCACGAAAAATGACCGCAATCGGATCAGTAGACCTGATCATAGTTAATTTAAAGAACAAGGAAAGAAGGGGAAAATGCATCAAATTATAAAAATTAATTTGTTGATATTATCGCGAAAAAATTTTTCTCAGCAAAATTTTGAAATACATGTCAAATTAATTTTATGTATATAATTTATATAAAAAATTTCTGTGCGACCAGTAGTTTGGCCGATATTACGTAAAATCATTTGCACCCCCTTTTTCAAAATCGCGGCCGAAATATAAGGGTGGCGATCCCCCAAACTTGGATTTAACTTTGCATTAACTCCCCCTTGACATCAAAAAAAAAAAAAAATTGACTGCTCACCGATATGCACCACGAACCCGAAAAATGTAACATTTCAATGGACTAAGAGTCATAAATTGTTGTCAGTTGTATAAAAACCAAATATAATTATTTATATAATCCCAAAGATTTCACTGGTCACTACCAATAATTATTGTACAGAGAAAGTAAAGCGAAAAAGATAGTGAGTGCGGGTAATCGACTCAAGGGTACTGATCTTACCTGACTCTTTCCCTTCCCCGCAATATTTTTATAATACTTATGAGAAAGACAAAATTTATATGAAGTACTTAAAACTCATATGAGCTAATAACATATTCTCTGAGAAAGAATACTCATCGAATTAAACAATCTGTAATGTCCAATAGACTTATTTGTCCACATGTATTTTTAATTTTCGAACAAATTGAAAACAATCCTGAACAATTTATTCTTTACATGTCTTCCAGCAAAAATAAAATAATAATATCATGTAGAAACTTAGTGAAAAGTCATCAACTGTTGTCAGTTGTTTAAAAGACAAAAATAATTATCAATATAATTTCAAATAAGAACGATTTCACTGGTCCTTACAAAAAATCGCTTTACGGAAAGAGTAACGCCAGTTGACAGCGAACGCAGGTAGACGGCTTGGGGTAGCAACCTGACCTGAGTTTTTCGTTTCACTGCAATACTTTTAAAATACCATCGAAATAAACACACTTCATATCGAATAAAAAATAACAATTGAGCATTTAATGAAGACGTTGAAAAACACTTTGATGTAAGAAACAAAAGTAGCTGAAATGAAATTGAATAAATTTTGAGTAGATCTAGAGCAAAATAAAATTTGATAATTATCTGAAAGAATTAAATAATCGGTGTCAACCATGATGTATGGATAAACAGATATTGATATTTTTAATCTCACTTAATGAATACGTCCTAACGTTAACGGAGATTATTTCAAAAAATTAAAAAATTTCTTCCAAACGTAGTAGAAAATGGAGATGATCTGTTGTCACCAACTACAATTTCAGGTAGTTGGGACGTCGACCTTTTTTTTTTTACGATAGCTTACCCTGAATACAAATCGAAATGTTAGATTAATAAATACTACATGCAAAAAAAAAAAACATTTGCACGAGTCTTCGAAGTTGTTATATTTCAAACAGAAATGCATTTGATCAAGTAATAGAATGTTTCAAAAAAATTTAATCATTCATAGTTGATTACGTGTATAAAAAATATTGTGAAATGAAATATCCACGTAACGCAGTTAAGGTTTCACCTGAAAACTTTGCATGTATTCCAAAATTTTAAATAAATTTATTGTAGCGTTTGTATACTTCAAACACCGTCCATCAGACACCTCTTCTAATGCCCATAACACAATTATTCTTATATTATTGAATGAGGGCAAACTTATTTTTATTATTTTTTTATAGCAATATCATGCAAGACCAGAGGGGAGTAAAGTGCATTTTCACTAAGAAAATCATGTTTAGTTTTGTCATGAATAGTCAGCAATTATTGAATTGGGAACCAAAAAGTGGTTTCTATCATAAACAAATAATGCATCAAAACAACAATTTTCATACAAAGTCGGCCACAACACTATTGGGTCAGTCTTTTAGAAACCGCACGGAATTGAGATTAATAAAAATCAGACTGGATATTAGTGAAGAGTCATCAGTAGTCGCCTGCAGTTGTATGAAAAATAAATATAATTTCAAATGGAAAACATTTCACTGGTCTTTGCCGAAAATTACTTTACGGAAAAAGTAAAAGGAGTTGACAGTGAACGCAGGTAGCTAGCTTGGGGCACCAGTCTGAGTTTTTCCTTTCACCACAATACTTTTAAAATATCTTCAAAATAAATAAAATTTATTAAAATAGACAAACAATAACAATTGAACATATTAATGAAGACATTAACAAGCACTTTATTGCAAGAAACTAAAGTAACTTAAATGAAATTGAATAAATTCCAATTGGATCAGAATAAAAAAAAAATTACATAATTTCCTAAAAGAATTAAATGATCGGTGTCAATCAAAATACGTGAATGTGAAAATATAATTTTTTTTTCATCATACTTCATGAATGCGTAACACTAATATTGATGGAAATTATTCAAAACAAAAATATTTTTTCCACGCGCAGTAGAAAATGAAATAATCTTATGCCACCAGCTAGAATTTCAGGTAGTTGTAGCGTCGACCCTTTTTTGTTTTATGATAGCTCACCCTGAATCCAAATCGAAATGTTGAATCAATAAATACCACACGAAAAATAATCTTTTCTACAAATAAATTTCGCACAATAAGTCTTCGAAATTCTTATAATTAAAAGCAAAAAGGAATTGATTCAATTATAGTGTTTTAAACAAATTAAATCGTAAACAAATGATTACACGGATGAAAAATGATGGGAAAAGAAAGTTCACATGTTGAAGTTAACATGTTTCACTTAGCATTTCTTTTAGAACTAAAAAAAAATTTAACTGCAGCACAATTGTGCTTATATTGAATGAGGGTAATGTAATTTATATCCTTGTTCATAGCAATTCTACGTAAAATCAGACGAAGGGAGTGGTAATTTACAGAGAAAATCATGTGAAATTTCGATATTTTATTACTTTATACTGCAGATTGCAGAAACGCTTTTGGTCGATTTATCAAATATTTAGAAAAAGTTTAATCATATCAGGATGACAATAATAATCATATGATTTTGAAATTGATCTGTTCTCTTCTTCTATAAATATTCAGCAGTTATTTAATAATTGTTAACCAAAAAGTGGTGCATATCATAACACACCGCAACAACAATTTGCATGCAGAGTCCACAACATTATTGGGTCATTCTTCTAACAGCCGCAAGGGATTGTGGTTAAACCAAATTTGACTTCTCCAAATACGATAAAAATTTTTTCTTTCCTTCTGCCAACAAATATACTTGAAACGTATTGTAATATTCTTCAAAGAAAATTTTTTTGCGGAAAAATCTGCACAAAAATTTTCGATTATTTGATAAGTTTTTTTCAATCTTCGTGTACACAAAATTCATCATCTTCAAGTCTACAGATCCGATTGAAGTCATTTTTTTCTACTTTTTTTACTGTATTATACTGACTGAATTGAGAGTGTATCGAAAGAAAAAAAAGCATTGTCAACAAATTAAAGATTATAACAATTATTGAATTGTTAATTGATTATTTCCTCATTCAGACGTTAACAAACACTTTGTGAAAATAAACTATAGTAGCTGAAATGAAATAGAATAAATTTCACGTCGATCAGTATCAAAACAAAATTGAATGATTTCCTAGAAGAATTGAATGATCGGTATCAACCATGATGTGTGGATGAAAAATAATTAATATTTTCAATCGCACTTAATGTATGCGTTTTAACTTTAACGGAGATTATTTAAAGAAATGAAAATTTTTACACTTAGCAGAAAATTTCTACACTCAGCAGAAAATGGAAATAATCTGATGCCACCAACTAGAATTTCAGGTAGTTGTAGCGCCGACCCTTTTTTTTTATGATAGCTCACCCTGAATCCAAATCGAAATGTTAAATCAATAAATCAATACCACACGAAAAATAATGTTATCTTCAAATAAATTTCGCACAATAAGTCTTCAATATTGTTATAATTCAAACAAAAATGCATTTGATTCAGTTATAGAATGTATAAAAAAATTAAATCATGAGTAGATTATTACACGGATAAAAAATTTGTGTGGAACAAAATATTTACATGTTATAATTAACATGTTTCACCCAAAAACTTGGCATAGTTGTTAAAATAAAAAATAAACCGATTTTAAAATTTTTATACTTTAAACACCGTTTGATGAGCACCTACCATGATGCCCATGCACTATTGTGCTTACATTGGATGAGGATAAAACTATTTCTATCCTTTTTTATAGCAATACCTTGTAAGACCAGAGGGGAGTGAGTACATTTTTGCTAAAATAATATTTGTCGAAATGAAGAAATTAAAATTTTTAATTGTGTATCACTCAAATCTGTATCTGTAGTTCAACACAATCCAAATACCATTTGACGTATTGATTATTCCAAATAATTTGCTACAAAAATGAGGCAATCAATAAAAAAAATTCATTAAATAACGTTTG
This sequence comes from Microctonus brassicae, assembly GCA_918226075.1. Lineage (NCBI taxonomy): Eukaryota > Metazoa > Arthropoda > Insecta > Hymenoptera > Braconidae > Microctonus > Microctonus brassicae. The sequence continues at coordinate 203,090 of OW445492.1, read as the reverse complement.
TAAAAATACTAATAACAACATTGAAAAAATAAATTTCTAACTACATTATTATAGCCAGTATGAAGTATGATTCAACATTCATGAGCGCAGAAAAATTCAGCACACTGGGTATGCTCATGGCATTCACGAGATGAAAATTTTGTCAGAAAATTTATTTGGAAAAATGCAGAGGACCCATCTAGTGTCCGAAAATGACCGCAGGGCCTAAGGTAATACCGACTTCCAAGATATTTACCAGAAGTCGATTTTAGAACCTTTTTTTTTGACAAAACCCTTCCACTTTTGTACCGCGAAAATGACGCGCTCGGATTGGCTGCACTTAACTAACTAATAATTCAAAAACTAACAAACAAATTTGCAGTAGTCAAAGAAATTATGCTTCAGAATAGTGCCAGGTGTCTGACTGCCAAAGGAAAGTCACTCTTTCTGGGACACCCTGTATATATATTCATTTTGAAATGTTTATTATTATTTTATATGAAAGAAGACTATTTGATAATTTTGAATATTTTATTATTATTATTATAATTTTTGTGTTACACAAAAAAAATATATAATATTATTTTACTTTTTATATCATCATCATCTCAACATCATCATCTTCATCATCTTTCTCATATGATGTATAACCACTATCACCTTCATCAGCGGCTATCCAGTTTCGCAGGATAAATTCATACATTTCAACATTATTTATATGATTTCCATCATCATCATCATCATCATCATCAGTGCTGACCTCATCCGTATCATCATTGTTGTTATCGTTGTTATCGTTGTTGTTATCATTGTTGTCGTTGTTGTTATCATTGTTGTCGTTGTTGTTATTACTGTTGTCGTTGTTATTACTGTTATCGTTGTTGTTATTACTGTTGTCGTTGTCGTATCACTATTATCGTTGTTGTGATTATTGATGTCGTTGTTGAGAGGTAAAAAATCCCATAGTTCCTCTAAATTAATAGGTGCTATTCGAGGGAAATATTGCACGTTTGATGGACGAGGATCATCCTCGATCCTGATTCTCCTAAACCATATGACTCTTTCCATTATATTTATTACTAATCTCGCTTGCACCCCAGCGATATTTACAACTAACCCTTCATAGGTTCCATGAATATTTAAATATTCATCAGCAATATTCATTAGATAAATAATTGTATCGTTATAAGATATATTAACCATCAACCATTCCATCGGTATATGGATAGTGAATGTTACATATGGTAATGATTCCATTGTTCTGTTGAAAAAAATATATATATAAATAATTAAATGTTTTAGGTTATTTATGAATTTAATATATAAAATTTTTCAGAAAAAAAATTAATTCATGTACTTACATTCTTATTTTATCAAATATTCAATTTACTATTTTTAAATTATATAAATTTTTATAATATGAATTATTAATTATTAATTTATAATATAATATTAATATTATTAATTTATAATATATAATATGAATTTATAATATATAATATAAATTATTATATTATATAAATTATTATATCACTTTTTTAAATTTTGTAACTTTTTTTTGTTTGTAACGCTTTATATTTTAATTTTCATAAATTTTACTTGCATGTCACTTGAAAGCTGTTTCATGAAATAATGTGCATTAGGAAAAAGTTTCAAGCTTTTGTCTTTGAGAAATAAAAAAATGATTGACGTCATCGGGGGAGGTCGTGCGTCGGAGGGTCATGCCCAATGAGATTTGGGCATTACGAGGGATGATGCGCACGCTTATTACCTCCTGTAACGTATCCAATATATATATAGGTATATTTTAAGGTTGTGCTACTGATATTCCTTTGTTATCTATATTTGAATGAAATGGCGCGTGCCATAACAATGCTACCTGTGAACCTTTTTCACACCCGTTAGCGAATAATCTAAATAGCAATTTAAGGGATAATATGGGGTTATTAGGATAATTATAATGAGGTTTAAAGTAAATATAATACATATTCTTTTGGTTAATATTTTTTTATTTGATTATTTTCAAAGTTATAATGAATTTTTCTTGTCAAAAAATATTTTTTCTATTAAATAATTCTTTCTTTTTTCTTGAAACCAACTTTTCGATTGTTTAACATTTTCATGAGCACAATGGGAGCCTATGAAATTCTCAAATGTATGATAATTACAATCAGAACCATACACATTTTTCAACGATGAACATAAAAATTTTTCAATATTCATAATTTTTTTCTGTGTATATCCAATTATATTGTGCAACCATTCTTTCTTCTCAACACCTTTGACATAGATATAATTCACATCCTTCAATATGATCTCCAGAATATCACGCAATTTTTCATATGGTATATCACCATCATCCCAAAATATCACATGGTAATTGCGTATCAGCCAAGAATTTGTTGCTTTATATTGTTTCGGTAAATCACCCCACTCATCTTTGTTATCAAGCTGTATCATTGCAAACTCTTTGACGATGAATTCATTGTTGCTCCATTTGAATCCTTGCATATCCACTATTACTTCCATTTCCAATGTCGCGCGCGTACCTTGAAGTTCTCTTAAATATACTGAACACTATATTTGAATATTCTTCCCATTTCATACATTCATTCCCACCACTTTTGATTAATATAATTATATAAAAGATATTATAATTAGTCATCATACATTTTTGGAAAGTATTCATAATATTTTTTGCGCTAAAATTGACGCATGCGCATTGGTGGATTCTGTCGACTATATCGTTTCCATATAAAAATTTTTGCGTTTCCGCATGTAAAAAAATTACATTGGAATTTTTCACTTTGGTCATGCGACATTGGTGGCATTTCAGCGAACTATTCCTAAGATATGAGAAATTAGGAAAAATTACATTGGGATTTTTACTTTGGTCATGCGACACTAGTGGCATTTCAGCGAACTATTCCTAAGATATGAGAAATTAGGAAAAATTACATTGGGATTTTTACTTTGGTCATGCGACACTGGTGGCATTTCAGCGAACTATTCCTAAGATATGAGAAATTAGGAAAAATTACATTGGGATTTTTACTTTGGTCATGCGACACTGGTGGCATTTCAGCGAACTATTCCTAAGATATGAGAAATTAGGTTCCACCTCTAGGTGAAATCCCAAAAGTACATGATAATAAATATTTATTTGTAGTACTATAGTACATGAGAATCAGCCATATTCTTTCCCATATAAGAATATTTATATGCAGTACTATAGTACATGAGAATCAGCTATATTCTTTCCCATATAAAAATATTTATATGTAATACTATAGTACATGAGAATCAGCCATATTCTTTCCCATATAAAAATCAATCATTCCATCGATAATACGTAGTACTATAGTATAACATATTATTTCCGATCGGTAACGTCACATTAAACCAACCGTGGGAAATATAGAACTCTAACTTACCGACTGCTGTGAAATATGGCGCGCTATTGTACGAAATTTAAATGTATACTCAGAAGACAACCTATAACACTACTTATATCGTGAATGAAAATTGATAAATGAATATTTCTCATTATGATATTTTAATTGTTCAGTTTGGTGTATATTCTTGAATAAATGTTCATATTTTCCTTATTCGAACTTGATCAACAATTTTGAATTTATGTCTCAGCTTTTACACAACATGATTATGCTGTTTATCCATATATCAATGTACTCGTATGAGAATTGCTCATCATCTTGATAAATATTTCGTGTGATTAATTTGTCATCAACGCTGAACTATGATACTACTTTATCAATTACGCTCTCCATAAATCATGAAGAAGCAACAAAGTGTAGAGTTATTATTGTATTTATAACTTGTTTACTGAAAGATATATATTTTTTCTCTTATTTATCGGTAAAAAAGTGATAATGAGCCTTTGAAAATTCAGATAATTATTATATGTATAATGGCAAAAAGAAAAAATATATTTTGTTCCATGAAGTAAAGAATTATTTTAATATCATATTCAAGATGAAAATGGTAAAATTATACGTATTCAAAATATACGAATCATTTCATTCATCATATCCAATAAATGCAATCCTATCGTTCTGATTATCGATCGAAAGTTTTAGAGAACAAATCATACATTCCTAGTAAGCATTATTTAGATGATAGCACTATTAATTGAAGTTGTGGTAATATTATGCGCAATTAGTGGTCAACATTTTTTGAATGACTGCATTCATCCTGGAGTGGGGGTAATATTATACGCAATTGGTGGTAAATATTTTCAAATACTCACATTCCTCCTGTATAATGTGCTATCGTTTGAAAATATTATTTATCTATGTAGGGATTTGGATTGTCGCAGCGGCTATAAGCTATTTGATGATGTTTTGAATGAATAGAGTAGTGATGATAAGTCATGCATTCCTAGTAATATTTTGTTTTTGACCTTGTTGTCATCGACAATGGACTCGTAATTATTTTTCATGCATCATATGTAACGTGACACCACCAGGGTGTTGATGAGGTGCACTAGTCTTAGTCGCCGAATGCAGTTTGGGCTCAGTTGAAGAACAGCGAGTGATCAGTGAAAGTAGAGATCAGTGAAGACAGTGATCAGTGAAAAACAGTGAATATAGAAGACAAAAAAAAAATGAGTAAGGGAAATAATAATCACAGCAAGGGGCACTATGTAAGTATTTTTTTTTCGGTTAGTGTGCTAATATTTCCGCAAAAATTGAAAATACTCACATGCTGGATATTTCTCTATTTACAATGAAAATTATTTATAACTTATGTTAAATCGATTTGATTATTTTGAAAAAAATATTAACTATTGAAATATTTTATTATAGTCTAAAAACTTTTTGTTGATATTTTATAATTTGATCAACAATATCTGATATGTGAGTATTTCTTCTTACGTGTAGTAATCATCTGGTTAAATTATTCATAACTTATGTTAAGTCAATTATATTATTCCAAAGTAATATAATATTATATTGTCTTACCAAAAAAATTATATTATCTCATTATCTCACATATGAGTATTTTTATTATATTGAGATTGTGATAAAAATACATCAATAATTGTAGGCATAATTTTAATAGTTGTTGATATCTTATAATTTGATCAACAATTATATTATTTATTATCTGAGTATTAATAAAATCAATTTAACATGATTTATGGATAATTTTTTTTCATGATGACCTTTCAGTAAATTATTAAATTTAATCATTTCATTATAGATGGATACAACGCACCAACTCATAGACATTAGAAATGATGATATTTCAACTGAAAAAAGTCTTTCATCTATTGCTACATGTTCATCGAAAACCCCACCACACAAAAAAATGAGACAGTCTTGTTTAATGCCTGAATTATCAAAAAGTGAGGCATTAATGGAAAACAAGAATATCAATAAGAAGGTGAGTAAATATTTCATTCTTTCAAAGTGGCATAAGTTATTGGAATATTTTTTTTTTTTTTTTAATAATCTTAAGAAAACTTTTTTTGTTGATATTCAATAATTTGGTTAACAATTATCTGAGATGTTAGTATTTTTCTTACATGTAGTCATCGTCTGGTGTTAGTGTAATAACATATTTTCTCAAACTGAAAATACTCACATGTTCGGTTTTTTTTTTTTTTTCGATGGTCTTTTACTACTTTGAATTTTGATTATCATATAATTGTCAATGAAATTATTGAATATCAACAAATGATTTCACAATATATGAATAATAACAGAATGAATTATCATTGAATTCATTTTTTTTATTTACTATTGTATAATTGTTGAATTCAATCATTACAGACAATCACATTGAACGAAAGGTTTACAAAGATGAATAAGGAACATGGAAATAATGGCATAGAACTTATAGATATTACTAAAGATGATGATGATTACATGGAGATTATGTACATTAGTAGTGATGATGATGATGATGATTTAGGAAAAATCGAAGGTAATGCACCTCGAATCTAATTCATAATACAGTATATATTCTTAATTTTTATTTGTTTCATTTCAGACACTCGACGATTTTCCTAAACGAAAATTTCTATGGTTGAAAAATCAAGAAAAAGGTCACATGAAGAAAAAAGAGAAAAAAAGAAATTGAAGGCAAACTAACATCTCCATAATCTAAGAAATTGACTCATATGTGTTATCAATAGTATATATATATATATATTATTATATATACTGTCACGTCGTAGGTGTTGTTGGACGTGGATTTTAAAAACAGAAATATTATTTTATTTTGGTAGAGGATCGTTGCCTACCACTACTATGCGTAGCTGAAGCGTAAGGATGTTATGAAGTGAATTAGAGATGATTATAATTTTATTGGAGAACAATTATAATTTTAATTGATATTTATTAATATGTTCACTCAAACTGTTACAGATAATTTACACTTTTAGATTTATTGTCTATTTAATTCTTCTTTGAGTTCACTTGACGATTCTGAATTTAATTGATTCTAAGATGTTATTTCACGGAAAACTTAATTGTCGATTATCGTTATCACTTAAAACTTAAAGATACCACACAGGCTATTTGATTTGCTACACAGGCTATTTGATTGCCACTAACGCTACTGAATGCCACAAAGGCTACTTGATTTGCCACACAGGCTATTTAAATGTCGACTTAGTATTTTCTAACTTGATTTAGTTGATGATTTGCTTGAACTCATAATCGTCGTAAAAGATGTAGAAAGTGAACTGATGAGATTCGTTGTGTTGTGTTTCAGTTTTTATAGACAAATTTTACTTATGTTTGAATATTTCTGTCAGCAGTTTTAAACGTTATTTTCTATTGGTTGAATTAACGTTAACAATTTAATAATTCGGTGGAAGTGACGAAAGGGTGACTCTTATTGGTCGAATAGTTCAATAGGTAGGGATACCTTACAATTTGCTGATTTTAGTTAACAATGTTTCTTGGAAAAATCGTGGAATCGAATTGATGAAAGTTTTAGTTAAGTTTCAAATTTTATACGTTATGTGAAATAAGCATTTTAGTGTGAGAAACTTATTCATGGTTTTAATTTCTTCAGTTTTATCGAGAAGCGATTTTGACGGGAAGTTCTCATGTGACATTGGTATTCATATTTAGTTAAAAATAGATATTTATAAAGTAAAAGCTACTATTACGTAAAGTAAATGAAATATTATATTATATAAAGAATATTCAATACAATAAATGAATCGATTAATTACTAGAATAAGAACATGTTTCGAGATGCAAGATTATTTATTTGGAATAAGCGCGCTGCGACAGAGCGCAGGCGCGTGACTTCAGAAATGAGGGTAAAGGTCACTTGGGACCTAACAATACAATTATTATATATATATATATATTGTTAGGTCCTATGGGACCTTCCGCCATCTTCATGACGTCTGCGCTTTAGTCGCAGCGCATTCCTTTCAATAAAAGATTCTCACACTTCGAAATTTGTCTTTATTTTAATATAAAATCAAATAATATAGAATTTCATTCATTCAATATAAAACTAACTTCATATTCTAGAAATATCTATTTTTAACCAAATATGAGGAACGAAGCTACGTGAGAACTTCCATAAAATATCGTTTTACTGCATCGAGAAATTCCTCAGCGAAATGCTTATTTTGTTAAATGCGCGAAATTGAAACTTAGTCAAACACTTTTATTAATTCGATCCTCGGCCGTTTCCAAGAACTATTGTTTAAAACATCAGCGAATTGCGAAAATCCCTACCTATCGATTCTTTCAACCAATGGAATTCATTTTTACATAACTTTCAACAAACTATGAAATTGTTAACTAAATTCAACCAATCAAAAATAACGTTGTAAAACTGCTGATGAAAATATTCAAACTTAAGGAAAATTTAGTCTATAAAAACTAACGCACAACGAGTCACATCAGTTCACTCTTAACATCATCAACGATTAGACAAGTTCACTTTTACCATCTTCAAAGATCACATCAGTTCACTGTCTACATCAATAACGACGACTACTAGTTCAGTTCTAACATTATCAACGATCAATTACAATTCATTCATAATCCAAGAGCACATCTACAACAATTTAATCTTCTTACATATTCTTTCAACGAATCCAAACTACAATCCACAATCATACGAAGTGAGCCTCCGTTCCTCACTCATCTACTACATTAAATCACAAATCAAGCTCTTTAACTTTGAACCGATACTCGTCAAGTGAATTCAAGTTAATCTTAAATAGACAATAATATTCAAAACATCAGTTAATAAAGAAAATAAAGAAAGTAACCAAGTTTCTCACGTTCTGCAGTTACATATCTCATAAGTGAAGCTATAAACAATAAGTTAAAAGTGTAAAAGTATCTGTAACAGTTTAAGTGATTTCATCAATAAATACAAATCAAGTTCATTATTGTTCTCGAAAATAAAACATCCTCATTTACTTATTAACATCCTTGCACCTCAGCTGCGCATAGCAGTGGCCGGCAACGATCCCATTAAAAATAAATATTTTAAAACTCGTCTCCACGTCCAAATTACATCCAGGACGTAACAGTTTTAATGGTGGCAGCGGTGGGATCGCTTGCCTGATGTGCAAAAGTGAATCGAGAACAATCTAATGTGAAAAAACAATCAAATTTCGAATCAAAAAACGTCAAAGAATAGATCAATCGACTGAAATTCATCCAAAGTTCATAAAATAATACGATACTACTCAAAGAAATTCATAGAATCAAAATAAATAAACAAGAGAAATAATAATCCAGTGAAGACACTTCAAGTCGAAAAAAAAAAAAAAGAAAAAACGCAATATCAGCAAAGCAGTCAACGCCCTGAAATCAACGACACCAGCCAAACAGCCAGCGTCACCGGAGCCTTGCACGACCTTGCGGACATCAACACTAACAACTGCTATTTCAGCGGAATCTTCATCTCGAATAAGCTTATATTAGTATACTTTACGTGAGTCGTTTAAAACTCTTTCTATTCTTTACTTTCTCTTCTAACATCATTTTTATCTCTCAGGAATATTTTAAAAACACTACATAATGTCCGTGCCTAATAACTTCATTTTCGATGAGGGCGCTAGCGCACCCACTAATGACATTATAGAGACACAAAGTATTACCATCCCCCCAGAAACGACCCTTGCAGACGTAGTCGCTCTAGTAAGAGATATTAACAAAGACCAAAAGTTAATAAATAATCGGTTCGAAGCTTTCATAGCGACTTCACGGGACCAGAACGCGCGTCCATCCAGACGATCGAATTCAACTTCGTCACATTCTCCTGACGATTCACCATCTCGCCGACGTAGACATCGCAGTCATGAACGTCGCGTTTCAATTAACCCTCTTAGAGACCACCTACCTTCTACATCAACGACACACTTTAACGCACTACAAGTACACATCAATCCCTTCGGCAATAACAATTCCGCGCCCTCCACACTCACATCTGACAAACAAAAATTAGGACCAAAAAACTATTTATAATCAATTCCATATTTTGACGGCACTGCTACGGGATACGACGTAAACGAATTTCTTATACACTGCAAACACGCAAAACATTATTCATCATCGCACGACGAACACGAATTACTAACGCTGTTAATCGGGAGATTAAAAGGAGAGGCACTACGCCGCGCCGGTAAAGTTCAACTACGACAAATAGATGGTTTTATTGAGTTTAGTCGCGAAAATTTTGGCACTCCAAGAACTTATTGCACTATGAGAGACGAGATTAATAAATTACGACAAGGAGTAAACGAAAAAATGAATGCATACATAACACGTGTACAAGAATTATCAACAGATCTCACTGAAATTCTACGCACTGAAGATATTAGAGATAAAGAAGCAACAAACAGAGTACTTAACAATGATCTTATAAATGGGTTTGTTCATGAACTTCAACCTAAATATTTAAATCGTTTTTCGACAGTTTCATTTCTCGACCTTACCTCCGCTTTTGCCGAAGGACGTCGAGTCGACAAACAATTAACAGACTTCCCGCAACTATGCCCTAACGAACAAGAATGTTTTGTGGCTCAAGTAACCAACACGATCCTCCAAAAACCCGTTTACAATAACGCTGAAAATACTTGCGCATTCTGCCAAATCTACGGACACACAATCGATAATTGTCGCAAACGCAAATGGCAACAAATGAAAGATAATAAAAATATATCATACGAGCAACAACAGAAAGCTATGGGTTATCCTTATCACAACATTTTTTGCAACTATTGTAAGAAAAACGGACACGTCATACAAGAATGTCGAACACGATTACGTAACAACCAAATGCGTGCTAATAATAGACAAACCTCATACTACGGGTTTCCGGGAAACGCCAATCCATCCCAACGAGTCAGCGCAACGATTGGGATCAACAACAATGCGCACCAACAACCATCACAAATAACTTCAATCGAGAATCAAGAGAGACCACCATACCCATCGCACCAATAGTTGTTAACAAAACACAAATTTCAAGAGCCGAATGCAAATTATCAAACACTACAACTTACCAATCGCCATCCATTCTCATACAAAACAACTCACTCAAAACCAACCAAGGATGCTTTTTAATCGACACCGGATCCCAACTAAATCTCATTAAACTGAACGAAATTATAAACTCAAATCACATTAATAAGAATATAATATACGAATTAAATGGCGTATCTAAGACAGACAAACCAACAACCTTGGGGAAAATAAACATAATTATTAACAATGTCAATAATGAATTTCACGTGGTCCCAGAAGAATTTCCACTCAACTACTCGGGTATACTGGGATCAGAATTCATGCGAAATAATAATGCTAAAATCGACTATGAAAATAAATCCACTATAGCAAACAACCTTAAATATTCTTTCCACGACAAAGAATGCATCATGTTACAAGCCAGAAAGAAGACCCTCATGATGATAAGACTCGCACAAAGTAATCTGAAAGAAGGATACATCGATCAATTAAATTTACCAGATGGCATTTTTGCAGGAAAATCTATTGTTACCAATCAAAATGGTAAAGCTTTCATTTACGCTATCAACACCAACGAAGACGACACTATGATCGACATACCAGTAGTCCCTCTATACCCATTCGAAACAAGCGAAGAAGAATATCAAAACAAAACAGAAAATAAACTGATAATCAAAGCAAAGAATCGAGTTGACCAAGCTTTAAATACTCTCGACCTCGAACACTTGAACGACGAAGAAAAGCAAGCCGTGCAAAAATTAGTAACCGAATACGCTGACTTATTCCATTTGCAAGGCGAGTCTCTACGCTCAACTAACGCCATAACTCACCGAATAATTACAACAGACGATACACCAGTAAACACTAGACAATATCGGTATCCACCGTTGCAAAAAGACGAGATCGACAAACAAATAAATGATTTATTAAGAATGCAAATAATTCAACCGTCTTCATCCCCACATAATTCCCCTTTATGGATAGTACCGAAGAAACCTGACGCAAAAGGCAATAAAAAGTGGAGATTAGTAATTGATTATCGTAAATTAAATGAAAAAACTATTGGTGACGCATACCCTTTGCCACTTATCAACGACATTCTCGATCAATTAGGAGGAGCAAAATATTTTTCAATATTCGATCTCGCTTCCGGGTTCCACCAAATCGAAATGAACAAACAGGACAAAGGTAAAACCGCTTTCACCACTCTACACGGTCATTATGAATTCAACAGAATGCCATTCGGTTTAAAAAATGCTCCTGCTACTTTTCAAAGGCTCATGGATCTGGTTTTGCGCGGATTACAAGGCGACGAATTATTCGTATATTTAGATGACATTGTTATTTACGCTCGTTCACTTGAAGAACATAATATAAAATTTACAAAACTTGCAAACAGATTGAGGGAAGTAAATCTTACAATACAAACAGAAAAATGCCAGTTTTTACGAACAGAAGTGAAATACTTAGGCCATATCATCGGTAAAGAAGGAGTTAAACCCGACCCGCAGAAATTAGACGCTGTAAAGAAATTTCCAGTCCCAAAAACTCTGAAAAATGTGAAAGAATTTTTGGGCCTAGCGGGATATTATCGACGATTCATAAAAGATTTCGCCAACATAGCCAAACCTTTATCTGACTTAACTAGTAAAAACAATAAATTTGAATGGAATTTCAAACACCAAACTGCCTTCGAAATTTTACGTGACAAATTATGCGAGTCACCAATTCTTATATATCCGGACTTTAATAAACCATTCATAGTAACAACAGACGCATCGGGTTTCGCTGTCGGCGCAGTATTGTCTCAAGGTGAGATTGGCGACGACTTGCCAGTAGCGTACGCCTCACGAGTCATGAATAAAGCAGAAAGAAATTATCAAACTACAGAAAAAGAAATGCTTGCTGTCATATTTGCTTTAAAAACATTCAGACCTTATCTATACGGGAAACAATTTACAATGGTAACAGATCACAGACCCCTAGTATGGGTCAGCAACTTCAACGATCCAACATCACGTGTCATGAGATGGAGAGAGCGCGTCAGATAGTTCGACTTCAAAATCCAATACAAAGCCGGAAAAATCAACACCAACGCCGATGCTTTATCACGCAATCCCGTCGATAAACTTGATTCAAAAGAATTATATATGGTAAATGTTTCGTGGCGTTCAAACAGTTCATCAGAAGAAAATGCTGACGGCTGGCAAGGATGGTCATGGGACACCCCCCACGATAACACTCAACAACCAGAACAAGGGAGTGACCCGGTAATCTCAAATAACTCTCCTCCACACATCGCCAATCCAACAGACACCGAACCAGTAAAAAGAGGCCGAGGAAGACCCCGAAAAAACCCACAACACAAACAAGAAACAAAAACCACCCACCCGGCCGATCATAATTATAACCTAAGGAAGAAAAAACCTCTCATTACCAATGACAATCAAATTCAACAACACACTATTCCCACAATACAAATAAGTAAAAGAAAACATACCTCAAGCGAAGAAATAGCCTCACAGGCCCGGATCAGACGAAAAAACAGTTCAAGATTCAAAAGAATAAAACAAATTGACTCAGAAAGCGACGATGAATCCTCAGATACAGACGACACAGAATATCAAGACAAAGCGAAATTATATCAAAAAAATCAGAAACGACGCCGAAACAATAGAAAAAACGAAATCGAATCAGAAGAATCATCCACAGAAACAAATATACATTTTATTCGAAGATCAAAAGAAGACATAACCTCTACAGACTACTCAAGCGAAGAAGATACAAACTCTCGTTCTCTCAGTCACAAACACAAAAACACTGCTAACCAACAAACAAATGAACCAAATAAAAACAGATATCTAACCATACGTTCTTCACAACAAAACTCCGTTAACAACCGCACACAATCGCCAGAATTTCCAGAACCACCAATAATCACGCTCAATGATAACCAAAATCATACACAGGTACACAATAATATTTTTCAAGGTCGCACGAACTCTTCAGACAACGAAACAAACGTAAATAATATTATTACAACAGCAGCTCTTATCCACTCTGAACCACACGACTCTGACAATCCAGACATAGAACCTGAACATATAGAATATAGATCAAAGAGGAAACGCAATTGTAACAAGAGTAGTAGTGGGTCAGTAGAACATATAGCCGCGATTAAACGTACGAAGGAAAATACTACGCCGTCAGCGCGTCCTTCACACGACGATATAAATGAAATAATAGCCGCATCACCACTCACGAGCGAAGAAAGGAATTTACAACGTCAGCAGTCTACCAACACTATACATGAACATAATATCTCAGACACTCAGCAACCTAACGACCCGCCCGAGGTCAGACAAAATGAATAAGTTCCCAACAATATAATCGAAATTTCGGATAACATAGAAATGAGAAAAGACAATTTAATTTGCTTTTTACAAACAGACGGTAGTCCAATAGATAATGCTGGGCGAATATTTATCGAAAACGGCTGGTTACAACCTCCAAACGCCGAAATAGAATATGAAATATCAAGTATCAAAACAAATCACCTTAGAAGCAAAACGGTCTTTGGAATAATAATAGTAAAGAAAGACACCAACAACATAGATGAAAACGACTTAAAACACGCATTGCATAACTTAGTTCGCAAAATGAAAGATATTAATGTAAAATCCGCCAGTATATCTCAAGGAATGAGCGGTTTCGACAGTAATAGTTGGCGTAACATACGAAATGCTTTAAGAATTATACTATTCGGTAGCGATATTAGAATCACTATTTGCAAAGATAACATAATAACACCAGCTAGAGACCAAATCCCCAATATAATCAAAGAAAATCATGAAACTCCATTTTCAGGCCACAAAGGAGTAACAAAAACTTTTAGTCGGATAAGACAAGATTACTTTTGGGAAAAAATGAAAATCGATATCGCGGACTACATAAGAAAATACGAAAGTTGTCAAAGGAAGAAACTCGTACGCATAAAAACTAAACAGCCAATGGTATTAACTGACACTTCAATCGACGTATTCGACAAGGTAGCGTTAGATATCGTCGGACCACTAAACATACTAGAAAATGGTAACAGATATATACTAACAATGCAGGATGATTTATCGAAATTCTGTCTCGCAACACCATTGAAAAATATTAATGCTGAAGCTGTCGCAAAAGCTTTCGTTAATCATTTTATTACTCATTTCGGGTGCCCAAGAGCAATATTAACTGACCAAGGTACAGGTTTTACAAGTCTCTTAATGAAACACATCGCAAAATTATTCGGGATTAAACAAATTAAAACCACTTCATTCCATCCACAATCTAACGGAGCGCTCGAACGCAGTCATCAAGTTCTTACTGACTATTTAAAACACTACGTGAATAAAAACGACTGGGACCAATGGTTACCTCATGCAATGTTTGCATATAACACTAGCAAACACGAAGCCACACATTTCTCTCCATATGAAATAATATATGACCGACCAGCCAGAATGCCGTCCGAGCTCAAAGCTATAGACTCTCTTGGAACATACGAAGATTACATCATCGACCTTGCTTCAAGACTTACAGAGATAAGGAATATAGCTAGAAAGAATCAAGAAAAAGCAAAAGAAATATCAAAAACATATCACGACAGAAAGATCCACCCTATACCTTTTCACGTTGGACAATTAGTATTTATCCAGAAAAATATTAAGAAAGGAAAATTCGATGACAACTACATTGGTCCATATCCAAAATCACAGCAATATTTCCAAACAAACCAAATATCGAAATCCAGTGACAGCAAATACTAAACGCATAATACATTGTAACCAAGCAAAAATAGCACACATTACAGAATCAAGTTCAAATTCAGAATCCTCTAATGATTATAATCGAATATAACACAAGTATTCTACAGCTACACACTCACACTGACATCAGAACACACACCTTCTTGAATCTCGCTTTGTGCGGATCTTCGTTAACTCACTCATACGCTCAACATTATCTTACTCTCCGCTTTGTGCGAATCTTCGTCGACCCAACCTCATACTCGAGGCGCACCGCTATAACGCCTTTTCTCGTCCTCCGCTTTGTTCGGATATTCGTACTATTCAAGGGGCAAAACTGTAAAACGCTATAGATATATTAAACACACACGAAACGCTGTCGAACCAAGTGAACATTAAAACACTATAGATATATCACTAGTAAGAAATTAACCGGTAAAATAAAATCGCCCGTATGAAAATACACACCCACACACCACACAAACTTTTAATCACAACAGCCAACAAACACATACCAAATTCAAATTTCAGATCACGGAATGGATCTATTCAAATACTCACTCACTTTCATATCAATCATTTGGTACATACATCGGAGCAATGCCATAATAGCATATGAGTGTGGAGCACCAGGCATGAACATGACAACTTTCTCTCTCAACGAAATTCAAGAATGTGATATTCCAATATCAGATCCTATAACGTCAAATGTAATCATTCAACATCTACAGACGGCAGAATATACTAACGTTCATGTCTATCAATGCAAAGTAGAAATACACCGCTCTATCTTCTACTGCGGAATGCATTCTCACGTTTCAATCGTTTCAAATGGTGACATTGAATACATTATGGAAACCTCACATACAATCTGCAGAGACATGCATGATACAAGGTCATTCAGACTAAACGATTACTACCATACAAATTTGGAGCCAAACTCAACCACATCTAGACCTATACAATTATCTGGAAGGGTTGATAGTGCAGGAAGTTGTAATGGAGGATCCTACTCCGACCACTACGGGTCATGGGACAACGTTGTAGTCGTGGGACAAATCTTCATCACACTACAAGACTACTACGCTACAGTAAAAATAGAAACAAATGACCTCATATTGCGATCGGGCACACGGTGTCAATACAACAAAGGGAAATGTATGGACCTTAACAATGGTAATACATATTGGGATCTAGTTGAATTTTCTAAATGCGACTTTGACGGCTTCTCTATTATATACCAAGGTCCCGCCGAGAGAACTCGAGACAAATTCGTCGAGAAATATGACCAAGAATTTTATTCCCTGACGTCAGCAGAATACACTTTCGCTCTACCAACAAAAGGCACATCAGAAGTCTGCGGCTACAAACTTATAAAAATTGAACACCCTCGTCTTTTCATAATTGATAACACATTGACAACGTTATTAACAAAAAAGGTTGGAATAACCCTACAAAACCTAGACCTTTTTACCTATGTCAATTCTAAAATCGTTTACCTAGCCCACCATTTAAAAAATCAAATGGTAAATCTATATAACGACTTAATAATGCAACAATGCATCCTAGAAAGAAAAGTGTTAAGTAATACACTAGCAATAGCAGCAGTGGCCCCCGCTGAATTCGCATACCAACTACTGAAAGGACCAGGCTATATAGCCCACATTGCAGGTGAAGTAGTCAGAATAGCCAAATGTGTACCTGTAGAAGTAAAAATAAGGAAAGTCGATCAGTGTTTCCAAGAACTACCAGTATACAGGGGAAATGAATCATTATTCCTAAGACCAACGATACACGTACTAGTACACACCGGCACACAAATTGAATGCAATAGCATGCTTATCCCGATGTTCAACGTTAACAACGCATGGATTCAAGCAATGCCGCATATAGCACCTGCAACGTCACCAGAAATAATAGCTCCTATTACACGCAAATCTTGGAAATTCACCGATCCAGGAAATTTGATGGACTCAGGCGTATACACAACAGAAGACTTAAAACGACTAAGCGATAGTATAATGTTTTCAGTCGAAGAACCAGCAGTGTTACATGCGATAGCTCGAGGAGCTACAGGTCATCAGAATATATATCAAGGAGTAAATCTCGAAAATATGATAACACTCGAAAATATCCAAACCAAATTCGAAGAAGCCATGGGAACTTTATCCAAAATTATCTATGCAATAGGCCACGGCTCCACATTCGCATTTGGCGTATTTATTATATGCAAGGTTGTAAAATTCATAATAGACACAGTGATACATGGTATAGCCTTACATACGGTCTTTGGATGGAGTTTTTTGCTGATAGGCGCTATCTGGGACTCCATTACACATTTCCTGTTGCATATGGACAAACATCGGAAAGAAAAAACGCAAAAAAAAGAAACCGACATAGAACTAGGAACGATTAAACGAGAAATTGAACATTTCCCACAATCACCTCAACTACAACATCTCTCCGAACTGAAAAACGCGACATCTTACGCTTCACCACTATACTCTTTAAACAAGGATAAATTCAAGAGTTCTGTATCACTGGTTCATGACGAAGAACACGTGAAAAACCTCAAGGTTCTCCTAAATCAAGAAATTTAACAAAATACATACCGGGTTTCAAATGCATCAGATATCTCTCGAACAAAGAAACATGATAAGTTAACTCATCACTTTATAAGAATGCTTACACACTATATATATACTACAACATACACCAGATAATTTTTTAAGCCACATTAAAAATTCATTCGTTTATTACATCATTAGGTTGAAATTACATATTCTCCCTCTTCTTACTGATCTCCTTTGAATCATAAAAAATATAAATAGCTCCCTCGTCATTCCAAAACGAACTATTGAGAATTTCAACGGGGTGGTCCTCACCCCAACAGCCCAATTGCATCCATAAAATCCCAAGATAGTCAAAAAAATGGTCACTGTCAAGACTGGTACAACCAAGACTTTTCATGAGAGATCCCGCCGTACGTCGGCGAATAACTCCCCGATTCCGAAGAACCATCTCGTCACACCTTATCCTAACAGCTTGATCAACCAGTGCATAATACGGCGACTGCAAATTACAACACAGAAACTGCACAAATAAAGTCATAAAAAAAAAAAAAAAAAAAAAAAAAAAGGCGTTTGTACCCATCCTCAACTTCCGGACGAGAGCAGAATATTTCACCATAGCATGATCCCAATACCTCGTGTTAAAAACCTAAACGACAACACAATTTCATAACACATGTAACAGTCCCGCATAACGATATTTCTCCATTTTCTCTCTCTACTCACCCGATGTTTTCCGCGCAAAACACGATTACTCATAATAAATTCTTTCTCTCACTTCGTCCTAATACCTCAAACTCAGAACGACTTCTAACAGTAACTACTACAGCAACTTTGCAACACGATCAAATAATACCTTACATCAGCACCCCCACTCTCAACGTAGACCAAGTAGGATCAAATAGACATGAATCATGAATGAAAACCTCCACCTCCACACCGACTAAAGGAAACTCGATCTCAGGATAATAAACAAATATTTTTTCTTTAACTTACTTTTAGATATTAACACACTTGAGGGCAAACCCACCATTTATTTTATTTTTTCTAAACCACTACGAGAAAAATACACAAATTCAACTTAATCATAAAAATTATATATGGCGCCAGAATCGCTCCAAAAGGCACCAGAAGGATCATCACTAGGGTGATTCATACCCCATCTTCCATCGTTCATCCAACGAATCCCACAATAATCAAAATAGAAATCCCCCGACCAACTAATTATTCCTAACTCCTTCACAAGCTTCCCACCAATCTCTCGTTCAGCCTTTCTCTCCCTGCGAATCCTTTCCATTTCCTCAACACAAATGTAACCATCAATCTTAATAGGTCGTTTGGGAGCCTACAGAAAAAAACCATACACATTTTATCATTAAAACGAAACCACTTGTTATGCAAATATAAAAAAAATAATAAGAAGAAAAAAACTTAATACTTACATCCCATCTAACAGAAACAATCCTATCCACGAAACGAAAAAAGTCTTGACGCACCCCATAAACAAAATCTAACTCCCCGAACGTCAAACTATCGGCCCACTCAAAAAAATCTACTCCTGCGGTATACCTCCGAAGTAACGAGCCGATGTACAACATGCGTTGAAACCAGTACCTCCAGTTAAATAACTACAAGAACATAAGAATACCAAAAATTAATAACAACAAACCAATCACTGACTCACACTACATGCACAACTTACATATAAACTGCGCTGCGCTTTCAAAATTCTTCTTCCAGACTTCATTTTTTTTATCGAGACTTCTTTTTTTTCAACAAGACAACACTTAACACGCTAACACTACAGACTTGACTGATCCACGACAAAATATAAGACAGACAAGAGCCGAGAAACTGCCTTTTTCAAATTACGCAAAGTCAACCTCACTACACATACCTCATATGACTTCTCTCTTCCCCTTCTTTATAATCTTAACTGTAGAAATTTTCTTATTTGAAAAACACAAGAATTAAAACATAAATAAAACTATTAATATTACATAGCTAGACTTAAGATTAGTTAGCTCATAAGTGATACATGTAAATCATAACAAATTTCGACCTGCGAGAAATAATACAATTTCAATATTTCATATTTTCGCGCGGAGCGCTCATTTCATCCAAGGGGAGAGGTGTTAGGTCCTATGGGACCTTCCGCCATCTTCATGACGTCTGCGCTTTAGTCGCAGCGCATTCCTTTCAATAAAAGATTCTCACACTTGGAAATTTGTCTTTATTTTAATATAAAATCAAATAATATAGAATTTCATTCATTCAATATAAAACTAACTTCATATTCTAGAAATATCTATTTTTAACCAAATATGAGAAACGAAGCTACGTGAGAACTTCCATAAAATATCGTTTTACTGCATCGAGAAATTCCTCAGCGAAATGCTTATTTTGTTAAATGCGCGAAATTTAAACTTAGTCAAACACTTTTATTAATTCGATCCTCGGCCGTTTCCAAGAACTATTGTTTAAAACATCAGCGAATTGCGAAAATCCCTACCTATCGATTCTTTCAACCAATGGAATTCATTTTTACATAACTTTCAACAAACTATGAAATTGTTAACTAAATTCAACCAATCAAAAATAACGTTGTAAAACTGCTGATGAAAATATTCAAACTTAAGGAAAATTTAGTCGATAAAAACTAACGCACAACGAGTCACATCAGTTCACTCTTAACATCATCAACGATTAGACAAGTTCACTTTTACCATCTTCAAAGATCACATCAGTTCACTGTCTACATCAAATTCGACGACTACTAGTTCAGTTTTAACATTATCAACGATCAATTACAATTCATTCATAATCCAAGAGCACATCTACAACAATTTAATCTTCTTACATATTCTTTCAACGAATCCAAACTACAATCCACAATCATACGAAGTGAGCCTCCGTTCCTCATTCATCTACTACATTAAATCACAAATCAAGCTCTTTAACTTTGAACCGATACTCGTCAAGTGAATTCAAGTTAATCTTAAATAGACAATAATATTCAAAACATCAGTTAATAAAGAAAATAAAGAAAGTAATCAAGTTTCTCACGTTCTTCAGTTACATATCTCATAAGTGAAACTATAAACAATAAGTTAAAAGTGTAAAAGTATCTGTAACAGTTTAAGTGATTTCATCAATAAATACAAATCAAGTTCATTATTGTTCTCGAAAATAAAACATCCTCATTCACTTATTAACATCCTTGCACCTCAGCTGCGCATAGCAGTGGCCGGCAACGATCTCATTAAAAATAAATATTTTAAAACTCGTCTCCACGTCCAAATTACATCCAGGACTTAACAATATATATATATATTTTGTAACGATATTCTCTCTTTCATGCCCTGTGGCACGTTGTTCGAAAACTTGAGTCAATCAAAAATTGATTTATTGATTTATTCACATACTCAAATGTCTTCATTATACACGAAACAATGTTGATGCAAATAAATCGCTGGGGATGAATATATGAATTTCTCTACTTTTATTTTGCACTTTTTATATTTCAATGACATCTTTTGATGAAAAAAAAAAAAAAAAAAAAAAATCTCACGTTTGTTTCGAAGACTCTATGAAAAAATAAAATTATTATTCATCAAAAATATGGTTTATATTTGTAATGTATAATTTAAAGATTATTATTAATGAAATAATTTATTAATATGAATTAATAATTATCATTCATGAAATAATTCAATAATGTAATTTAATAATTATTAATGAAATAATTTAATAATATATAATTTAATAATTACTAATGAAATAATTCAATATTATAATTTACTGATTATTATTGATCAATATTCATTAATTTGATAATCTATTATAATTATTTTTTTCTGTTTTGTTTATGTTGTTTATTGATTTTTCGATTGGAATTTTTTCATTTATGATAAATTGAATTTCAAGTATTGCAAGGATATATATAATTGTTTATGTACATGTGTATAAATATTCCCTAAATAGCACTGAATTTGTAATTTAGATAATAATTTATGGATTTTCCAATTACTTCATTTGGAAATTTTGCAACTTTCATTAATGCAATTCATCGCAAATATTTTCCACCTCGACATTTAATATTTGTGTATATATAACAATATGTGCAAGTACACTGTAATACTAGTTGATACCACGAAACAGTTCCTTGAAGATTCAAATAAAATCTTTCAACTACTTCATATTACACATTATTGTACTACTATTGTATTTTTTTTTTTTTTTGTATCTTACTCTCATATAGCAATTTTGCCATAGCATCATGAATAAAAATCAATCACTCAAAAATAATTTTCACATCCACAGTAATTTTAATAACTATAATTTTTTTTTCGACATGAAAATTTATTAAACATCAACAATTTATTCACCTCATATATTTAAACTTATCGAGAAGTAATGTCGTCAAATTCAAACGAATATAATTTTCAAATTTCATTTCTAACGTAATTAATCTCTATTTAACATTAATGTTCATAAAAAAATCCAGAGGAGATTTGAGAAAAATTATAATCAAAAATAAATTGATGTCTACTCATATTGTTCTAATGGAATTCGTAACATCAAGTTCAATTCAACAAAAAATGCATTTACCGAACATATTATTCTCATTATTTTTTAGTTATAAAAAATATACATCTGACATGTGAGTATTTCGTCTTACGTGTAGTAATCATCTGGTTAAATTATTCATAACTCATGTTAAGTCAATTTTTTATTATTTCAAAGTAACATAAATTATATTGCCTTACCAAAAAAAATTGGGCAATTATTGAAATATTTCATAATAGGTTGAATAATTTGATGAACAAACATAATAGTTGGATAAATAAAATAGACATGTAAACGGAAAAAGTTTTTTATTGCCTTCTCTATACCAATAAATATATCACAACAATATCTCATTCTATAACATTTCTACGTCATCATCATCATCATCTTCATCATCATCATCATCATCATCATCATCATCATCATCATCATCATCATCATCATCATCATCATCATCATCATCATCATCATCATCAGTGTTGACATCAGTACTATCATCATTATTTTTGTGGTCATCGTTGTTGTTATTATTGTTGTTATCGTCGTTGTTTTTAATATTATTATTATCATTATCAGGTGTTGTAAATTTCCATTGTTCCTCTAAATGAAGCGGCGTCAATCGTGGAAAATAATTCACTGTTGGAGGACGGTCATCATCCTCGATCCTGATTCGTTTGAACCAATAGAATTTACGTATATTGTTGATTATCAAATATGCTGAAATATTTTTTTTGGTACTAACAAATCCATCGTAATTTAAATTCACATCAACGTAATATTCCATTTCATCGTATAAAACGTGAATCAGGTTTATCGTAATCAGCGTCTACCACCCATTCACATGTAATATAAATCGCATATTTTATGTATGTCATTGTTTTATCTGTAAAGGAAAAAATATAATTTGAGGTCATACTAAATTATATAAAATAAATTCATACGAATAAATGATTCAAACTAATTAAAAAAGTATATTTTTTTCAAACATAATTATTCACTGAGTTGAACATGCAGCAAATGAAGAATAGGTTGATGCAAAAAAAAAAAATTTTCGATGAGAATAAATGATATTCAAAGTAGTTTCCAGAAGAAATTTATCAAAAATAATAATTTATACTTACATTCCACTTTTTTTTATTGAAAACGTTTTCAATCACTTTTTATTTTCAAATGAAAAAATTTTGTACCATGATGATAAAAATATCTAATGCTCCTCGTACAATAATTCAGAGAATAATGAGAAGTGAGAAAAGTCTCATGCTTTGTCTTGAAGAAAATTATTGACGTCATCGGGGAGAAGGTCATCAAAGGACCTATATCCAATAAGAATTGGGCATTATAAGGGATGATGCGCACGCAACGTTTCTCCTGTAACGTCTCTAATATATATATAGATATATTTCAAGGTGGTGCTACTGATATTCCTTTGTTATCTATATTTGAATGAAGTGGCGCGTGCAACAAGAATGCTACCTGTTTACCTTTTTTCACACCCGTTAGCGAATAATGCGAATGGCAATTTGAGGGATAATATGAGGTTATTTGGATAATTATAATGATGCTTAAAATAAATATAATACATAATCTCTTGGTTAATATTTTTTTATTTAATTAATTTCAAAGTTATGATAAAATATTTTTTGTTAAAATCAAAAACAAATGTTTTCTATCGAATAATTGATTGTTTTTTCGTCAAACCAACATTTCAATTGTTTAACATTCTCATGAGCACAATGAAATGAAAGCCCTGAAATTTTCAGAGCATGATAATTACAATCAGAACCATAGATATTTTTCATTGATGGACATTTATATTTTTCGATATTAACGATTTTCTTCCGTGTAAATCCAATGATATTATGCAACCATTCTTTCTTCTCAACACCTTTTACATATACATAATTCACATCCGTCATAATGATCTCAAGTATATCACGCAATTTGTTGAATGGTATATCACCATCATCCCAATGTATTCCGTGGAAATTGCGTATAACCCAAGAATTTGTTGCTTTATATTGTCTTGGTAAATCATTCCACTTGCATGGTGGTTTGATGAATATGCGTGTTCCATGATCATCTTTCTTATCAAGTTGTATCATTGCAAACTCTTTGACGATGAATTCGTTGTTTCTCCATTTGAATCTTTGTATATCCACTATTACTTCCATTTCAAATGTCGCGCGCGTACCTTGAAGTTCTCTTGACTATACTGAACACTATATTTGAATATTCTTTTCATTTTATACATTCATTCACACCACTTTTGATTGATTAATATAATTGTGAAATTATCGTACAAAAGATATTATAATTATTCACCAAATATTTTTGGAATGTGTTCATAATATTTTTGCGTTAGGATTGACGCATGCGCATTGGTGGATCACGAATTCTACTGACTATATCGATTCCACGTAAAAGTTTTTATATTCAGTACTATAATACATGAGAATCATCTGTTTGGGGGAACATCTATACTGTTTCCCCATGTAAAAAAATTACATTGAGATTTTACTTTGGTCATGCGACACTGGCGGCATTTCGGTGAACTATTCCTAAGATATGAGAAATTAGGCTTCACCTCTAGGTAAAATCTCAATAGTACATGATAATCAACCATATTATTCCCCATATACGAATATTCATACGTAGTACTATAGTACATGAGAATCAACCATATTGTTTCCCATGTAAAAATTGATCGATCATAAATTTCATCGATAATACGTAGTACTATAATACAACATATTATTACCGATCGGTAACATCGCATAAAACCGACTGTGGGAATTATAGAATTCTAACTTACCGACTGCTATGAAATATGGTGTGCAATTGTACGAAATTCGAATTGATACTCAGAAGAACAACCTATAACACTACTCTTGATGAAATGATTCTGCGTAATTATTACATCCATTTCTCAAATCGTCAAATTTTCTCTACGGTTTGAACAAAAGTAGCAATGAATAGAAATTATTTTCTGGTTGTGTATTAATATAATATCTATAATGATTGATGAGAAATTCACGCTTTCGCCGACTAAGATAAAAACCGTTGCGCAATTCATAGAATTCGACATTCTCACTTTTCGGCACAACTTTCGTAATATTATACCATTTGGCAAATTCATAGAGAGACATGCTTTCGAGTTCGTCTGGTCTATGAGGATAATGATCATCTATCAACGATATACAAAATATATCTGTCGATTCTTTGTCAAGTGCCTCAATTTCTTTACGTTTTTTGAATTTCCTATTTCGTATCATATTAACATCCAACAATCGAATAGTTGTATTACAGTCTGTTACATATAAAGGAATACCTAATAATGTGTCAGCGTCTTCAAGAGCTCCACATTCTCTATTACTCATAAATCGTATGGCAATATTCCAAAGACAGCTAGCTAATGATTTATTTTTCCTATTTTTACTGTTGAGAATAGATTCTGATGATTCAGACCTTCCTGACTTATTTACATATTTTGTTATATACCAAGTAAGTATTGCTGATTTCTCGCCAATAAATTGCAAATCCATATTCCCGTGCCATGCAGTAAGAAGGATATCATTATAATCATTTATATCACCTTCAGTATCTTTCCGGGGAAGATCATATAATCTGCTTCTATGCTTCAAATTTTTTCTACCTGCTGTTGCAGTTGCAACATCCCTTATGTTTAATGTTGTACTACTAGGACAAGAAAATCCAAAACGGCATATACGTATGAATTTACGTCCAACTTTCTTTGATCGAAGGCAATAATCATTATGTTTATGACGCTGATGGGCATTAACACGTTTATACAATAATGGTGAAATATTTCGATCAGGCATTTTACAGGTTGAATGTTTCAAAATGAATTTTGAAATATCTTCAATGGAAGATTCACCAAGAATCGGAGCGTCGTTCATCCAAATCAATATATGAAAATGCTATAAGCCTCTTCCTTGATATACTCTACGCCAGAAATAATGAGTAACCTCCCCAATAGGATGATCTTTAGAACAAATAAAATCGAGCATTCCATGAAACGCATTATCAATGAATCTTGATGTTGACACAGGATCCCTAGCCACAAGAGTGCTAGTGGATACTGAAAGATCGTGCCAACCTTCACTTCACGAATATATTCACCCAAGTCTTCCCACAACCATTCGCTGGGACTTAAGGTAAGGAACCATGTTGCAGGACCATGATGTTGTGTCATGCAATTCAAATCACCCCTTGGTTTACGCCAGTATTGTTCGGTATTTCTTAACGTGGCAAATATTGTACTTAAATTAGATTCCAACTGCTCTTTCGACATGGCCTCCAAATATTCCGCAGCCGTATAACGATTTCGTGATTTAGTTGAATTCATTTTATGAAAAATCCCACGATTCAACTGACGATTATTCGCGTCATTCAATTAATGAAATGAGTATTGTATATCCAATCTATAATGTGGACGTTTGGACATTAAACGACATTTAATAAATTCATGATCCTGAAGTTTGGTCTTTCTCGTTGTACGTGGCCCATTTACACCTGTGATGTGGTGGCTTTCCACTCATCACTTCTCTATTTAAATATAAGGATACGTCGCGCTGTGGAGATTAAAATAGATAATTAATAATAAATAATGTATGAATGTATGAATATATTGAATGAATGAAAATAACACCAACCATGGAAACATCAGGAGTGACGAATATCAAGATAATTGGCCAGCCATTTAGCCAAACAGACCAATTAATGTATACAACCATGAGTTAAGTCCGGATAAACCAAACAACCAAATAAATTAATATAACTTATTGATATGGCAGCAATTAACAATATTGGCTCACGACGCTGAACGTTATGACAACCACCAACATAACCATACTCTTGAATGTCAACAACATATTCAGTCGATAAATGGGTCAATAAAACACTATACAAAACATTGGTGTGAGATGAATACGAGAGATGGCGCCTCAATATTGAGCCAACAATGAAGCCGCCATCATGGAAAATCCGGCGCTAAAGTCGAATAGCAAATTAATCGACCAATGAAAAATTCAGCATTTGAATAAAAGCCAATCAATTAATTACGTAATACAATAGTAATTAATTTGACTATTTGGACATTAATTGAGCAACGTGGTCATGGTTGAACGAAGGAGACGACGGAAGCGGCCATGGATGATCACTTCCACGGAGGACCTCGTGTGTGCAGGTTGCGTGTGCATAGAGTGTGTGAGAATAAAAATTATTATTAGTACGGAAAAAGTATTTGTAACGCGTGATTAATTGCGTGCAGTTTAGCGTGTGTGATAGTCACCAGATATTGTTGGTGGAACAGTTGTAAAGAGACGAGAACGGAATAATTGTCGTGAGTAACATTATTATAAAACGGCTTAGTGCGTGTTCAATCGATTGTTCGCGTAGATTGACACGTGGTGAGCCGCCATTGTCATTGAAAATATATCGAGCCACAGCGCGACGCGATATTTAGGGATCGTGAACATAAAATATAAATATGTTATAAGGATTATCCGGTTAGTTTTAAGTAATAAATAATAAGAGTTGACGTAATAATAATTGAGATATATTATCGTATCGTAGTAGACCCGTCATTACCACGACCTAAATATAATTATTGTTTGAACTTATTTTTTCATCATTTGCCATTGAAGGCGTTTTCATTTCTGTCTGATATATTTTTTCGTGTTTAATGATAAATAATATTATTGTTTGTTAATAAATTTAATTACTCGAGTCTGCTCATTCCAAATTGCAAGATTCTCCCGAAATCTTAGACTGTTGCAGGTCATCGGGGTGGCATCCCTTTTACGAGGACAAAAAACCAAATCAAGGTAATTTCTGAGTGCGTCCCTGTTTTTGACGAGTCGGCAGGGCGCATCTCACAAATGACCTCCCTTGTGGGGACGGGAAGCGATACGATAGTATAAAATAAACCATTACGAACAGATATATGCGAGCGATAAAAGAAATAATAAATATTATTTTGCATAAAATAATGAAATAATAAGAATAATAAAGAAAAAAAAAAAAAAAAAAAGAAAACAAAATAAAAAGAAATATTATTTTGCAGAATAATAAAAGAAATATTGTTTCGCAAAATAATAAAATAGAAAATAATAAAATAAATGTTACTTTATACAATAACAAAATGAAAGAATAAAAAAAAAAAAAATGATAATAATAAGCAAGATAAAAAATAATAAAATAAATAAAATTATTTTATAGAAAAATAAAATAGAAATAATTAAATTAAAATGAAGAAAATATTAATAATTTATTTATTGTTCCCCTGGGGGTTACAATCTAGTACAATCTCCCATCTCTTCTTTTTACATTCAATTTCCTTACTCTAAACTTAACCTATCTTAATCTACCCCCTTCGCCGTACACACACACACACACCCCCTTCCCTATCCAAGGACCACCGGTTCTGGCTGCTCCTCTTCTACATTCCAATCCTCAACACTCACACCCTCACACACTCCGCGCCATTCTTCCACCTGCCGCAACCATTTCTCCATATTACCCTCATCGCCCAACACCTCCATCACCATCTCCTGCCACACCCCCCTTACTCCACCCCCTACACATCTCTCCCATACATGCTCCCACGTCTCCACTTGCCACCCACATATCCTACACTTATTCTCCTCCTCCAACCAATATCTCCCTCCCCTCATCCCTCCCCCCAACCGGAAATTCGCCAACCTCCTCCACCTACTTTCCCCCCAACCCTTCTTCAAGTATCCCGGTATCCCCGTACCTTTCACCACACGATACCACTTCCCGAACCTCGAATCCCCAATCTCCCTCCACCTCTCCTCCTCCTGCATACTTCTTTCCTTCTTCACCAGTTCCTCCCCCTTCAAAATCCCTACTCCTCCCCTTTCCACTAAACTCTCCACTTTCCACCCCCTCATTTCAAAGTATCCCCTTCTCTCCCCCTCCCACCCTTTCCTTGTTTCCTCCCCTCTGACCGACCCCTACATCTCCTCCAAACATAATCTCGCCAATTCTCCCCCCCCCTCTCCTCTTCCAATTTCCTCTCATATGCCCATGCCCTTCTCCCCGCCTGTCCTCTCATCTTCTCCCTCTGCAGCTCCTCTCTAACCATGTACCGCGGCGTACACCTATCCACTCCTAACACCCACCTCAAAACCCTCTCCTGAGCTCTTTCCACCCCCACCCTCTCCTTCCATCCCCAAATCTCCACCCCATAGTCCATCACCGACCCTACCAACTTATCGAACAACCATATCCTTCTTCCCCAATCCTTCCCAAACTTCCTTTTCCCTATCCCCCACACCTGTCCCATCACCGCCACCCCCTTCCTTACCCTATCCTGCACCTGCGCCTTTTGTCCCCCATTCCTCACCATCACATATCCCAGATATTTATACTTCCCCACTTCCTCAATTTCTCTCCCCCTCCATTTCCAACTCACTTTCTTCCATCTCCCCCATCCTTTTCTACACCTCATCACCTTGGATTTCTCCACATTCAGCACCAGCCTCTTACCCTCCAAATACCTCTCTAACTTACCCATCATCCCCCTCATACCCAACTCATCTTCGGCCAAAAGCACAATATCATCCGCGTACGCCAACGTGAAAATCTTTTTTCTCCCCACTTTCACCTTTCCTCACCCCCCTTTTTCCATTTCCTCGTCTATATCTGCCAGCATCAACGTAAATAAGCTCGGGCTAAGCGGACACCCCTGCCTCACCCCCCTCGCCGTCCAAAATTTCCTTCCCAACTCCTCCCCCGCCCTAACTCTACCTACCGTTTCCTTCAGCACCTCCTCGCACCTTTCCACCAGACCTTCCCTCACCCCTCTTCTTCTCATTTCCTCCACTAGCACTCCCCTATCAACCGAATCGAAGGCTGCCTTCAGGTCCACGAAGAACAGCACCAATCCTTTCTCCCTCACCCACACCTGTCTATTTATCACGTAATTTAATACGTAAATATTGTCCACGCATCCCACACCTTTCCTAAAACCCGTCTGGCTCACCGGCAGTAACGTCTTCCCTTCCACCTCCTCCCTCAACCTTTCCGCCAACACAGACGCGTAAACCTTGTACGCCGTCTGAGTTAGCGTAACTCCTCTGTACTCCTCCACCTTTGCCCCTTGCCCTTTCTTCTCCACCGGCACCACCACTCTCTCTGCCCAATCCTCCGGCCACCCTTCCCCCCTCCACACTTTATTACACAATTCCCATAACCACTCCATTACCCTCCTCCCCCCGAACTTCCACACCTCATTGACTATTCCATCGCTCCCCGCCACTTTTCCTTCCTTCAGCCCTTGTACAACCCGCTTCACTTCCTCCACCCTCAGCTCCTCTTCTACTCCTTCGCGCACTCTTCTACTTCCCCCCAATCTTACTCTTCCCTCCACCCCTCCCAACAGCCCTTTAAAATAAACTTCCCATTCCTCAATTTTTATACTGTCATTCAATCCACTCCTCTTCCTCCTCTCCCTATTCACAACCGCCCACACTTGCGCCTCTGTCCTCACCCCCTCAATCTCCTTTTCCCACTTCTCCCTCTCCAACCTTTTCTTCTCCTCACTCATCAACCTGAACCTTCTTTTGCTCTCCCTGTATCTCTTACCTTCCCCTCCAAATCTCCTCCACCTCCACAACTCCCTCCTCGCCCTTCTTTTCTCCTCCCTACACTCCTCATCCTACCAACTCCTATACACCTTCCTCTCCGACTTTCCCCCTGCACTCTCTAGTGCTCTTCTGACTTCTTCCTTCATTCCATTCCACATCTCATCTACCCCCTTCCCCCATTCCCTCTCACAACTCTCCACCACCTCCCTAAACCTCGTTTTACCCTCCTTTGTCCACACACCCCTATTCACCTTTGTCGTCGTTCTCCGCTTACCCCCCCCCCCCCCCCCCACTCCCTCTGTCCCTGCACCCACACTTCCACTGGCTGGTGATCAGAGTGCACACTCCCCCCCACTCGCATCTTACTAATCTTTTCCCTCGTTTCCGCATTTCCTATAATATAATCAATAACGGAATTTCTTCCCCCCCACAATACGTCCATTCCCCAACCTCGTCCCCCTCGCAGTTACCATTCATAATCCCCCATCCCCTGTCCTCCAAAAATCTACACAGCTCCCTCCCATTCCCGTCTACCTTCTCATCCTTAGATCTCCTCTCAAGTCCTGTCTCCACTCCTTCCTCCCCCCTCACTTCTCCCCCTCTCCTTCCGGTCCTAGCATTGAAATCCCGCCAATCACCACTCTAACCCCCTCTTCTATTACCTCCACCCACTCCTCCAGATCCTCCAATTTCTTCTTCATGTTCTTATTAACATACACCCCTATCACCCTCCACCAGTCCTTCCCCAGCCTCACCTTCCTCACCACCAACCCTTCACTCTCCCTTCCGTGCCCCCTCTCCACCTCTATCCCCTTTCTTACCCCCACCAGCATCCCCCCTATTGCCTTCCCTCTTTTATTCTCCCTCCTTGCCCATTGCGCCTCCCATACATACCCTTTTGGCAGGACCTTTCTCACCATCCCCCAATTTTTCTCATCCACCCACGTCTCCATCAATATCACAACATCCCACTCTTCCAAACCCTTCTAAAAATCTTCATCCTTATTTCTCACTCCCGCCACGTTCCAAAACACTATCCCATATTCTCCTACCCGTTGTCTCCCGGCCTCCCCCGTTGCTCGTTTCCCTGCTGCCCCCTCCATCCCCCCTCTACCTCGTCCCATCTCCACATCACACCATTCACCCACATCTTCATATAGCCCACTTGCACGTTTTTGAAGTGAAACTTCTTAATCGACTTCGGGAATGAAAAGCGTTAAATATTCAACAATGGGTATTTGGCGCATGCGCAGTAGCAATATTTAGTGCGCATGCGCAGTAGCGATATGTAGTGCGCAAGCGCAGTAGCAATATTTCGTGCGCATGCGCAGTAGCAATCTTCGAATTTCCATGATGAAATTACATAAACAGCCTAAATTTCACTAGTGCGCATGCGTCATAGATGCCTGTCTCAAGGTAGGATAGATTTAAAGTAAAAATCTACTATAAAGAGGGAATGTATACTCGACGCATGCGCAGTACACACACACACACACACACACACACACACATACAAATATATATATATATATATATATATATATATGTTTTCACAGCGCATGTTTTGGGACAGCCCTATTTTCATCGATAAATCTATGCTACATGAGCTAATCAATAACGCTCAATTAAACTTATTGTTTATAAGGCTATTGTTCAAAAGATATTTGATGTTCAGTATGAAACGCATAATTTGGGACATAATTCATATGAAAGCATGATTTAGGGTCAGGTCCCCGAATTATGCGTACGTCCTTGAACTATACGATTTTGACCCGTTTCACGACTTTTCCCGAATGTTCCCAAAGTATGCGTGTTAAGGAATATCAGTATCGTATTATGCGTATATCCTTGAACTATACGATTTTGACGTGTTTCACGATTTTCCAGAATGTTCCCAAAGTATGCGTTTCAATGAATATTAGTATCATATTCTTATATGAATTCTCCTGTACGGAACCTAAAGTATGCAATTCATCGAAAAATATTTTCTATATATTGCATAATACGGGACCAATCAACCTTGAGTTATACGATTTTGACCCGTTTGACGACTTTTCCAGAATGTTCTCAAAGTATGCGTTTTAAAGAATATCAGTATCGTATCATGCGTATTTCCTTGAACTATACGATTTTGACCTGTTTCACAACTTTCCAGAATGTTCCCAAAGTATGCGTTTCAAGGAATATTAGTATCATATGGTTATATGAATTGTGCTGTCCGGAACCTAAAGTATGCAATTCATTTAAAAATATTTTGTATATATTGCATAATACGAGACCAATTAATCTTGAACTATACGATTTTGACCAGTTTCACGACTTTTCCAGAATGTTCCCAAAGTATGCAATATAAGTTAACATACTTTGAATGTGATGTTAAATTGAATATGAGTTGTGAGAAAGCAATCATTATCACAATAGTGATAAAACGGTCATTTTGCAAAAAACCAATATGGGCCTTACGAAATAAGAATATAAACCATCATGATGACATATAATCGAATTTGTATCTTGAGTGCAACAAAATTAATCAAAAAAGTTACAATTGGTGTAACACGTATTTGAGGTACAGTTTGGCCTAATAACTGTATATAATATTCGGATACTTTGGGGACATTTATTCTTCCTCCAATATGACCAACACGCAAAATAATAAATAATGAATTTGAGTTTACATTATTATATAATAGCATCTCGTTACTAATATAACATGATTTGATTTCTTTATTTATCATTGAGCATATGAATGATATAAAATGAAAATATGTTGAAAATATGAGAATAATATATAATTGGACCGAAATTATTCCTTCCTTACGTAATGCTAGTACTGAAAAATACTTTCATTATGTTATATACCTATGTATCGAATGCATTGTTCAAGAACAGCAGTCAAATTGTCCACATTATATTTTGAATGCATAAAATACACACCATCTCTGATAGATACTATTTCTACAAGTCTCCAAGACAATGTGAATTACAATTTTTTCAAAGATATATATATATAGATTGAGGATTGAGTGAACTTTATTTAATGAAACTATTCGATCGGACGCATACTTCGGGTAGCAATGTTTAAAAAAATTGAAATTCAGATTATTTTTTTCAAAATGATTATGATAATTTTTGTATATAATATATGTTCACAATGTGATTTGAATTTTTATTTGAATTGAATTGTAATGCCACAACGAAAATGAACCAAAATAGTAATGGACAAGTTTCTATGCGGAGCAAGTAGTTTGAATGCGTTATTCGAGAGCAGTCTAAAATATATGTACATCAGGAGACTATATAATTTAGTGTACTAAGCGCATAATTTTCAATAAAACAATTTCCATAATTTTTTATTTTCATCCAAGAACAATTTTTTCATAATAATAAGTAACATGTATTTGTCTTTCATAATGATATTTCATATTTAGAACACATTTATTACATATTACAATAGTTTGAGAAACATGAATTTCATAACAATAATAAACCAAAATAAGAATGAACAAGTTAATGAGTAAAATTAAATGAGAATCGAAACTATAAAATTTGTCTTTTTC
This sequence comes from Microctonus brassicae, assembly GCA_918226075.1. NCBI lineage: Eukaryota > Metazoa > Arthropoda > Insecta > Hymenoptera > Braconidae > Microctonus > Microctonus brassicae. The sequence goes on along the minus strand of OW445492.1, from coordinate 168,511 downwards.
GTGTGATTCACTTCAATGTATGAAACAAACAATAAATGCAGTTATATAATAAGAAATTGAATTATTCAATCTTATCAAATCTTAGCAATGTAAATATTATTATATGATTTTTACTATGAAAATACATATCCATAAAGACAGTATAATTTAATTCTTCATTCGAATTGAATTACGATGCCACAAAGAAAATGAACCAAAATACGGATGAACAAATCAATAAGTAGAAATAAACGAGAACCGAAATTATAAAATTTGTCTTTTTCATGTGATTGACTTTAACATATGAAACGAATAATAAACGTAGTTATATAATAATAAATTAAATAATCCAATATTATCAGGTTTCAGCAAAATAAATATAGTTATTTAACTTCTATTTTTCATCTAAATTGAATCACATCCCATATTCATTCAATAATCTTTGATATTTTTCTCACGTAGGCGAGATTGTTTTCGAGATTGTGCTCTTCTTTGATTATCAATGAATGTTTTCATTTGAGCTGCGGTTCGATTCTTCAATACAGGATTTTTGTCAATGACTCGCTGACATCTTGCTATAGATGGCAATTTTTCCATCTTTTCCAAATCACCAAACTCTTTTTGGATGATACTTTTTTCCACGATACTCCATCTTGTTCGCCTAATAAATGAATCTGCAATAAAAACAAGATTGAAATTATATTTTATTTTTTACCAACTTCAGTCAGGCCTCAAACTACTCATTTCACAAAGTGATTCGCAAATAAAATTCCGATACTAAAATATAATATTATTTGTAACAGAACAAAAATAAATTAACATACCATTTTGGGATATTTCAATTTGAGATCGTTCATAGTCATCTGTTTCATTATTGGCTCTTTCACATTTAGCTATAACAGGTGTGCGTCGCTTCGAAGTAAATGTATTGCTGACAAGATCATCATTATCACCCGATGTTACCAGTTGTGCTTCTAATAATGATAATATACATGTGATTATTGTGATGACATTCATATAATGCAATTAATATAAAATAGAAAATGTTAAGATATTACCGCGTGACTCTTGTGAGCATAATTGTGGTACTTCATGTTTGCTTTTTTTATATGTTTGTCGTCCTTGGCTGTGTTTCCTCTTTCTATTTTGTTTATCATTTTTCTCAGATGCCGAATCACCATTGTTCTCGTTATCATCATCATTGTCATCATTACTATCACTAGTATTATTACTATCATAATCTTCAACAGACTCCTGATCAGCTCCCCCTACTGCAGCTTGTAGCAAACGAGAGACCTCTACCATATCTTTCACGCAATTTGGAATTACATAGACATCTTTATGTATATTTTCATGATGTCCCATGAAATTCGCCAAATCTTTGACTTTATTGTCTTGAAGTCCTAACATAGCAGTATAAGTGGCGATATGTTTACGAAGCATCGTGCAACGCAGACTTTGTGGTACTTTTGCGCCAGACTCTTTGGCGAAACGATTCAAAAGCATGCAGGCTCTAAAATATCGTCTTTTTAGATATTTGTCGCCTGGTACTGCAAACAAATACGGATTACTGTTACTCACTCGAGCCTCTTTTCGATATTCCAGAATTTTATCGATATATGTCAACAAGAATTTGTGCATTAATACAGCTACTGTGCGACCTAATTTTCCTCGACACACAATGCGGACAAATTGATTAGCTTGTTTTTGAGACTCTTTACTAACTTTGCTGTACATATCTAAATTCAGAGCGTCATCAATTTTTTCTTGGTTTCGATAATTTTCCAATAGAAATCTCTCGCTCTCACCTGGTCTACGGCGATTGAACATGATCAAAAGAATGAGTACAGATTCGGACAATTGTGTCCAAGCAGAAACATCAAATTTTTCATTAAGAACTACCATGGCATTTTCGCAACGTTCTTTAAGATACGTATAAAGTTTCGAAATATCTTCTTGTGATGGCAATACAATTTTTTTATTGCGACGAATTGTAGTTTGGTCTTCCAATGCTTTTCTAGTTACTGCTACATTAAATTCATCATTGAATACATTAAGAAATCCTTCAACTCGATTTAATCCTTCCACATATTCATTTTTGGCATAATCAGATTTCAGGATCCCACAACATTTTTTCAATTGTATTCCGAGTGTTGTAGCATTGGCAGGCGTTTTATAGATTTTATTCGTTTCATCATAATTAGCGCAAACTTTAACTGCTTGCACAAGACTCTCGAATCGTTTTGCACGAAATACAGATGCTAAATCTGTAACTTTTTTATTAATCTTTTTAATTTCTATTTTAAATCTAGCCAACAATCGTAAATGACTACGTATCATGGCCGACTGATGCTCTAAAGTGTATTTATCACAAAGTTTATTGCCGTATAATATTAATAATTCATCGTATCTTATAGTCGACGATATTGCATCGTCCTGAAATGCTGGGAAAATTAATCGTTGCATAACAGCATTGGCTCGATGATGGATGTATCCTGAGAGTCCTTTTCCTTCCATTAACTGTCCTCGTTGACCTTTTTTATGTGCAGAGTCACATTTTGCAAAATGAATACGCAAAGTGCTTTTCGAGTAACTTCCCAAACAATTACTGCAAGTCACATATTCATCAGCATTTTTTTTCGAGTCATTTCGAGGACGTCTACATGTGATCAACACTCCGGTATTTACATTTGCGTGAGTATTGTGAATGAAATCACCTCTTTTCCGTAACTTAGCAATTTCTCGTTTGCGTTCATTACTTAAGACTGGGAAACTCAAGCATTTTTGCACTTCCACATTATCTGAATGTGCTTTGAGAATATGTCGAGCGTATTTTGTTTGCATTGTTTCGCAAAACTGACAAAAATGTTTTTTTGTAGTGATAACTCCGTTTGTTTTCGACGGAGATATGTGCAAGTTACGACCGTCCATTGGTGGCCCCTTACTCAAATGAGAATCAATGAAGGCTTTTTTATTCAGTTTTACGAGCGAATCATCTGATGATAAATGAGAATTATTTAGAGTGATTTCACGACTTGGGACATAATCAGAATCTCGATTATTTGTGCTATTGGTTCCTGTAAAATTTGCTCGTGAAGATTCATCCTGGTTTTTTTCAGGGTCCACGCAGACGAGATTTTGCTGATCGTTATTAATTACATTACATTCAGAAATTTTAAGATCTGCGACTTCTCGATTGGTTTTCTCAATACTACTAGTTTCACGTCCAACAGTACTGATCTCGTCTCCGAGGATTCTGGACTCATATCTTGCAACGCATTCCCCAGGTTCTACAATATCATCTGTCCAATTTTTGTCGTTCAACTCTGGCACCATATTATTGTGTTCAAAAATTCGATCTGAGGTTGCCTTCTCATCTGTCATCTCAGATAGATTTTCTTTACTCATATAATTTTTCGAACTATCCGAATTCAGCCAACTACTACCCATAAATACGTCCATCTCCGTGAAGCCAGAAGGTGCTGGACTACTTTTTGCTGATAATTGATCTTCAATAACGGATATTCCCATTGAATCACGGAGTTGAAGCGATGTATCATCCACAGGAGTGGAATATCCGTTACCATTTACCATAATTGAATTATTAGAACATTGTATTTGAGAATTTGAAAAAATATGTAATGTTACGTCCTAGATTACGACCAACCAGTATATTACGCATATGGAAAATAATATAAATGACGAATAAAAAAATTTTACCATTTTCATTTGAAAGTTCCAAAGAGTTTATCTGTTTTGTGATTCCTTCACTTTTTTTAATGACATTCAAATTATCATGTGATGATTTGTCACATGTCGAGTTGGATACCATCAAACAGTTGAGTGATTTTTGCAATTTTTTGACAGAATCTGTAAAATCGTAATGCGAGCATATAATATCAAATCAAAAAAACATGGACAGAAAGCTTGCGATTTTGTTTTCAAATATTTGAAATATAAAATCATGTAAAAATGATATATTTACTAAAAATTGACAATGACATCATTTGAAAAGCGTGTACGTCCAACGAAATATTTCTTAACAATAGGGGTTATGGAAAAATCTTTTTTTTTTCACGTATTTAATTCATTATAATGTTTTTTCCGATTATTTTTATCCACAAAAAAAAATATACATATATATATAAATATATAAATTGTTGGGAATTCGTTACCATAATCACACAATTATTCACCGTGCAATGATTTTTTTTTATTTAATGCATGATTTAAACACAACCTCAGAAAAGTGAATGAGATGATTAAGAGCGGGGGATACAATAATGAGACGCGATAAGTCACAAATGGATTTCGAAGTATACGTGTCACGAAATATTCCTCAACAATAGGCGTTATGAAAAAAATTTTTTTTTTTCACGTATATAATTGATATTGTTATTTTTCGCGATTATTTTTATGCGTAAAATAAAATAAATATACACATATACATTATTGGAAATTCATGATCATAATCACGTGATTTTTCACCGTGCAATAATTTTTTTTAAATAATGCAATGCATGATATAAAAATAACCTCAGAAAAGTAAATGAAATGACCAAGCGCGGGAGATGCGATAAGTCACAAATGGATCTCGGAGTATACGTGTCACGAAATATTCCTCAACAATAGGCGTTATGAAAAAATTATTTTTTTTTTACGTATATGATTGATATTATTATTTTTTGCGATTATTTTTATGCGTAAAATAATATAAATATACATGTATACATTATTGCAAATTCATGACCATAATCACGTGGTTTTTCGTCGTGCAATATTTTTTTTTTCAAATAATTTAATGCATGACTTAAACATAACGTCAGAAAAGTAAATGAAATGATCAAGTGCGGGAGGTGCGATAAGTCACAAATGGATCTCGAAGTATACGTGTCACGAAATATTCCTCAACAATAGGCGTTATGAAAAATTTTTTTTTTTTTCACGTATAAAATTGATATTATTATTTTTCGCGATTATTTTTATGTGCAAAATAAAATAAATATACATATATATATGTATATATAGTTGCAAATTCATTACCATAATCACACGATTCTTCACCGTGCAATAATTTTTTTCAAATAATGCAATGCATGATATAAACATAACCTCAGAAAAGTAAATGAAATGACCAAGCGCGGGAGATGCGATAAGTGACAAATGGATCTCGAAGTATACGTGTCACGAAATATTCTTCAACAATAGGCGTTATGAAAAAATTATTTTTTTTTTGCATGTATTATTGATATTATTATTTTTTGCGATTATTTTTATGCGTAAAATGAAATAAATATACATATATACATTATTGAAAATTCATGATCATAATCACGTGGTTTTTCGTCGTGCAATATTTTTTTTTTCAAATAATTTAATGCATGGCTTAAACATAACGTCAGAAAAGTAAATGAAATGACCAAGCGCGAAGGATATAATAATGAGACGTGATAAGCCACAAATGGATCTCGAAGTATACGTGTCACGAAATATTCTTCAACAATAGGCGTTATGAAAAAATTAATTTTTTTTTACGTATATAATTGATATTATTTTCTGCGATTATTTTCATGCGCAAAATAAAATAAATATACATATATACATTGTCGGAAATTCATGACCATAATCACGCGATTTTCCACCATGCAATAATTTTTTTTTCAAATAATTCAATGTATTTAAATTTAACCTCAAAAATATTATATATTCAAGCGATCGTATCGTTTGCGATTATTTTCATGAACGAAATGTTATATTTATATATATATATATATATATATATTCATACAGATTGAAGTACTTACCATTTGTTTCAATCAAATATCCACCATATGAGGATCCTTTGTACTTGACACAGCACATATTGTATTGAGAACATTTCACATTTTTTGATTTGATGATCAAATGTTCATCATTGTCGAACTTCACTAACGAAAACATGTCTAGATTTGACACAATCAATGTATACAGATAAATAAATTGGAAATCCAATTTAATATCGTGAATATATGCACGCAGTATAAATTGCCGAAATAAAGATGCTTACCGTTCGAAAGTTCGGTTATAACTGCTCTAAATCTCTTAGAGTATATATGGCTAGATATATAAACATTGATGTTCGAGTGTCGTGAGCGCGCTTTGTTATTTCTTAAACAAAGGACGCGTGCAGCACACTGCAGTGTGTGTGGACTGTGTTTTTATTTCTTTGAATCTTCTTCGGTTCATTTTTTTTTCCACGAACTCTTCACAAAATACGATTGAGTAGAGACATAAACAAATGATGGATTTATGTACAACAACTCTGTTTATATAATTTCGTATAAAAAAATTTATACCCTAAAAATCTGATGTTTCTTTTTTTATAATTTTAATTGCGAAAAATATGTCATAGAAAAATATTTAATATTATTTAATACTGTCTCTATACTTTGTATCGCGTTACATTCATATCGTACAACTACATGCTTTTGAAATGATGGAAATTCTTCCGATGCATGTATTGCCTTACTCGTTCGGGGAAATAAAATGGAAAATATAAAATATGAAAGTACGTATATCAATATGATAGTATCAATCTTAGTAGATGAAAGCAATATACAAATTTAATCTAATAAACTCTTCTAATGAATGTATATTGTCGATTGTTTTCTGATAATAAATTACAATTACTATGATTACATCACATGTTTTTGACAACATATATTGCAACAACGATGAATATTTTTAATTTTATTTAATTGGACCACATAAATAGATAATCAAGAAAAAGTTGAATGGATGAGATCGACACAATATTGTTTTAATTTTTTCTGACATACTTTATTATGTGAACATGTTTGGCTTTCCAGTAGACGTTTCGCAATTATATTATCAGAATAATAATGAATATACGTGATGAAAGAATCTTAACTATACCAAAATCATATAGTTAGATGATACCAACTTACAGTTCAATGTATATTTCGGTGACAATTTTACACATTATTCAACATTTTGTACTTAACATACGAAAAATGATATGTTAGCATTCGTTATAATTGAAACAGGAATTAATTTCATGTTTTACATTTTTGTTCAATTCATTTAATAGTGAAAACTAATTTTTGACTGAATTTTCGCAGCACCTAGTCTTATAGATGATAACAATCGATAAGATATGTTCTCAGTATAATGAATGGTATTATATAAAATCTTGCGATTTATTCACAAAATATCCGAACAAACGTGAAATTGCCCGCGAAGTATACGTTGCACTATGCATTGGTATCGCACAACTATATGAATTCGGTACGATGTAAATTTTTTCTTTACATATATTTACTTGTACTTCAATAATATAATAAGACATGTCGAATAGAAAACTATATATATTTGCGGAATATGAGTTTTTAATGTCTGTCGTTGATTATAGTATAACAACTTTTTTCGAAATCTATGATTGCAATTATTACAATATTTCGGATCACCTGTTAGCTATACATAATCGTGAATTTTCATGCAAGTTTTGCAATATTAATGAATATATCAATAGTTGAACTTCATAAATTATATGAAAAAATAATCAACAATCTCTTTGAATGTCCAAGAAATACCCCTAAAATATGCGTTGCGCTTTATATGTTATATATATCGAGTTTTATATGCAAACCAATCCTATCGAATATTGTCATATATAAGACTGTGTGTTAGGAACTATTCAACCACAAATTGATTTCCTATATCAAATGTACTAATTTTACTTTGTTGATCATTGAAAACATACATTCATGTTCGTGTATAAGACAAAAAAAGTAGTATGACCTTGAACCGAGCATTTATTTTTGGTTGCTCTCGAATTATGATATGTATGAAAAAAATTACTCCATGAAGTGCATACTTCAGGTTCCGAACAGAAGAATCACAATCATCCAGTTTTTTGAATAAAAATAATTTTGAAGATAATAATAAACTGATTATAATATCGATTTAATGACAAAAAAATCGAAATACCATTTGTTTATATATATACATTTTGAACTTTATGGGTTTGAATATCTTCAGAATGACTGTTTTTATGAAAAAAGTGTAGGAGACCTTTTTTGTAGAGCGTTCGATTCCTTATAAGAGCATGTTATCGGCTCATCTCTATGTTGCGCCAATGCCGAGCTACAAAAATAAAAAAAAATAAAATTTTTTTCCCATGTTATTTAAATGGAAAATGGAAAATTACAATCCGCCACCTCTATATATTAAAATTAAGAGCTCCGCTTTGAACAGGCTTTTTTTTTCACCGTCCAGTAAGTTTTGTTATATTCCGTAGTGGTTTGAATTTATTTAAATAAAGAATACTGATATTATATTTAATTATTTAACTGTTTATTTATATTTTTAATTTTTAGCGTATATTTGGGTTAGAGAGTTAGAATACGTATTTATTCGTTGGAGGTCTGTGATATAAGAGAGCGAGTATTAGATTTTTGGAATAGACGTGGACATTTCAGGGGTAAGGAGAGGGAAAGTTGAGGGTGGAGTAATTGGCAATACTAATTATTTATTGGTGGAAAAAGAAATAGGTAGAGGGATAGGATGGTAGTAGGGATACAATTTATTTACAATTATTTATAACATTTCAGAATTTTCCAGAAGGGACATCATAAGATAGCAATTAGAAAAAAAATATTTCAAAAAGGTAATAAAGCAATTAAGGTTCGTGCCCAAACGAGTGACGCGAGGATTAAGGAAAGAGAAAGTTTTCAAGTGCAATAAAATTAATATTGAGAATGTAATATTTGTTAGACGGTATCTAACAGTTTTTAGCCTGTTCCTTTGGTGAAAAAAAAAAAGTTGCCTAAAAATGGCACACCCTAACAACATTGTTGATATCACATCATTGTGAAAGTGTTCTTTTGAGAGCTGAAAATCAATCTGCTCATCTGGCGTATCGTTCATATTTTTTATTTTGAATTATTGCTCATACAGGCATAATGAGACTTTATTCAATATTGGGATCATACATTTTGTGGTGGAATGTTTTTGAGTGTCTAGAAGCTAATCTAAAACAATAATAGTGGAAATTGTTTATTAGAATTCATCAAATTATCGAGAACTCATATGAAGATATTTTTACAAAAAAAACAGTGATTAAATCTTCTTTATTGAGAATTGTAGTTTCTATCACATAAAATTAACACAAGCAAAGTTTTGTATGCCCACTAAATAATTAATCACTGAACTAAAAAATTTCGTACTTTTTGATGAAGTATTATTTATATGAATAACTAGTTTATAAAGAAATGTATAATTATTCGGCACATTATTATTCCCAAGTAAAAATCATCCAAAGTTGTCATGAATAATTTATTCTGGAAATTTCTTTTTGTCAAAATGACCAAATCGATTAATATAGCCAGTGGAATACTGTTTAATATAATATTTCAACTAATACGGCCAAATAAAGAAGTAAAATTTTAGGGACTCGATTCAGTCTGTAAAACGTCATTTTTCGAGACACTCTGCACCTAAAAAATATTTCAAAAAACTATAAATAGTAAAAAAGTATGGAAAATCTGTCATGCATTCATAAGTATTAGGGTTCTTTTTTTGAGGAGAATATATTTTTTTATGTTTAGATTAATATTTCGTCAATGCCGTGAAAAAAATAGTCCTCTAAAAAAAGCACCATAATAAGTATACAATTATATGTAATAATTATAAATATGAAATTATATAAAATAAGCAAATGATAGTTTTGACGTTTTCATGCTATGTTGTGTAATATTGCAATACATATTTAATTGTATACTTATAAATGAAAAAATAGATATGTTTTCCATTTTGTTACATTATTCATAATTCTTTTAAATATTTTATTTTTTAGCAATCTACACGAAACCAATTATTTCTAATAACTTTCGTGGTAGAGAGTAAAGTTCATACCTAATTATTAACAACATTGCAATATCAATAATTAGAATGCGTCTTATAAAAATAATGAAAAGATGAGAAAAATTATGCCTCATTATTCATATTAATGTATACTTACGAGTAAAACTATAATAAATTAATGAATTTGAAGAAGTGTTTTATGAGAATTATGCCTCGAAAACCTCTCTATCAAAATGCTATAATATCATTTTATTGTAAAATAATCAGAAAAATAGTTACAACGAAAATAAGAGAATTATATATTACCCAAATTTTTATCTGTTCCCGTTGATAAGTTTGTAATTTTAAATTCTCCAACCATAAGTAATATTTTTAATATTAATAAACACGACCCCCACAGCCACCATCTTATATATAAAAATCTCCTGTCACAGTGTTTGAAACAAATGGACTCCGGAACTACTCAACCGATTTTGATGAAACTTGGCTTATTATGTGTAATTTGGTCCAACTTAAACTATAGGATAGTTTTTATTTCGATTTTCAACAACAATATTTATTAAATATCAAATAAATGTTTGTTATAGGACAATGACTTGCAATTTTTTGTAAGTTCAATAACTTTCTAAGAGATGGCGGTGTGAATTAAGTAATCAGCATAACACTTGGTTATCTGGGTTGGGTAATCCTCCAATAGATGGCGTTGCGTTTTGATTTATCTATGCTGCAATTAATTAGATATCATAAGTGTTTATGTTTACAAACATAACCAAATCATTTAAATTTTTCATTCATTGTCATTTTAAAAATTGCGGTGTATGTTGTGTTTGTTTGCGAATTATTCATATATTTGGCGTCGTATGCAACAGAAGTAGCACCTACAAGTGCATCAGCTGGTTGCACGTTGCGCGCGCCGAAAATTACAATCTCGAACTCGAGCACTAATGAGGGCATCACTTATTGGGCGCCTCTATAATAACAATTATAACACAACGATAAACTTTTCGGCGGTATTGTTCTACTACTCTCGGGTGACTTTCGACAGACATTACCAGTCATTTCTCGCTCTACTTTTGCCGATGGGATTGATGCATGTTTAAAACAATCGTCTTTATGGCGCAATGTCGAAACACTTCGATTGACCATAAACATGCGAGTACAATTACAGAATGATCCGTCGGCGCAAGTATTTTTTAAGCAATTGCTGGATATTGGGAACGGTGTAATGAAACAACATCAGGATACACAATACATCGAATTGCCCGATAAATTCTGCACTGTTGTGGACTCAAAAAAAGAACTTATTGAGAATGTGTTTCCGGATATATTAAATAATTACGTACGTCATAATTGGCTCAGTAATCATGCTATTTTGGCAACGAAAAATGTCGATGTCAACGAAATTAACTTTCAGATACAACAGTTGTTGCTAGGTAATTTGATGTCTTTTAAATCAGTAGACACTATTGCAGATGAAAATGAAGCCGTGAATTTTCCAACTGAGTTTTTGAATTCGTTAGATATATTAGGAATGCCACCGCACAATCTTTGATTGAAGATTGGTTCACCGATTATTCTTCTACGTAATTTGAATCCACCAAAATTATGTAACGGTACACGTTTGGTCATCAGAAGAAGAACAGGAAACATTCTTGAGGCAATTATTTTGACGGGAAAGTTTGAAGGAGAGATCATTTTGTTGCCACGTATTCTTATCATACCGTCAGATTATCCAGTAGCATTCAAAAGATTGCAATTTCCGATTCGTTTGGCTTTTGCAATGACCATAAATAAGTCGCAAGGCTAAACAATGTCCATTTGTGAATTGGATTTGGAAAATACGTGTTTCTCTCATGGGCAACTATATGTCGCCTGCTCACGTGTGGGGTGGGGGGTGGGGGGGGGCAACCTTCAAATTTATTTGTATTAGCAAAAGACAGGCTAACAAAAAATATTGTACATAAATTAGCACTTGGATAAATTTGAACTAGAAATTGTAATGATTCATTTGTTTTTCAAAAATATCCATTTTTATATATTTTCAGGAAATAGTTTGTAATAAAATATAAATTAAAAATTTAAGTTCGTTTGTCATTAACTTCAACTCTGTGAAATTTTTAACCAATTACTTTTTAATTATTAAATCGATTGAAACATTTTCATTTTCATAATTGAATATTAATCTGACTACATTAGGAATTTTAGTGCAACATTGATCCGGCGCAATGTAACAGAATCACAGCAACGCGTGCCCGGGTCTGCTAGTATCTTATAATTTTTGCGTTACTGTAATGGTTCAGAAGTTATTCGAGATCAAAATTGAAGTTATAGCCAATTTCATGGTTTGCTTCATTATACCACCATGATATAATAATTTGAAAATGAAAAACATCATAATTAATGATCGACATTCTTATTTACTTCAGTAAGCCTCCGGGATATAACGGTCATCCTAAGAAAATTTTGATTGAACCACATTTTTTTATTTTTATTTTCAAAGTGACATTTGTTTAAATAATATTGTACCAAGATGGAATAGAAATAAAGTTTTTTCTATTGCTTTTTCATGTCAGCATTAACGCTGGAAAAAAATCATCTAATAAATGATAAATCATCTCATGCAAAAATCCGACTTTCCAAATTTTCAAATTTTAATTCAATTGTTCGCATGTTTCTAGCATGCTCGTGCCCCATTGAAAATCAATTGAAACGAATGTTATTACGTTTTTCGTTTTCTTAATGACAAAATCCTTTTTTCATAAGAATGTTCATCAAATTGAAAATTATTGAATATTTTCGGGCGTAAATCACGCAACGAGCAAGATAGATATGATTCGATTGAAGTCAATAAATCATGAAATGGAATTGATACTCTGATATACATTGGCAAAAACCTTATTTCATGTAGTACTCAATTAAAAGTTGATAAGTCAAAGAGTTAATAATCATTTTTTTACTTTTATTTTGCTCTAAAATATTGTAGTGCTTTAGTTTTGAAATATGTAGTTAATTCAATATTTGGACTTGTACTATGGCACAACCGGAATATTTTTTTTGTACTTTGTTGGAGTGTGTGCTTTTATATTAAACCTTAAAAATAAACAACAAATATTTTCAAATTGTAATGCAACGTTGCTAACATTAGCAAGTAAAAAATGAGAGCATGCGTATCTTGAATTTCTGACGGACACGCTGTGAGACTTGCGACCGAAAATATTCATTAATATATGATCTAATGAAAATTTCATTTTTCTGAAAAATAGTTGTATGGACAAGAGGATCAAGAGAAAAATAGTAATTTTTTAACTAAATTAGAATATTGTTAATTATAAAATTAATTATTATTATTAATTAATTATAAAATTGTTAATATCTTTCATTTGTTTGCAATAAATTTTTCTTGTCAATACACGTTCAAAGTCAATGTAATATATTGTGAAAAATGCCAAGAAAAAAATAAAAAAAAACGACTTCAAGCACATGAGTTGTACTCGAAACATTGAATTCCATGCCCAAGAAGATTATAGATAAAATTTGAACTGTTCTATGTAAAATCTTGAAATACATGTTGATTAAATTTGATGTATACAAGGTATGAAAATTTGAAAATTGTCAAGTTCAAATTGGTGTGCACTTTATAATAAACAAATGACCCCTATTTAAAAATGAATGAAAAAAAAACCGAAGCACATATCAACAAATAAAAAAGAAATACTATACATATTCTTGTCATCAAACGTTCAATTTTTTTCAATTTATTGCTTTTCGCGAATTTATTACTACTTATAACCCGCTAAATCTTTGAAATAATAAAAGAACTTTTACTTTATCCAATATTCAAATGCAGTTGGACGAAGTTTCATAATGTCTTTATGAGTAATATAACAAATAATTTGAATGAAATGAACAAGTAATATAAACGATACACGACGAATGAACCGCTACCAAAAAAACATTGTCACAATAATGTCTATAACATTATTGACGTACCAAGATGAATTAAAAATGAAAATTCTGTTATTGCCGTTTCTAAGACAGCATTAATGCTGGAGAAAAAAATCACCTAATAAATAATAAATAATAAGCCATTGAATGCAAAAATCTGGCTTTTCAAATGGACATTTGTTTGAATAAATTATTTATTTTGCAGAAATATAAGAGTTATTTGGTATATTTATATTTTTCAGGAAAATCATTTTAAATTATCATCAACAATTGATGATGTGAACCTTTTCAAATAAAAATGAGATAATATCTTTGTTGAATATAAGCCAAAAGTCACTAATTGTTGCTGGTTATTCGTTTTCTATACAACCAGCAACAATAGATAACTTCTGACAAACAATTAATGTAATTTCAAATAGAAAAGATATAACTGGTCCCCACCAATAATAATTTCACCGAGAGAGTGAGTGTATGCAGGTATACGGACATAGGGTATCGGCCTTACCTGAGTCTTTATTTTCAGCACAATATTTTTGAAATATTCCTGAAGAAGACAAAATTTATGCATGATGAATGATAGAAATTGATTATATCAATCGAGACGCGTTGACAAACGCTTCACTATAAAAAACTGATGTAGCTGAAATGAAATTGAATGTATTTCATGTTGATAAGTAGCAAAAAAGAAGTTGATTATTCTGAACAAGAAGTCAAGCGTCAGAGTCAGCCATCATAAAATGAAAATATATGCGCATGAAACAAATATCAATTTCAAGAAGCACAATTGACATACGATTGATAACGTTGTTAGGGATTATTGCAAAAGAAAATATTCCTTCCAAACACGGTAGAAAACCGAAATAATTTCATTTTACCAAGTATAACTGCAGGTAGTGTCAGTTTGGACCCTTTTTTTTTGTTTTATGGCAGCTCCCCCCTCAAATCAAGTATTAGTATGTGCAACCCAGAAAAATAATCACATGGACACTAATCTTATTTCCAAATAAATTCCGTACAAGACTTCGTTACATTTATAATTCAAAGGTCAAAAACACATTTAATTCAATGTTCATAAAATGTTTAAAAAAAGTTAAAAAGCGGATTGATAAGAGCGCGGGTAAAAAATTATCCAGGACGAAATTTTAGCACGCTGTAGTTGATACCTTTTGATTTCACATAAAAAGTTTGTATTTGATTAATAACTATGAAAAAAAAATTCATTTTAGCCTTTGCATGCTTCATCATACTGGCTCTAAAATTGTACAATGACATAAATATTTTCTCTATCGTTTCTTGTCATTCACACAAGCGATATTTAAGAATCCAATTTGATTAAACTATTTATTTTCATTTGTTTGTCACCTCAACAGAATTATTTTGATTAAATTTTTCGCGAAATTAAAAATACTCTAGATAGTTTTCGATTTGTTGTAAGCGATAGTTGCATATTAAAACAAGATACAATTTTGAATTTCTAAATATTTAATTTGACAAATAATTATTTCATCAAAATGTTTTTTTTTCAATCATCGGCCAGTCATTTTTCATAATGCCCACATCACGATTTTCCCTACATTGAACATGAGAGTCGAGTAATTTTTATTTTTTCTCATGACCATATCCATCAAGATCCATTTGTTTAATAGAAAATGATGAAAAAAAAACATTTTAACGAAATAATCATTTGTCAAATTAAATAATTGAAACTTTCGAATAGTATCTTATTTTAGTGTGCAACTGTTACTTAAAACAAATCGAAAACTATTTAGAGTATTTTTAATGTCGCGAAAAATTTAATATGATCATTATGTTGAAATGACCATACATGAAAATAAATGGTTCAATCAAATTGGATTCTCAAATACCGCTTGTGTAAATGAAAAAAAAAAAAAAAACAAAAAAACGATAGAGAAAATATTTATGTCATTGTACAATTTTAAAGCCAGTATGATGGAGCATTCGTAAGCACATAACTTTTTGGTACACTCAGTATACTCGTGTCGCTCAAGGGAAAGAAATTTCGTCAGAAAACTCATCTGGAAAAGCGTAGCGGGCCCATCTAGTGTCGGAAAATGACCGTAGGACCCAGGGTAATACCGACTTCAAGAATATTTACCAGAGGTCGATTTTAGAATCCTTTTTTTGCACCTTCACCCTTCCACTTTTGTAGCGCGAAAATTACGCACTCTGATTGGCCACTCTTAGTTAACTAATAATTCAAAATCAGATAGACCGATTTGCAGTAGTCAAAGAAATTTTGCATCAGAATAGTATCTAATGTCTGTCTATAAAGGGAAAGACATTTATTCCGCCACACCCTGTATAAAACAAATATATTTTATATATGTCTTCGTGTTTTTTTTTTTTGTAGTTGCGTAAATCTCCAATCGTAAGATTCATTCAGAAGCTCAGGAGGATTCGTAGAAATGAAGCAGGGATGCTGATGAGGGCGTTGGGCAATTCAAACATGAATTCAGATATCTATTTTGATTGGATTGGGATTAAATGGATGCAGTTGGGTCGGTGGGGTGAAGATCACCCTAAGACGCATCATGAGTAGTAAGTAACCAAAAATTAGATTTATTTGCTTGCTAATATAATTAGTATCTTTTATATCTGTAGAATATTCTTATATTTATTATTAATAAACAAATAAACAAATAATTTTTTATTCCCTAGACGAAAAATCAGCAGCCCCAGCAGAAGAGGTGGAGTCTGCGGGATGCATGAGCAATGCTCAATTGCAAGCACGAATAATTGCGCAGGATGCTATGATCGTCAATATAAATGATCAACTCCGTCAGTTGCTGGAATTGATTCCACAACAACAACAGCAACAACATCCACAACAGGAACGGCCACAACATCCACAACAGGAACAGCAACAACATCCACAACAGGAACGGCCACAACATCCACAACAGGAACGGCCACAATATCAACAACAGGAACAGCCGCAAATTGTGGCAACACGCCGCAAAGGTATGTTAAACAAATGAACATTCATGTAACAATATATATTTTTTAAATAAATTTGTAAATACAAATGATCTGCTTCTTAATTTTAGGACGCGGCCGGGGAGGCGGTGTGTCGAAGAGACGGTGGAAAGCCAGGAGGCAAGGGAATGATAGATTCAACCAATATCCTGGGAGAAACGTTATATATCAAATTTATAAATAATTTAGCCATTATATTTTATGTAAAACATCATTTGTTTTAATCAAAATAAAATCAAAAAAAGCACTTGAATGGTATCTAATCATTTTTTAAATAAGACTAAAATAAATGATTGCGATGTACGACAATAGCTCTAAAAAAATTATCATCTATAATAATCATGTAATTTGCTATTGGAAATAATATTTATAACAAATAATAGTAATTATTTTGTTTGTTTAATGTGATTGTAATGTCTATTTCTTTCAATTAATTTTCAGAACATTAATTTCAATCCAATTTATGTGTCTGTTATATTTGACAAAAAAGGATTGGAATTTTTCGGAGATATTGAAATAAAATTTTATTGATTATTATTGAATTTCATAAACCCTTAATGATCGAAAAGTAAACCATTAATTTACAGGAAAATTTTCAGTTTCAATCAATGATAAAATCAAATGTTATGTTGTACGTCGATAAAATATAAAGTAATTTAAACGAAATTCAAATTCATGAATATGACAAATAAGCAGTGTCGATTCTGAAAATTGGCAGTATGTATTTAATAATGTATCAATATTCTCCATATGTAAGTTTAATACATTTCATTTATTAATAATTCTTTTACACTTTATTAAAGGCAATATCAATACTTTGTACTATAACTCTGAGATTTGCTCAATTTTTTCGGTTAACCAATCAACAGAAACTTTATCATCCTCTAAGACACAAGATATTTGAAGTTTAAGAATGCCGTATGCCAATGGAACCAGTTTTGCTGCAATATTAAAAAAGAAATGTTGATTATCATCGTAAATATTATCGAATCAAATAATAGAAAAAAGTAAAAAGAAATCATACATGCTCCCCAGAGTAATCCATCACATTCAATTTGGCGCACTTCATTTTCCATGACTTTCATATCAATTTCATCATCCCACGGTTTAACATCGAATATTATGTTAGATTTTGCAATTAATACCGGTTCTGTAAATACATTATAAGATCGTATTATTACAACAATAAAATATATGATTGCTGCATGACTGAAATAAAATATTTGAATGCAATATAAATATTTAAAAGAATAAGACAAAGACATACTTTATGATTTTTTCGCGGCGTACGCAGCAAGACGTTCTTCTCTAATTTTAGCAGCCGCGTCGTCTTCGCCCTACAAATCATATAAAAATAGATCAAATTAATAATTTTTTACAGCCAGATATTATAAAATTTGATTGTTATAAGTATGAATAAAGATAATGTAAATTAATGTTTCAGAATGTAGATAATGGGAAACATACTTCAGAATCTGACCCAAATAGGTCAATATCATCGTCATCTTCTTCTTTTGTTTGTGTTGATTGTTTTACAGGTGGCTTTGCAGAACATGCAACATCAGAGGTAGCTGGACACGATCCAATTACCATTTTGCTAAGTTTCTCAACCATTTCATTCACTTCAGTAAGACCTAGAAGAAATTGGATTTATGAATAAAAAATTATAATTTAAAGAAAAAAAATAAACATTAGTTATAATAAATACTTATTCAATGTTTCATTGTATTTTATATTTTCTTCATTCTTTCAAGTTTCCGTTGCAACTGAGCAATTGCCTCCTGTAATTATATAACAAAAAATTTTATTCTTCAATATTCCCGATCATTTATATGAAATGAATATTTAAGAATATGTAAGTTATATCTTGTCTGTAATCGTTTGGTTTTGTATGCTTTTGCCTCCAGAAAGCTAGTTTTTTCGGCCACAACTTGTTGAGCTTCTTTCATTTAGGAATGATATTTTTCTGTGAATATAAATATAATGAATAATATTAATAATTCTCTATAGGAATGACTGTAATAACAAAGATTGAGCGCATCAACCAAATCTGCACTCAATTGCGTCAGCTGTGCATGACGTCTGTCCACCTTCTCCAATGCCGCATCAATCAATGCACCCCTTGCTGTTACTTGTTCTAATTAAACAAATAAATTAAATATTAATATTTAATATTTTTTTTTTCAATTTTTTATTAAAATTCACCTCCAAGATCTAATAATTCAGGTGGATCACCTGCATCACTTTGAGGATTTGCTTCATGAAGTAAATGTAACAGTCTATCAATTTTAGACTCATCAATTTCGACGTCAGTCATCTCTGGTTGTCTCTTTAAAGTTTTAACTTCAACTTCTTCAGCAAATTGAACTGATTTTTTTGTTCCTTGTTCTTGTTCTGATTATAAAATGAATAAAATGAATAAAATGAATAAAATAATATATTAATTATAATAAAATAGAGTATTTTTAATATTTATACTTACTTATCATGTGTTCACGCTCTATATTGACAAATTATCAGTGACGAAACTAGCTGGAAAAAGTCCATTCATTTTTCATCTTGCGCCCGTCCGCCAATTCGGGTCAGAATCATCCAATATCTGAACTTCAATAAATATTAAGAGCAATTAAATAATTGTTTATTTTGTATTTTTACTTTTATAAAACAAATAACAGCTGATCGTTTATTAATTTTAAGAGGATGACCATTGATGATTATACTCTTTTTATTACAAGTCTGACAGGACATTATACTACTAGCAACCAACTCCTGAAAAAATTCAATTATCATTTGTTTCATTCATAACTCTTAATGATTATCAATCCGATTTTTTTTTTAAATATATTTACATATTAAAAAGCTATTACTTTACCATATTATCTCATTATTCCGTTTCTTGTAACACATGACTATCGACATGATGGGAATGGAATTGGATCATACATACTCGCGATAAATGTATTTAACTGAAAAAAGCGCGCATACTGAAATGAACATAAAATTTATTTAAAGTATGAGAATAATTTTCATACATAGAAGCCAACTTTATTTTCACCAATCTTGACTGGGAATATTATCATCATCGATACTATATACTTGTGAAATAATTTAAAAACATCCGTTAGCTTGATGAATTGAACGCATTTTGTAGTTAATCTACTCATGCACTCAATTCATCAGTTACCAGGGCACACCAACGAGGAGGTGGATGTTTGAATTGATCATTTATGAAATTTAATAATCACAAGTTGAAATATCATTTCATAGCGAATAAAAGCTTCATTAATGATTAATTCGTGCCCCAAAAATGTTGCTTTTTGGTTTCTGGAAGACTCATTTGTTTATAATGTAAATTGAAACCACATAACCATAATTGAATTTTATTATCTGTAACGGAATTTTTTGCCTTTTAGGAGGTTCTCAACTAATTTCGATAATGGTACCAAAATTCGGACATTTTTATCATTAAAAGAAGACGAAAATTGAATAATTTATTTCTCAAAAACAGTGTGGAGAATCAATTTGAAATTTTGGCTTTAAGTGTGTTATTAATCCAACTTTTAATGATAAAAAATTTCAGAATTTTGGTACCATTATTGAAATCAGTCGAGAACCCTTAAATTTCATTTTAATAACAATTGGTGTCACCGAAATGACCGTTGGTGTCACCGAAATGACCGTTGGTGTCACCGAAATGACCGTTGGTGTCACCGAAATGACCGTTGGTGTCACCGAAATGACCGCTGGTGTCACCGAAATGACCGTTGGTGTCACCGAAATGACCGTTGGTGTCGTTGAAATGAAATTCAGGATAATTAAAATTACATTTTGTGTATTCAAAATAACGTCCGCTGTCACTACTGTATGACATGCTTCAACGCGACTTCATCAAATATGATTAATTACAGCAAATGCATGTTGCATCATGATCAATGTCTGCAATTCTTCGTAAATATTCTTGCTTATCGCGTTCAATAACCTCGATTAAAGCAGGAATGGAGATTCGTGCAGTCTGCCTGTAATCAATAGGAAAATGATCAATTACATTCGTATTGAGCATTCGCAAGAAGTGATCACGCATTTTTCCGTGTTCATATTGTATTAATTCGGGCGCTAACCCATACAACAACGTAACCGCGAATGCTATCGAAAACACTCCGCAATCATACCCGTTGGGCTGTTGCTGAACTGTTGGGAATATAACCGTGTTATTATTCAATTCATATAAGGGAAATAATTTGCTTAGATACTTACGACAATCTTCATTTAGTACTTTCTGATTCAGAGAATCAAAAATGTAAATGTTTTGGGCGTCATAATAGCTGCAGACCCAGTGTTCATTGCGTACATTCAATATCTGAATATGCTTCTTGAACGGATAAGCTGGTTTTATTGTCTGCGGCATCTGTATTAACAAACAGCTTTGTTGTTTGTAAAATCCGTTGGTGAAATCTTCGCAAATTTCCTGGAACATGTCCATGTGGTCGCTGGTGAACTTTTCCTGGCGCGTGATTATGCCATCCGTATCATGTCTATGTTTAATTGCTCCATGCATTCTATCGCTGCTTTTTATGCAGACTCTAGATATGTCCGGCAAGGATACAGTGGAATCTGCTCTTCCAGAATCATTAATTCCACTAATGACCATCTGTTCCTTTAACCCACGGACTGGCATGCTTCTTTCCAATCTACTGTCAATGATTTCATGCAGCAAGAAATCATTATAAAAGTCTATCAATTTTGGGACCATTTTTTCCCAAACATAGACATCTCGATTAATAGTGAAAAGAAGCATTCCTTTCGGTGTCCAAAACAAAAAAATGCAACTTTTGGCTTGCGAAATTCCCATCGCTCCTATTGCTCTGTAATAGACATTGCTATTCCAGTTGACATCTGTAACATCTTTATTGAACCATGTATGAACACTGGTTATTTTCTTTTCAATGGCTTCTGCTGGTGTTACGTTTCTGGCCGCATAAGGACATTCGATAATTACTATCGTTCCATCCGCCATTATTCCTTCCGGTGAAGCTGCAAGCCAAGGATATTCTTTTTTCAAAATAATTCCGCAGTGGCGAACTTGGACTTTGTTCAATTGTTGAAAGTCCTTCAACGCTTGCTTCTTGCTGTTCATCAGATACTCTAAGACAGCTGAACCAGGTTTCATGTTTGTGGCTTTCGCAATTTCCTTCATCACATTTGCCGGAGATGTCCCTTTCTTCCATTTGTAGACACGCCCGAAATCGCGGTCCATCAAAAATTTGCGGCTCCAATATAACCATTGAATATTGTCATATTGGCCTCTGGTATCTCTTTCTGTGCGTTTCACATCTTTTCTTGCATCTTCCAACACTTCGATGTGCCTCATAAGTTGCTCTTTAAAATCATCAGGAGCAATATCAGGTTGTTGACTTCGGGTACCATAGTCCTCGGCACCGGATGACACCTTCAATACTTTATTAGATGTCTTCAATTTATCGTTTGAATCTACATTTCTTTTCCTTTTTCGTTGCTTCTCAACAGCTTTGATATTTTCCTCATTCTTTTTCAATCTTTCTAATTCCCCTCTCTTAACTGTTTCTGGAACAATCACTCCCATCGCAGTTTCATTTGTGGAAAGCGTTGCACCAGTATTGTGTGCCACAACCGCCACAGCAATATGGGCCCCGTAGGCACCACGCTGGGTCACCAAAGTCCTCTTTCCATTGTTGATTTTGCAAACGAGGGCAAAAAATGATTCGGCGATGTTCGATGTTTTTTGCTCCAGTAAACTTTTCACATGTTTTGTGAAAGCAATCATTGCATCTTGTATTGGATTAAATAATCCAACATTGCTCAACACCGGAACTAAATTTTGTTCATCGGCTTTTGTTGTGCCGTCACAAAAATATTTCGCACATTGTCAGTGACTTCCAAACACGTGAAACGCGACATTTTTTATGTCGTTCTTCAATTTTTCTATTTTTTGATCCATATCGTACTCTTGGCAAATACGGTACTTTGCAGCAGTTCGTACGTCTCGGACAATCCGCTCTATTGTACTGTATATATGTCCTTTCAGTTCCCTTACTAGAGCCTGCTTCCCACCTTGGCCCAAGCGACGTAGCGTCAGAATTTTCCTCAAATTTTTTCGGAGACATCTGAAAAGATGATTGACACAGTCTTGTAGCATCGGTGTTCTTTTGGTACTTTGCTCATGTTTTCGGCTCGATTGCAAATTACGCAATAGCGATTCCGACATCCGTAAAACAAAACTTTACCAGTTTTGTGCCCAATGATAACTGCTGTTCCTGCGTCAGAGTTTCCACCTGATGCATAACTTCTTTTGGCCCAAGCGCCATCAACGATAACTGAAACGAGGGGGATTCCTTGATCATTCACTGACCCCGTTTCAAGCGCTATCCGGCGTTCTTCTTCTCCCGCGGCTTTCATAACGCTCTCAGCGCATTGGACCCATCGGTCGAAGATATCTTTTTCGCATAATTTCATGTATGTTTTCGAACTCATACATGAAATGTTTAGCGCAGCCAACATTTGCTCCATCTGGGCATGTCCAAATCCTGGCGCATGTGATCCGACAGCAGCGGCTTCGTTGATGCTTAACGAGTTATTGGTTTTAACATCAGGCTCGGACCAAATCTTGTCAACTTGTCCACACATTTCACATTCGAAATAAAACAAATGCATCATCCTATAAATACCTAACATGAAAAAAAACAGCTCGATACATTCATAAACGCAGCTTATATATATATATATACAAATGATATTGATCATATTATACATTGAACCAAAAAAAATTATTTCCCATTATGAATCATGAAGTGGAAATTATAAATAATTTAAAAAGTCTATTAATTATTATAATTCACGCAAACAGTTAAACAAATAAATAATGAAGAACAATCACTTTTCATAAATAAAATGATAAATATTCATTTATATATCCTATATGATATTTATCACTCTATAAAATAATCTGTTTGAAATAAAAAATAAAACTATATTTTTGTATAAGCTCATATGTGTATACGAATGAACTTAACGATATATATATATTATAGATATAAAAAAAATATTATTTGCCATTATCATTCATTGAGTGAACGATTATGAATGTGAAGAACTGTCTATTATTAATAATCATAATTTATGCGTATAGTAATAAAATAAAACCATATAATCAAAAACAATTATTTTTCGTGAATAAAATTAAAAATATTCATATGTATATGTCATATATACATGATATTAATATCATTCTGTACAAACCTATCTTTGGATAAAATAACACGATACATTATTGTAAATGTTTATATATATTGTTAGGTCCCAAGTGACCTTTACCCTCATTTCTGACGTCACGCGCCTGCGCTCTGTCGCAGCGCGCTTATTTCAAATAAATACTCTTGCATCTCGAAACATGTTCTTATTTTAGTAATTAATCGATTCATTTATTGTATTGAATATTCTTTATATAATATAATATTTCATTTACTTCATGTAATAGTAGCTTTTACTTTAGAAATATCTATTTTTAACTGAGTATGAATACCAATGTCACATGAGAACTTCCCGTCAAAATCGCTTCTCGATGAAACAGAAGAAATTAAAACCATGAATAACTTTCTCACACTAAAATGCTTATTTCACATAACGTATAAAATTTGAAACTTAACTAAAACTTTCATTAATTCGACTCCACGATTTTTCCAAGAAATATTGTTAACTAAAATCAGCAAATTGTAAGGTATCCCTACCTATTGAACTGTTCGACCAATAAGAGTCACCCTTTCGTCACATCCAACGAATTGTTAAATTGTTAACGTAAATTCAACCAATAGAAAATAACGTTTCAAACTGCTGACAGAAATATTCAAAGCTAAGTAAAAACTTGTCTGTAAAAACTGAATACGCAACAAATCTCATCAGTTCTCACATACCACCTATACGTCTAAGACAGTTCTCAAACACCACCGATACGTCTAAGACAGTTCTCACACACCACCGATACGTCTAAGACAGTTCTCACATACCACCTATACGTCCAAGACAGTTCTCAGTTCTCAATCAACACCGTAGATACGACTAAGTTATACATCCTCAATACCAAGTACTACTTATACGCTTTCTCGAATCAAGTTCACGAACACATTCATTCATAATTCTACGTCAGTTAATACATAAATCTCGAATTCCAGTAAATCAAGTAAAATCAGAATCTTTGTGTCAATTGTTCTTGTAATGATAATTCAAGTTTAAGTCAATAACGGTTTTCAATGCAATCATAAATTGTTTTTCAATTATACCTATAGACGTATCGAGAACTCAGTTAATAATTAAAAATCGTAATTTAAGTGCATCAAAGACATTTATAATCGTTACTCAATATTGTAATTCACCAGTTCATGTGTTTAATCAATAAATCAATTAATAAGTGTTTCAAATAAATTTATAATCATCTCTAATTCACTTCATAACATCCTTACGCTTCAGCTACGCATAGTAGTGGCAGGCAACGATCCTCTACCAAAATAAAAATATTTCTGTTTTTTAAAACCCACGTCCAACAACACCTACGACGTAACAGAAAAATGGTGGCAGCGGTGGGATCGCTTGCCTGAAGTGTAAAGTGAATTAAGAACAATTAAATAGTGAGACAACATAAAATCAAAGAACAGTTAAAACAAGTGAAAATCAATAATATTAAAACAAAACACACGAATCACCGAAGAAATAAGAACAGATAAATTAATTCAAATTCAAAAATAGAAAAGAAAACATAACAATCCATAAACACATAAATTAAATCAAAAAAAAAAGAATAAAAAAATATAATAATAAAGAGGAATAACTCAGTAGAAACATCTGAAGCTAGAAACGCAAACATCAGCAAAAGTAACCGACATTAACAATTCACACCTGGCAGAGGAAAGCAGTCAACGTCATCGGAGCCTTGCCTTACACGACCTTGCAGAGACAAACACCTCATACAACACCATCAGCAAATTCTTCACTAGCTTTATTTAAGTTTACATTATTGTGAGTCGTAAATATTTCTTCACTTTCATCTCTTATTCTTTTCTTTTTTTCTCTTAACTTCATTATATTACACACAACATCATCATCTTCATTGAATTTCCGAAAATTTTTTTTAAAAAAAAAAAAATAATAAAATAGTAAAATGACTGATCGCGATAACATTTTTGGACAACCGTCATCCGGCGCTAATAATGATAATAATCAAACAATCGGGATCCCTCCCACAACGTCTATTGCAGACATCGTTGAAATGATGCGTATACAATATCAAGACACGATTAAGTTTCGAGAAAAAATGGAGACGCAGAATCAAGAAATGTGTCAGTTTCGAGAACAAATAGAAGCAAAATTCGCGACGTTCTTGGATAGAACCAACCGCCCTAGACGACGACATAATTCCGCATCTTCACTATCCTCACACGACTCAGATCACGATATTATACACACAAACAGTCGTTTACAACATGTTCCAATACCTGCTCCAATAATACCTACACTAGTTCCACAAAACCCGACACCAATAATTCCACGACCACCATCACCCAATACACATATCCCGACACCCGTTCCAGAAACACAAATGATAATACATGATACAAACTATCCTTCTACTACAACTAGTTTCAGCTCACCACCTAACATAACTCGACGCAACACACCTTCACTAATTCCAAAAGACTACACACAATCCATTCCATACTTTGACGGCACCCCTATGTGCTATGATGCAAGCGAACTCGTAATACACTGCAAAAACGCATTATCATACATACCACAATATAAAGAATATGAAATTTTGGCATTATTAACGGGCAGACTGAAAGGCGAAGCACTACGACGCGCTTACAAAGCAAAATTACGTACAGTACAAGACTTAATAAATTTCATCAAGGAAAATTTTGATAAACCAAAAACATATTTTAGTCTCAGAAATCAAATCCTTAAATTAGAACAAGGAACACACGAATCCATGAATACATATATTGCACGCGCACAAGAGCTATTATCTGACTGTACTGAGTGTTTATTGACATCAAACGTACCAAATAAAGAATCAGCAAGACAGACTTTAAATGATGACATAACTAACGGTTTTGTTCATGGAACATTGAAAAAATATTTGAGACTTTTTACCATAAAAAATTTCCCAGATTTCGCGGCTGCTTGCGCTGAAGGTCGTAGAGCAGAAGGAGAATTAGCAGAATATCCACAACTAGATGACACAGATATGATAAGACAAGACTGTTTTTTATTACAAACCACGAACTCTGTCGAAGCAAACAATTACATTAACAACAATTACAGACCAATTTGCACTTTTTGTCAAAAACCAGGACACACAATTGACATTTGCTTTGAACGCACAGCTCAGACCAATAATCAAAATTTCTCACTACAACAAAATTCAAACGTTAGAAACTATAACAACTCCAGTATTCAAATATGCAATTATTGTCAAAAACCAGGACACACACTCGACATCTGTTTTAAACGTAGAGCTCAAGAAAACAAACAAAATTTTACACCTCAACAAAACTCAAATTTTATAAACACCAACAACTTTAACACTCAAATATGCAACTACTGTCAAAAACCAGGACACACAATTGACATTTGCTTTAAACGCACAGCTCAGACCAATAATCAAAATTTCTCACTACAACAAAATTCAAACGTTAGAAACTATAACAACTCCAGTAATCAAATATGCAATTATTGTCAAAAACCAGGACACACACTCGACATCTGTTTTAAACGTAGAGCTCAAGAAAACAAACAAAATTTTACACCTCAACAAAACTCAAATTTTATAAACACCAACAACTTTAACACTCAAATATGCAACTACTGTCAAAAACCGGGACATACATTTGATATTTGTTTTAAACGCAAAGCTCAAGAAAATATGCAAAAATCAATTTATCAACAAAATTCAAATATATTAAACTCTAACGATTATAATGTTAAAACTTGTCACTATTGCAAAAAAATCGGGCACTTGATTAGAGATTGTCGTAAAAGAATTTATAACGGTAACATACAAGCCACTGACGGCTTTGCGAATTCAAACAATCAGCAGTATCCGGGAAACGCGAGTGCGCCCCGACTGTCTGGCGCGACAACGGGGTTGAATTACAGCGCGCCAACTCAAACTCAGGCAAATACACAGACGAATACACAAGAAACTACATTCCAGAACCAGACATACTAAACACTAAAGAAATACGAATTTCGAGTGCTGAATGTAAAATTGCAAACACAACTTCTTATTCTTCACCATCAATTTTTATAGAAAATAACAGAATAAAAAACGATCAAGCCTGCTTTCTCATAGACACCGGATCTCAATTAAATCTTATCAAAATTAATCAACTAAAAAATATATTTAATATAGACAAAAGACCTTGAGCATTTAAATGACGAGGAACGCTGCGCTGTACACAATTTAATCACAGAATATGCTGACTTATTTTATCTTTCTGGCGAACCTCTACGTTCAACAAACGTTATAACACATCGAATCATTACAACTGATGACGTACCTACTAATACAAGACAATATCGTTATACGTTGACACAAAAAGAAGAAATAGAAAAACAAATAGAAAATTTATTGAAAATGGAAATTATTCAACCCTCAGCATCCCCATACAATTCACCTTTATGGATAGTACCAAAAAAACCAGACGCACAAGGAAACAAAAAATGGCGATTAGTTATAGACTATCGGAAAATAAACGACAAAACAATTGGCGACGCATATCCACTTCCATCGATTAACGACATTCTTGATCAATTAGGCGGTGCAAAATACTTTTCTATCTCCGATCTTGCTTCAGGTTTCCATCAAATAGATATGAATGAAAATGATAAAGAAAAGACAGCTTTTACTAAGCCACACGGTCATTACGAATTTAATAGAATGCCATTTGGTCTCAAAAACGCACCTGCAACATTTCAAAGATTAATGGATTTAGTATTGCGCGGATTACAGGGCAATGAGTTATTTGTATATTTATATGATATTGTTATTTACGCTCGATCAATGGAAGAACACAACACAAAATTTATAAAACTCGCAAATAGATTAAGAAACGCAAATTTAAGTCTTCAAACTGAAAAATGTCAATTTTTAAGAACAGAAGTTAAATATCTCGGACACATTATCGGTAAAGACGGCGTGAAACCCGATCCTGGAAAATTAAAATCAGTAAAAGAATTTCCAATTCCAAAAACACAGAAAAACGTCAAAGAATTTTTGGGTTTAGCAGGATATTACCGACGTTTTATTAAAGATTTTGCTGACATCGCCAAACCACTCTCAGATTTAACAAGCAAAAACAACGACTTTGAATGGAATTTTGAACACCAAGTAGCCTTTGAAACATTAAGAGATAAATTATGTGAATCTCCTATACTCATTTATCCAGACTTCAACAAGCCATTCGTAGTAACAACAGACGCATCAGGTTTCGCTGTCGGTGCAGTTTTATCTCAAGGTGAAATAGGCAAAGACTTACCAGTAGCATACGCCTCACGAGTCATGAATAAAGCCGAACAAAATTATCAAACGACGGAAAAAGAAATGCTTGCTGTAGTATTCGCACTCAAAACTTTTCGACCTTACTTATATGGAAAACAATTCACACTTATTACTGATCATAGACCTCTTGTTTGGATTAGCAATTTTAAAGACCCCTCATCACGCGTGATGAGATGGCGCGAACGTATCAGAGAATTCGATTTTAAAATCCAATATAAACCCGGTAGAATAAACACTAATGCTGACGCATTATCAAGAAATCCAGTTGTTGACATAGAACCAAGAGAATTGTACATGGTTAACGTCACATGGAAATCGAGCAGCTCAGACTCCAATGCTGAAGATTGGACAGGCTGGCTTCCACATACACAAAACACAAATCTCGAACGCCTAGAACATCTGAATGCTTTAGTAGATTTAATCCACGAACCCCCAGATGACATGAGAAATACAAAACAACGAAAAATAACAGATAACATAAATACAGAAATCATAAAAAATACAGAAATCATGGAAAATACAGAAATCATAGATAATAAAGAAATCATAGAAAAAACAGATACACTCACCACCATATTCATCAGATAAAAACACCAAGAAAAAGGCTAGAAAAATTAGTGAATCATAAGAAGAATTAACAAATCTCGACTCAAGCAATGATAATGAATACACACTAGAAAAAAATATTCCATTACCTCCATCACATACATCATCAGAAACAAAGACAGCAAGCGAAAATGAAAACAATAACAGAGAACATTTCCTACAGAGAATGATGAGAAATAACAATAATACACAAGAAGAATCTTTAGCTACCATAAATATCGCTGACGACAATAATCACATTTCTGACATTAATCAACAAATTTTACAAATAAATAACTCTCCAAGTTCAGAAGGAGAAATTAATAATATAATAATTGCAACAGCTGAGATATATCCGGAAGTAAACGAAAATAATGCACCACGACAATCACCTGATCATAACGAACATAGAATAAAAAGAAAACGTAATTGTAATAAGAGTAACAGTGGGTCAGGGACACGATCAGCTGACAGACACATTCCATACACGCGACCTAAGAAGATAACAAAGTGCGACGACACAACGACTTCAACGAACAGTGACTCTCCAACACGATCAGACAGAATAAACGCTATAAACACTCCACCATCAGAAACACATGACGCACACGATGAAATAATGGAAATAAAAGATACACAAATCCCACTATCACCTACTCCACAAACACAAGTAACACAACAGCAAATTATACCAACACAAGGACAATCAACGGTTAGAGCAAATACTCAAATTTTTACAAATGTTATTGAATCAACCGACAATTTAGACATGAGAAAAGATAATAACATCTGCTTTCTAGAAACAGACGGAGCTCCTATAGACGACGTAGGACGAAAACTAATACAAAATGGTCTTATACCACCTCCATCCGATCAAACAGGATACCAAATCTCAGACATTGCTGTAAATTTCACTAAAAGTAAAATCATATTTGGAATAATCATAGGAAAAAAGAATTCAAAAATAAAAGAAGAAAATGACTTGAATAATGCTTTAAAAAATCTAGCGAATAAATTAAAAGAATTAAATGTTAAATCAGCGAGTATATCACAAGGATTGAGCGTTTTCGATATTAATTTTTGGCGTAAAATAAAAAACACACTGAAACTTACATTAATTGGCAGCAATATTAAAATTACAATTTGCAAAGAAGAAATAATAACACCAAATCCAAATCAAATCCAAAATATTATTAAAGAAAATCATGAAACTCCATTCGCAGGTCATAAAGGAGTAACAAAAACTTTCAATAGAATAAGACAAAGTTATTTTTGGAAGAAAATGAAAACCGATATCGAAAATTATATTAGAAAATGTGAAAGTTGTCAAAAGAAAAAATTAGTCCGCATTAAAACAAAACAACCTATGGTTTTAACTGACACCGCTATCAACGTATTTGATAAAGTAGCACTAGACAATGTTGGACCATTAGAATTACTAGAAAATGGCAACAAATACATATTGACCATGCAAGATGATCTTTCAAAATACTGTCTAGCCGCACCCATGAAACATATCACTGCTGAATGCGTAGCAAAAACATTTGTTGATAATTTCATAACTCGCTATGGCTGTCCTAAAGCAATACTAACAGATCAGGGGACAGGATTCACAAGTTCTTTAATGCGCAATATGGCAAAACTATTCAAAATTAAACAAATAAGAACAACGTCATTTCATCCACAGTCAAACGGTGCACTTGAGCGTAGCCACCAGGTGTTGACAGATTATTTAAAACATTACGTCAGCAAAGGTAACTGGGATCAGTGGTTGCCACACGCCATGTTCGCCTGTAACACAAGCAAACACGAAGCAACAAATTACACCCCACATGAAATAGTCTTTGGACAACCTGCACTCATTCCATTTGAACTCAAAACCACAAATAAATTAGGTACATATGATGATTATGTTTATGATTTAGCTTCCAGACTCACTGAAATACGAAATATCGCCAGAACAAATCAGGAAAAAGCTAAAGAAATTTCAAAAGCATATTATGACAGAAAAATAAATACAGTACCATTTCATGTAGGACAGTACGTATACATACTAAAAAATATAAAAAGAGGGAAATTCGATGATAATTATATTGGACCATATCTTGTGACTGCTACTTTTCCTGACAAACAAAATATAGAAATTCAAAAAACTCAAAATACAAAAAAAATAATACATTGTAATCAAGCGAAAATTGCACATATGACTGACGACAGCTCCAGCTCAGAATCCTCTAATAGCTAAAATTTATTCTCAACAAATCAGAAAATAAAATAAATCAAATAATATAATTAAATATAAAACAAGTATTCTACAGCTACACACTCACACCAACATCAAACGCACACTTTCTTGAATTCCGTTTTGTTCTGATCTTCGCCAACACACTCATGCCCATACGCTCAACATTATTTCACACTCCGCTTTGTGCGAATCTTCGCTGACCCAACTTCATATTCGCAGCACACGAAGTACAAAACTGCAAGACGCTATAGATATATTAAACACGCACTAAACGCTATTGAACTAAATAAACAGTGGAACACTATAGATATACTACACGAAGAAACACCAGTTATAAAAAAAAAAAAAAAAAAAAAAAAAAAAAAAAAAATAAAAGAGGGAGTGGTCCCTCATATATATATATAAAAAAAAAAAAGAAGGTATTATAATCATAAATAATAATAATGATGAATGAATAAACAAATAAATCAATAACACAAAAAAATATATAAAAAAAAATATAAATAATTGAATAAATAAATACATTTCAATCTCAATCCATTGCAAACAAATACATAAGTATACAGGGTGTGGCGGAATAAATGTCTTTCCCTTTATAGACATACATTAGATACTATTCTGATGCAAAATTTCTTTGACTACTGCAAATCGGTCTATCTGATTTTGAATTATTAGTTAACTAAGAGTGGCCAATCAGAGTGCGTAATTTTCGCGCTACAAAAGTGGAAGGGTGAAGGTGCAAAAAAAGGATTTTAAAATCGACCTCTGGTAAATATTCTTGAAGTCGGTATTACCCTGGGTCCTACGGTCATTTTCTGACACTAGATGGGCCCGCTACGCTTTTCCAGATGAGTTTTCTGACGAAATTTCTTTCCCTTGAGCGACGCGAGTATACTGAGTGTACCAAAAAGTTATGTGCTTACGAATGCTTCATCATACTGGCTCTAAAATTGTACAATGACATTAATATTTTCTCTTATCGTTTTTTTGTTTTTTTTTTTTTTTTCATTTACACAAGCGGTATTTGAGAATCCAATTTGATTGTATCAAATTTTTCGCGACATTAAAAATACTCTAAATAGTTTTCGATTTGTTTTAAGTAACAGTCGCACACTAAAATAAGATACTATTCGAAAGTTTCAATTATTTAATTTGACATAAATGATTATTTCGTTAAAATGTTTTTTTTTCATCATTTTCCATTGAACAAATGGATCTTGATGGATATGGTCATGAGAAAAAATAAAAATTACTCGACTCTCATGTTCAATGTAGGGAAAATCGTGATATGGGCATTATGAAAAATGACT
>OW445492.1:0-130000 GCA_918226075.1 Microctonus brassicae | reverse complement strand
GAATTATAATTATAGTCGCAGAAGATGTTGAATAAATTAATGGATAAATAAATAAATTGAAGATTAGAATGAACTGATTGATGAATGAAATGAGAAAAATAAAAATTAGATGTGAATTAGGATCAAATGTTTGTTATATTGTGACCACCAAAAATTTTTCAGAATTTTGTGAATATTTTTTGTTTTGAAAAATTATTTGTAGATTTTAATTTTATGGCAGGAAGTAATTTCATTTGTTTTTTATTATTATTATGGTGATAATTGTCAGCCTATGAATTTAAATTTTAGCATTATTAAAATTTAAACAAATAATTAAAATAATTGAAGAAATAATATAAAATTTAGAAGAAAAAAAATAAATAGAAAAATTGAAATAATTTTTTTATTTTTCTTTTTCTTTTTTTTTTTTGCTTTGTTGAATAATTTGAAGGCTTGATTATTACCAATGTAATGCATTCTATATTATATTTTAGTTATTTAAAATTTTGGTTAAAATTATTTTCTTAACTAATTTCTTCATTTAAAAATGTTTATGTTTTATTTCAAAGGTCACAATATATTTGTATTATACACAAATAATTTTCAAAATAACAATTCAGCCTACAATGGGAAGGGACCACAGTACAATATCTATGTTAGAATCAATTTATATTTAGTACACAGCCTGATCTACCTTTAAAAAAAGAGAAAATAAATTGAAAAAAAAAATTTTTTTGTTCATTATTAATTTGCGTTTATTTTCATTATTTGAAAAAAAACTGAATGAATCAATGCATATTTATACATTGTGACACGAAAATATAAAACCAATACATCCATATATGTATATTTATTATTAAAATCAGAAACATTAAATAATAATAAATAAAAGTGAATAAATAAAAATTCAATTTGACGTCCACAAAATGCTGAAAAAAAAAATATTCAACAGTTTATGTAATTCATATATTGACGCTAAATATTCAAATAATTTATAATAAAATAAAAAAATAATAACAAAAAAAAATACATTTCGATCAAATTAATAAATACATTAAATTATTTTTGAATTAAATTCAAATTGTTAATTAAAAATTAATACGAGCATGAAAATCAACGTTAAATTCGTTAACTCTAAAATTTATTAATAAAGTAAATATATTCCGAATACCACGAAAAATATAAATAAAATAAATAAATAAATGAATGAAAATAATACAGAATTTTTGTAATATTTGTGCATAATTATCAAACAATTTATTTATCAATTTATAACGATAATAATAATAATAATAATAATAATAATAATAATAATAATAATAATAATAATAATAATAATAATAATAATAATAATAATAATAATAATAATAATAATAATAATAATAATAATAATAATAATAATAATAATAATAATAATAATAATAATAATAATAATAATAATAATAATAATAATAATAATAATAATAATAATAATAATAATAATAATAATAATAATAATAATAATAATAATAATAATAATAATAATAATAATAATAATAATAATAATAATAATAATAATAATAATAATAATAATAATAATAATAATAATAATAATAATAATTTATATTTTCATATGTATATATTGTTAGGTCCTATGGGACCTTCCGCCATCTTCATGACGTCTGCGCTTTAGTCGCAGCGCATTCTTTTGAATACAATCACCTCGCATTTCGAAATCTGTCTTTATTTTAATATAAAATAGAATAATATAGAATTTCACTTATTCAATGTAAAAGTAACTTCATATTTTAGAAATACTTATTTCTAGCTGAAACCGAGAATCATTTATTGCAAATTCTTTGTCACTTCCAAGAATTGTTTGAAAATGCTGATGAAAAAATATTCAAAGCTAAGGAAAATTTAATCTATAAAAACAAACGCTCAAAGAGCCTCGCCAGTTCACTGTCTACATCCACAACGACGACAAGTTCACTTAACCACTTTTCAACGATCACGTCAGTTCAATTTACCAACAGTCGCGATAATAAGTCGACAACAATCAATTACTATTCATTCATAATCTAAGAGCACATCTACGACAATTCAATCATCTTACATATCCAATTCAACGTATCCAAACTACAATCCACATTCATACGTAGTGAGCCACCGTTCCTCACTCATCAATTCCATTAAATCACAACTCAAGCTCTTTAATCTTTGAACCGATATTCGTCAAGTGAATTCAAGTTAATGTTAAATAGACAATAAGTTAAAAGTGTAATCTTGTGTAATAATTTAAGTGATTTTACCAATAAATACAAATAAAGTTCATTAATTGTTCTCGAAAATAAAACATCCTCATTCACTTTCAACATCCTTGCACTTCAGCTGCGCATAGCAGTGGCTGGCAACGATCCCATTAAAAATAAATATTTTAAAACTCGTCTCCACGTCCAAATTACATCCAGGACGTAACAATATATATACCACTTCACATTTATCATTATATAAAAATGTATTTTGTAATAAAATAACACGGAAAATTTGTAAATGCTTATATGTAATTAAGAAATGAAATTCATCATCTGGTTGCGATGCGAAAAAAATAATTTCCCATTATGAATTATTCAGTAGTGAAAATCAAAATGATTCAAAGATATAGTCTAATAATAATTATAATTTACGCGTATAGTAAAATACAACCATAATGAAGAACAATAATTTTTCGTAAATAAAATGATAAATATTCATTTATATATATTCTGTATGATATTTTTATCATATATATATATATTAATGAAATTAATCATCATAATAATTCAAATAATAAAGAATAATATCATTTTTTATAAATAAATTTATAAATTATCATACATGTATCCCATATGATATTTATCATTTGTTTACTTCTATTATATAAAAACGTATCAACAAATAAAAGAAAATTTTGTCGCAGTATTTTTGACAATACAGTCACATTTCAATTATACTGAAAATGAAAAATGAAAATGAAAAAAAAAAACAGTGTACATGTAACTTACCTCAAATGACTTTTTCGACCCTTTCTACTATATCGTCGAGCAGCTAGAGAAACTTTTTTCGTTTTTATATTCCAATTTTTATGTAATCGATTCATGATATACTTATAAAAATGTTAATCACCTAGATAAATGGCGGAATAATTCTAAAAACTTATATTTTATTTCAATAAAGTAACACAAAATCAAACTTTTCACTGTTTAAACAATTTATTATGCAGAGATTTTTTTCATGAAATAAGAATTTTCACAAAGAATAGCTGCGTCTATATATTTATCACAAGAACTTTGCAACAGTCTCTATCAACACAATTTATATTTATCACAATTATAATATTTCAAATATAATTTTGATCACACATATACACTTTCGAAATGTTAGTACGCACAATCACAATGATCTATAACTTATTTATAATGATAAATATAATTAATCATATACACTAATATAAATATAATTACAGAACATCTTCTGCGCAACGTATTTCGTCGTATACTATTATACGCGTTCGAAAGACAGTAAGAAAGTGACGAATCATTTGTATATTTTCTGTTACTCGTCATACAAAGTCGTTCACTCTCCTGTACCAAAACATACCAAGTGTAGGAAAAAAAAACAAAGGACTGAAATACTTGGAACTTTGAGTATAGTGTATAAATAATATATATATATATATATATATATATATATAACTATATAGACAGATATGTACATACAAATGAGGAAATTGCGTTTATCCCAACACTAATTCACACACGTAAACAAAAAAAACAAATAAACAAATATACATATATCTCATAAACATGTATTATTGTAGTTTATATATATATATATATATATATATATGAAAACCGAAGGGCAAGAGAGAGGGAAGAGGGCGGAGCTCTGGATACACATAGAATCAGAATAGATATTATGCGTGATAATTATGTGTGAACCGAGCGCTCCGCCCCAGTGGTGTGATGTAGCAGTCGTTTCTATGGCAATCTGTGGGCAAATGCTCCATCACATCACTGCTTCGCCCTCGCCCGTCCTTTTTGTTGCATATATATGATTTAACGATCTATTTTCTTATATTGTTTCAATTACTCGAAATTGATTTATTTGTTTTCATTGACAAATATGTAACTATACAAATAAAAGAAAAAAATTATTATCGCATCTATATGCGCGCCACTTGGATAAAAAAATATTATACTACATAATATATACATTTTGTGAACATTTATTTCCCTGTAAATGCACATATAAAATATATAATTCTGTATCAACCGAAAGCTCCGGTTCCTCTTTCGCTTTCATATACAAATCCCAGTTTATTATTAGAGTATAGGTATAAAAAACAGTTGCTATAAATATACATGGTGCACATAATATCTAAACGTTTCTTCATATTTAAACAAATATAAATTTGAATATTGTTTGCATCTGATGTGAATACTATGTAAATTTAACTCAGAGTTAAAAAAAAAGGGCATTTTCAATATTTGGTATACAATCATCAGAAATTACTTCAGAAAAAAAAATGATAGCTCCCAGCTTTGAACCTGCGACCTCATCATTCGTTCGCAAATGGTATACCATTAAGCAACCAAACTTACTGTTGTCAGTTGATTCTATTATATATGCATCATTAAAATGCGAGTATAAGTATGAAATTATTTGTTGGATATAATTTGAATTTTTTTTGAATATTATCCTAAGGTAACTCATTCATAAAATTAGATAAAAAAAATTCTTCATTTATTCTGGCCACTTCATATTGAAACCTGCAAATCATTTTACGTTCGGAGACAACTACAAGTGTCATTGTTACATTAGGAAAAGGAAGGAAAAAAGTACTTTGACGCTCCATATCATTGTCGATTATTGCAGCTTACACATACGTCACGCACGCTTGTGTGAGTAAATTTGCTACTTCCCTCCGTTTATATGCTTTGCGGCTCGAATCCGGTATAGCTGAGAGCCCCCAACACGCATAACGCGCATGCGATGCCTGGGATTCCATGGAACGTTGTTGGTTACTGGACCGAGCTCAAGACACAATGGTAGTGACCCCTGCATCGCGGCATAGCGGCCAGAGGTGATGCCTGATGAACGAACAGTATCGCGCGGTGTTCAAGGACTCATCGATGAAGTGGGGCCCAATCTGTAATGGAAAAGTTGAAAGATTTATATCTAATTGCATTATTCGTAACCACGTAAAATAATTTTATTTTTACTTTTTGTACTTACCACTTTTCCGCCAATGATTCCCGTCCAAACATTTTTCTTAAATCTGTCCTGGACACTTTTCGAGTCATCAACAAGCAATGGGTTCTCCCGTGTCCAAAAATGTTTATTTCGTTTGTTGATGAACCCATTGCGTTGAAATGTTGCCTCATCCGTGAACATGATATTCAGAAGGAACCCGGGTGCGCGTGCTTCTTGGTCGATGATCCACTTGCAAAATTCCACGCGTGCAGCACGATCTGTATCGCGTAGATGCTACACGCGTGTGTAATGGTATGGACGCATCTTCTCTCTTTTCAGCACGCGCCCGACAGACCGCGGGGATATATTTGTCTCCCGGGCAACTTCACGGATGCTCCGCGTTCCATCCTGGTCGAATTGGTCCAGGACTTGCTCCTCTTTCCTGGCCGTCAACACACTCCGGCGGGCCTCACACTCGCGTTTGTTGGGAAGAACAGTCCCCGTCTCCACCAAACGCGCCCACGTGCGTTGGATTGTTTTAGGCGCAGGTTTATGCGGAGCATTCGGGTAATGCTCTGCATAAGCCTGCGCCGCGTGCGTCGCGACACAGCCGTTTTGGCAATATATGCGGATCATTTCCGAATATTCAAAGTTTGTATAAACCGGCATGATACAAAGCAATAATAAAATTTCAAGCGGAACCAAACAAAATATAAAAATATGAAAAAAAAAAACAAATATAGAATAAAAAAACAAAAAAAAACACGAAATAAAGATTTGAAAAAAAAAAACAATAAACCAATTTTATAAAATATACCAAACAACACCCAATCAAAAAAAACTTTAAGCACTTATTAGAATGAAATATAAGATTTGAATTATAATATAATTAAACTAATTCGCTAAAAATTAAATTAAAATAATTAAAACCCAAACACCAAAAAATGAAAAAAAAAAAAATTAAAACTAATATATTGTTAGGTCGCATGCGACTTTCCCGCTTCCCCCCCCCCCCCCCCCCCCCCCGTAACTCCAATCATTCATTTATAATTCGTCGCTCTGCGACCGCACCTCAGAATATGTTATTAATAATTCAATTGTAATTATAATTATTACTATTTCTTATTAGCTAATAAGTCAATATTTTTATGTCCCGTGGGAAACGCTTCTATCCTCCTTCCCACTGGAAACCTAAGTCCTTTGTCAGCAGTACATCTTACGAATGCTGCAACCAAAATGCTGAGTAAGACGTTTACTGTAAAGACGCATCAACTTACCTTATAAATTTTCCCATCTTCTTTCCATACTTATAATTTTACGTTTAGTCAGTCTTGATTTTCGCTTCAGCTCGTCAACATCTTATTTTGACCAGTAACTATTTCGAACTTAAAAGCATTTTCTTACTAAATCTTTGTGAAAAGAGTCAATAACCACTCATGTTTTCAAGCGATTAAATAAATAAACTCAAAAATTGATCAGTTACAATTTGTCAGATAGATTTAAATTAAGAATAAGATCGTGCGAGTGAGTTAATAAGTGCAAGGTTGTGAACGAAGTGAATCATAAGCAAAAAACTGTTCAAGACTCTATTAATTAATCAATAAACCAATGTTATAATCGTAAAGTTTAAAGTTGTCTTAAACAAATAAATTACAAGTTGAATATATTTGTGAGTTCATATCTTTTCAAATAAAAAAAACACTAATTCACCTCTACCATCCTATACATTTCAGCCACGCATAGCGGCGACAACGATCCCTTACCTTTAATAAAAATTTTTGAAGCTTGTTATTAAGTCCGAAAAATACATCCAGGACGTAACAATATACAAATTAATTTGAAATAAAAAGTGAAAAAAGCACACAAAAATTGAATTGAAAAAAATATAAACTACACGAAAAATATGAATAAAAAATGAAAAATTATGCATGCACTTAAATGAAAATCTGAAATTGAATTTAACACACTAAAAATCGTAAATGAAAAAATTACACATAAATATAAAAAAAAATGAATATATAAGATGCTCAATCGCTGAAATCCGCTAAAATTCGCTAAATCGCTTATTCGCACACACTGATCTTCACAACTCGAGAACGTATTCAAGAATGATGGAAAGCTCTTCGAAAAGCAACAAATAAAGAAAATTTAAAAAACAACCTAATCTTAAAAAAAAACTAAGTATTGTATCCTGTATGCTCGAAAACCCGTCAGAACATATGTTTTCGCGAGTAATAACTTTATGGTGGGCTATTTCCCCAATGGCACTGAAATAAGAAGAAAGTGTTGGAGAAAGAACCAACATTGAAATCAAAAGATTGCTACCATACGGAAAAAAAAAAGGTTTTTATCATAAAATGCCAAGAACACATGTTGGGATTATTGAACTTAATCCACACTGCTCAATAAAACCAAAAAAAAAAAAAGGTTTGTTGTAAAGATCAGAAACTACTATCTCTAAGTTTAAAGTTTGGAACGTGATTGAACGGAATGTATACCTGGTAACGAGAATTTGTTGAACAATAAAATGCATAGTAGAATTTTGAATCCCAATGAATTGTTCATAAATATATCCAAGGAGTTGACGGAAAGAGTCTTAGCACTCATTTTAAGATTGAATTTTTTTTTTTTCTAAGAGTATCTAGTAGTGTAAAAGCTCCCCACCATGATCAACACTTCATAAAACAATTGAACGGCTTATAAAATGATCAACGGTAAACTTGCCACAATAGCTATTAATGAATTTCTGAATCACTTATATGGTACTTATCACAAGAGTTATCGATCATCGCAGTTTTTAATGAAAATGTTTCATTACAAACTAAACAAAAAATTGTGTGTGAGCTGCATAATGAAAAACAAATTTTAATCGATAGCTGTATTCCAAAACAAAATATGAATCATACTGATGAAAAATGTAGCGTAAAACGCTATCAATGTAAAATAAATTATTGCAAGATTTTTGTAAACAATTATAGTAAGGGTGTGAAAAATAATTAGAAAATGTATTTCAAATGGTTAAAAATCATGGACAACTGTTTCCTGTCGCGCTAAAAAAAACTAATGTAACGACTTCATGAAAAGACCTATGCTCAATAAAATAATATGATGATACCAGTATTCTTTCAATCAATTGAATTTTAATTCATTATTTTGATAAGGTGAGTGTTATGCCCTGGAGGCTTACTAAAAGAAAAAATAATGTAGATTATAAATGATATGTTTTTTATTTTTATATCATTATACCATGGTGAAAATGAAGAAAATCATAAAATTGACTATAACTTCAACTAATTGACTTTGAATAACTTTTGAAACAGTAGAATAACCCAGATATCATGAAATACCTTCTTTAATAGAGCGTTAAATTTCCTACAAGAATATGTTTTTATCTTACCAAAGAAATTGTTCCGTTGATGAGTTATATGAGTTGAAAGATAGAAAATATTTCATTCCATGTTATTTCAATTTAAAACTTTGGTGTCTATAGGATGTATGTTAAAGTTAATATTAAAAACTGAAATCTGACAGGAAATTTTTTTTCAATACTTGGAACCCATTTAGAACTATCGACGAAAATAATTCGAAAAAAGCCAAATTATTTTTTCGTCCTTTGGTGAAAAATAGATGCAAGAGTACGTCTTAGATGCCCGACGAGCGTGCTACAAGACTTGCACTCGAAAATATGAAATAATAATCGATATAGTAGAGAATTGAT
This sequence comes from Microctonus brassicae, assembly GCA_918226075.1. Classification (NCBI taxonomy): domain Eukaryota; kingdom Metazoa; phylum Arthropoda; class Insecta; order Hymenoptera; family Braconidae; genus Microctonus; species Microctonus brassicae. The sequence continues at coordinate 121,089 of OW445492.1, read as the reverse complement.
CTTTCTGAAGAATGAGTTTTGTACATATGAGAACAAAAAACAGGATAGTATTTTCCCAACTTAATTTTAAACGTAGCACGAGTACGGAAAAATGAATCAAACAATTGAATTGTTGTTATCTTTAATTCGTTCATGAAAGTTTCCTATTTTGTTAATATACACTCTAAAAGTCAATATAATATAGTGTGTAATACAAAAAAAAATCGACTTCATTCGGATGAGTCAACCCGAGATAATAAATTCCAATCACAAGAAGATTAGTGGAAATTCATCAAGTAATCGAAAATTAATGGATAGATAATTTCAACAAAAAATTTTCATCTGTGAAATCCTGAAATAAAGCTCCTCGATTTACTTTATGTATACAAGGTATAAATAATTTTTCCTGTCTTTTGAAAATGGAAAAATCAAAACGGTGTATGTTTCGTAAACAGATGACCCGCATGTAAAAATGAATAGAGAATGAATAGTTGCATATTTCCGAGACTGCAGTAGAGCTGGAAAAAAATTCACCTGACAAATAATAACTCATTTCATGTGAAAATCCGAGCTTTCAAATGGAATTTTGTTGGAATAAATTATCATTTACCAGAATAATTAAAGTTATACGGCATATTTGTATCGACATTTGAAAGTCATTCATAATTATCTCCAAGAGTTGATTTCATGAACCTTTTCAAGTAAAAATGAAATATCCTTATTGAATATAAGTCAACAGTCACTAATTGTTACTGGTTATTCAATTTCTATACAACCAGCAACAATAGATAACTTTTGACAAACAATTAATGTAATTTCAAATATAGAAAAGACATAACTGGTCCTCACCAATAATAATTTCACCGAGAGAGTGAGTGTATGCAGGGGGACATTTGAAATTGCGCCCCAGTTGGAGTAGGTAAAATTTTCGACACATAAGTTGCGTCCCGGGTATAACGAAATTGCGTCCTGGGTACAACGAAGTAGTGTTATAGGTAGTCTTCTAGATACAAATTTAAATAATCGCGCTATAACACGGCATATTTGAGCTCAGTCGGTAAAGTAGAGCTCTATATGTCCGATCGTAGGGTTTATGTTATCGACAATATGGTTTCCCATACTATAGTATGATGTTTTTGATATGCTATAGTACTACATTCAAATAATAAATGAAATAGTTCCTATAGTACATTCGAATAATAGACAAAATGATTCCTATAGTATAATGTTTTCATACTATAGTACATTCAAATAATAAACAAAATGGATCCTATAGTACTGCATATTATCATTCGTGATCGATTTTTACGAGGGAAACATTATGGTTGATTCTCATGTATGACATATAAATTTTTTTTACATGGGAAACAATATGGCTGATTCTCATGTACTACATATATCGATCGACAGAATTCATGATCCACTAATACGCATGCGTCTATTTTAATGTAAAAATATTATGAACACATTTCAATAAAATGTTTGATGAATAACTATAATATTTATTCACACAACTATATTAAAAAGTGGTGGGGATGATTGTATAAAATGATCAAAATATTCAATCATAATATTCAGTGTTCTCAAGAGAGCATCAAGGTACGCGCGCAAAATTCAAAATGAAGGTCATAGTGGATATGCAAGGATTCAAATGGAAAAACAATGAATTTATTGTTAAAGAGTTTGCAATGATACAACTTGATAAGAAAGATGATCATGGAACACGTATATTATTCAAACCACCATACAAGTGGGATGATTTACCAAAACAATATGAAGCAACAAATTCTTGACTGATACGCAATTGCCATGGGATATTTTGGGATGATGGTGATATACCATATGAAAAATTGCGTGATATTCTGGAGATCATATTGAAGGATGTGGATTATATCTATGTCAAAGGTGTTGAGAAGAAAGAATGGTTGCACAATATAATTGGATACACACAGAAAAAAATTATAAATATTGAAAAATGTTCATCATTGAAAAATGTGTATGCTTCTGATTGTAATTATCATACATTTGAGAATTTCATGGGCTTCCATTGTGCTCATGAAAATGTTAAACAATTGAAAAGTTGGTTGGAAGAAAAAATAAATTAATAGAAAAATATTTTTTGACAAGAAAAATTTATTATAACTTTGAAAATTATTGAATAAAAAAATATTAACCAAAAGAATATGTTTTATAATTTGAACCTCATTGTAATTATCCCCATATTATCCCCTTAAATTGCTATTTCCATTATTTGCTATAGGTGCGAAAAAGGTTCACAGGTAGCATTGTTATAGCACGCGCCATTTCATTCAAATATAGATAACAAAGGAATCAGTAGCACCACCTTAAAATATACATATATATTAGAGACGTTACAGGATGAGCGCGCATCATCCCTTATAATGCCCAATTCTTATTGGATATGGGTCCTTTGATGACCTCCCCACCCCGATGACGTCAATCATTTTCTTCAAGACAAAGCACAAAAGCTTTTCTTACTTCTCATTAATGTTCGCAGCCATCAATTGAGTGATACGCAATTTTCCAGTTATTAAAAATATATATAGAAAAAAAGTAATAAGAATATATAGAAAGTTTTTATTACAAAAACAGTGAATAAAACAAATAAAAAAAATAATAGTAAGTTTGAAAAAGCGATTAAAAATAGTGGATAATTTCAACAAAAAAAGTAAGTATAATGAAATTTTCTTTTAAGTATCCTAAAAATTTATTTCTAGTCTCGTATATTATTGTGTGAGCATGGAATATTCTTAAAAAAAAAAAATTCTTTTTTCAAAATCTTACATGAAAACCATACATATAAGACATTATATATTTTTATTTAATATTTTTTTACCCGGATGTATAAATATATTTTCTTTTTTCCTTCACAGAAAAAATGTCGTATATAAAATATCATATGTACATACCATGTGAATAGTTATTCAATAATATATATACAAATTTAATTGAAAAGTTGTATGATGAGATGGAGTTTTACGCTGATGTACACCTCAATTACGATGGGTTTGTCTCCACAAAAAATGATATCACTGCATTTTTAGTGATAGATAACCTAAGAAAAATTTACTGGTTCAGAAGGATTAGGATTGAGGATGATAGACGTCCTCCAACCGTCAACTACTACCCTCGCTTAGCACCAATTCATTTAGAGGAACAATGGCGATTTGTTCCTCACAACAGCAACAACAATAACGATAACAATAATGACAACATCAATAATGACAACGATAATGATAATGATGATGATGATACGGATGAGGTCAGTACTGATGATGAAGTTAGTACTGATGACAATAATGATTACGACCCTGAAATGGTTGAACTTTTCTCACAAAATTGGATAGCTGCTGATGGAAACGACAGCGGCTTCATATCCTATGAAGAGGATGATGATGATGATGATGATGATGATGATGATGATGATGATGATGATGATGATGATGATGATGATGATGATGATGATGATGATGATGATGATGATGATGATATATATTTATTTATATAAAATTAAAATAATTTTATATATTTTTTTATGTAACACTAAAATTATAATAATAATAAAATATTCAAAAATTATAAAATAGTATTCGTTCATATAAAATAATAATAAACATTTCAAAATGAATATATATATATATATTTTTTTTATAATAATAATAAAATAGTCTTCTTTCATATAAAACTAAAATAATAATAAACATTTCAAAATGAATATGTATATATATATATATTTTTTATAATAATAATAAAATATTCAAAATTATAAAATAGTCTTCTTTCATATGAAACTAAAATAATAATAAACATTTCAAAATGAATATATATATATTTTATACATTACTGAAAATCATAATAAAAATACAAAATATATTTCATGAATCAAATTTCGTTTTATTATTTGTTTTACATATCCTTAATTATTTGTTCACAAAAAAAGTATCATTTTTATGCATGAATATTTTTTCTTAGACTAATTTTCTAACAATACCACTGATAGGTTTATATTCAATAATACTATCATGTAACATCAAAAAATAAACTGTGGTTTGTGCAGGAAATTCATCAGCAGATTCAATTTCAATTCTTACATCTACTGGTCCTGATTTTAAATTTTCATTCTGTTTTGAACAATCAATCACTACAAGTGGTGCATGTGTTATAAATTTAGCTTTTGTTAACATTGGATTAGGTTCTTTACAATAGTATGATGATTGGAAACTTGTATACATTTCATATAATAAAGCGTATTAATTTTTATTAAAATCTAAATTTAAATTCCCATAAGCATAAGATTGTGAATTAAGAAATACTTTTACATCTCTCAATTTGCAATGATCAAAATAACTGGCATTCTTAGTTACATTATTTTTTCTAGCAGTTTGAAATCCTAGTATAATATAGCGTAGTTTTTCCAATTGTGTTGTAGTTTTGACAACCCAAACGTTTTTTGTAGGTGTTGGAAGCAGCGGGTATTCATATAATTCCCATGCACGAAAACTCATTGAAATAGACGGATCTTTAGCTATGTAATTGAGCAATTGTATTTTTTGTGTGTCGGAGACTTTTACGTATGGTATCATCCATTCAATTTTCTGAAGGGTGAGCTTCACATCTTCTGCTACAGTTTGCACAATAGCATTTGAATCAGTATTCGCTCTAGTGAGAATTAATTCATGTTTAGCATTCACAATAATTTTCTGATAATCTTCAGCGAATCCCAACAATAAATTCAATGGAATACATATATCAAAATATCCATTGGCATCAATTATTTTATCATTATCTTGAGTTAACCATACTGCATTCTCTAATAGATAATTCTGTCCTGAGCATAGGGGAACATATCCTTTCATAAGAGATGTTATTCCAACATTTTTATTTCGATCAATTTCAACAGCATTTAATTCATAACGTATTTCCTCAAATAGATGACATATGGCAAGGTTTACTAGTGATGTAGTTGCGACTGCCGCATTATCAACGTTTTGAGCGTGTTCGACATCAACCTTTGGCGTAAAATAAAAAGCGCATTGAGACTCACATTAATAGGCAGTAATATAAAAATAGCAATCTGTAGAGAAGAAATTACAATACCAAATCCAGATCAAATTCAAAATATTATTAAAGAGAATCACGAAACTCCATTCGCAGGTCATAAAGGAGTAACTATAACTTTCAATAGAATACGACAAAATTATTTTTGGGAAATAATGAAAACTGATATCGAAAATTATATAAGAAAATGTGAAAGATATCAAAAGAAAAAGCTAGTACGCATTAAAACAAAACAACCTATGGTTTTAACTGACACCGCGATCAATGTATTCGATAAAGTGGCATTAGACATAGTTGGACAACTAGAACTATTAGAAAACGGAAATAAATACATCTTAACTATGCAAGATGATCTCTCAAAATACTGTCTAGCGGCGCCCATGAAACACATCACTGCCGAATGCGTAGCGAAAACATTCGTCGATAATTTTATTACTCGTTATGGCTGCCCCAAAGCAATATTAACAGACCAAGGGACGGGATTCACAAGCTCTTTAATGCGTAATATGGCAAAATTATTTAAAATTGAACAAATTAAAACAACATCGTTTCACCCACAATCGAACGGAGCACTTGAGCGTAGTCATCAGGTGTTAACTGATTATTTAAAACATTACGTCAGTAAAGGCGATTGGGACCAGTGGTTACAACACGCAATGTTCGCATACAATACCAGTAAACATGAAGCTACAAATTACACTCCACATGAAGTAGTGTTTGGAAAACCAGCACTTTTGCCTTCAGAACTCAAAACGACAGATCGACTAGGTACATACGACGACTACGTTTACGATTTAGCTTCCAGACTCACAGAAATACGAAACATCGCCAGAACAAATCAAGAAAAAGCTAAAGAAATCTCAAAAGCATATTACGATAGAAAAATAAATACAGTATCATTTCAGGTTGGACAGTACGTATACATATTAAAAAATATTAAAAGAGGAAAATTTGACGACAATTACATTGGACCATACCTTATAACTGCCATTTTTCCAGACAAACAAAATATTGAAATTCAAAAAACATCAAAAACTAAGAAAATAATACACTGTAACCAAGCTAAAATCGCACACGTTTCTGACAACAGCTCTGAAATTGAATCTTCTAATTAAAAAAAAATAATAACTCTTTATATATACACTTCACTTTACACCTAACAGAAAACATATGCAATACAAGTCACAGACTTTTTCATTAAAACTTCAGCCGACCAACCATAGATTTTATATTCCTATTTCAGATCACGAAAATGGATTTGCTCAAATACACTCTCATTTTCATATGCATCACCCAATATATGCAACTGAACAACGCAATAATAGCATATGACTGCGGAGCACCGGGTATGAATATGACAACGTTTTCTCTGAATAAGATACAAGAATGCAACGTACCTATTCCTGATCCGATCACTACGACAACAACAATACAATTAACAGCTGAGTATGCAACAGTACATGTATATCAATGTAAAATAGAAATCCATCGTACTGTATATCACTGTGGTATGCACTCGCATATCTCTATAGTCTCGAATGGCGACATAGAATATATTATGGAAACATCTCAAACGATTTGCGACGACATGCATAAAACCCATTCTTTTAGACTCAATGAACAATATCACACTAATTTGGATGCAAACACGACAACAACTAGACCTATGCAACTCGCTGGAAAGGTAGATAATTCAGGAAATTGTAAGGGAGGCTCTTATTCAGATCATTACGGAAATTGGGATGACGTGGTAGTAATTGGACAAATATTCATTACACTACTAGACTATTACGCAAACATTAAACTAGAAACAAACGACTTAATACTGAGATCCGGACAACGCTGTGAATATCACTCAGGAAAATGCTTAGATTTAAATAACGGTAACACATATTGGAACCTAGTAGAATTTTCAAAATGTAACTTAGACGGATTTTCTTTAATTTATCAAGGCCCAGCGGACAAAACTCGTGATAAATCAGCAACAAACTACAATCAAGAAATTTATTCTCTAACTTCAGACCAATATACATTTGCACTACCAAGTAAAGGTACAATTGAAATTTGCGGTTACACATTAATTAAAACTGACAGCCCAAGATTATACATTTATGACACTACTCATACTAGCCCACTCACGAAAAAATTAGGATTAACATTAAAAAATATTGACTTATTCACATACATTAATTCTGAATTCGTTTATCTAGCATATCATATGAAAAACCAAATCATAAATTTATACAACGACGTTATCATGCAACAATGCATATTGGAGCGTAAGGTATTAAGTAACACACTCGCAATAGCATCCGTTGCTCCAGCGGAATTTGCATACCACCTATTGAAAGGGCCAGGTTATATTGCACATATCGCTGGAGAAGTAGTTCGTGTGGCAAAGTGCGTCCCGACCGAAGTAAAAATTAGAAAAGTGAATGAATGCTTTCAAGAACTACCGGTATTCAGAGGTAACGAAACAATGTTCCTCAAACCTACAACTCACATATTAGTACACACGGGGACTCAAATAGAATGTAATAGCATGCTTATCCCGATGTTCAACGTGAACAACGCCTGGATCCAAGCAATGCCACTCATCGGACCAGCCACACAACCGGAAGAAATCGCGCCAATAACAACTAACTCATGGAAATTTACTGACCCAGGTAATCTTATGGATACCGGCGTATACGCTACTGACGATTTAAAGCGTCTCAGTGAAATCATAATGTTCCCCGTAGAACAACCCGCAATACTACACACTATAACAAGAGGTGCCACAGGGCATGAAAATATCCATCAAGGTATAAATTCAGAGAACATGATAACATTTGAAAAAATTCAAAGTAAATTCGAAGAAGCCTTAAGCACAGCATCAAAAATTATATATACAATAGGTCATGGGTCAACATTCGCGTTTGGAGTATACATTATCTGCAAAGTTTTTAAATTAGCCATCGACACAATTATACACGGCATAGCACTACACACTGTCTTTGGTTGGAGTTTTATGTTAATCGGTGCTGTTTGGGACTCAGTTACACACTTTTTATTACATATGCATAGACACAGAAAAGAACACAAACAAACACAACACCAAGACATTGAATTAAGCAACCCACAAATAAAAAACGATCATACCCCCGTTTTTCAAGATATTAGTGAAGATGAATTGCAAGAAAATGAACTGAAACCGCACCTTTCGTCACGTTGCTATTTAAACAGAGACATGTCGAAAAGCATAATCTCTCTCGCACCCGACAATAAGAATATACAACGACTACGAACTATCTTAACAGTTAATGAAACTGACGAATAAATTCAAAAAATATGAATAAATATCACATTCCCTACGACAAATTTTTTTTATTTTAATCTCACAATAAAATACCTAAATCTTAATAAAACTAAGCAAATATCACTCAAGGACAAATAGCTAAACCTCTCTCTCACACTCATACATTTATTTATCGGCAGTCTGCTTTATGCCGATATTCGTAGGCCCGCAGTTAATACCGCTCACCTACAACACCAACATACACCCACACAAACATCAGAATACACACTCTCTTAAATTCCGTTTTGTTCGGATCTTCGCCAAACTCGCCCATGCCCGAACGCTCAAGACTATTTCTTGAATTCCGTTTTGTGCGGATCTTCGCTGACCCAACCTCATACTCGAAGCGCACTGCTATAACATTCATTTCGTTCTCCGCTTTGATCGGAAATTCGCATAAAACTGTAAGCGCTATAGATATATTAAACACACGCTAAACACTGCGAAATCAAGTAAACACCAAAACGCTATAGATATACTAAAGCGTACAAATCATCATCTATTTTAAATACTTTGAAATAAATAAGTAAAATAAAAAATAAATGAATAAATGAGTAAAATAAAAAACAAATAAATAAATAAGTAAAATAAAAAATAAATGAATAAATGTAAAGAAAAAAAAAAAAAAAAAAGGAGGGTAGTGGCCTCTTATATATACATATATCTAAGAAACCTGACAGTAATAAAAGCAATAAATAAATAGAAATACTAAATAAATAAAATAAATAAAATTAAATAAAATTAAATTAAAAATAAATAAATTAATTTGTCTAGATGATAATCAAAGGAAAAAAAAGAAGAAACACACACAAGAGTTAATTCAAGAAAAAAAATCGTCATTTCTCTTTATTCAATAAATAATATTCCTACGCTTTTTCCTTTCCTCTCTTCCCCTTTCCTTTTCCCTCCTCCCTCGATTCTCTCCATTTTATAAATAAAATTAAAATTGTATAAATGGTAAATTGCCCCCGGCACATCCCATAGTGGATCTTTTGTTTACAATATTTCTTGGAAAAATCGTGGAGTCGAATTAATGAAAGTTTTAGTTAAGTTTCAAATTTTATACGTTATGTGAAATAAGCATTTTAGTGTGAGAAAGTTATTCATGGTTTTAATTTCTTCTGTTTCATCGAGAAGCGATTTTGACGGGAAGTTCTCATGTGACATTGGTATCCATACTCAGTTAAAAATAGATATTTCTAAAGTAAAAGCTACTATTACATAAAGTAAATGAAATATTATATTATATAAAGAATATTCAATACAATAAATGGATCGATTAATTACTAAAATAAGAACATGTTTCGAGATGCAAGATTATTTATTTGAAATAAGCGCGCTGCGACAGAGCGCAGGCGCGTGACGTCAGAAATGAGGGTAAAGGTCACTTGGGACCTAACACGTCCCCCCTTAAAACAAGAGCGTCCCGCGAAAAGTAAAAAAAAAAGATTTTATAAGTATTATGAAATCGTATTATGCTCGCAGATCGAAACATATTTTTATTGTACAAAAAAAATTTTATTTTCTAATGATAATCTTATTGATTTATTTCGTAGATTACAATTTCAGTATGAAAGAGTCTAATGAAATTGAGTTAGAATGTGTCATTTCGTAGAAGAAAAGTAGTAGAGAATAAGAATGAAAATGAATAACTGCGAGTGTGTAGGACTTAACTATATATACTTATGTATTTGTTTGCAATGGATTGAGATTCAAATGTATTTATTTATTCAATTATTTATTTATTTTATTTTATTTTTTTTTTTTTTTTTTTTGAAGTGAAAACTTCTTTAGCGGCGTTGTGCACTTTTTTTAGATGGGTAGAAAATGTTGAACTCGCGTCAGGGTCATGTGATGCTGATCGAAAATTCGTAAGATGTAGGGAGGGTAGACTGCCGGCGTAGGAGAGGAACCCCCTCTCTTTCTGCAGCGCGCCGAAAATGTATGCCTGCTGACTGTTTCGTTTAAGCGGCACGGGGCGCTTGTGTGAGTGTGCGTGTGTGTTTGTACTACAGGCTGCTACGTGCATGCACGGCAGTGATGTGGTGGGAGCATCTAGTGCGTGGCGTCTGCGCACTAGAAATTTATCGCTCACCATGCTGAATGTGATGGTTACTGTTGAATGCTGATCAGCTGATCTGCTGATGGCTCGACCGTCTGTATAGTTGTGAAATTCTCATATATAAAGTGTTTAAAATATGGAAATCGAACAAAGTGCATCTATTAATGAAAAAAGTGACGAAGAAATAGTGAAAGAAAATGAGTGAGTACTTTATAATAATATACATATGTACCTACACATCATAGATGTAATATTTGTAATATGTTTATTTATACTATATAGCATTAACCTATACTTTTATTACGTCACAATAAGCACGTGTGCGGTACTGCGGTGTAGGTTAGGTATCAAAAACACGATACCAAACAAATAATTTCAAATGAAATTATATAAAATAAAATAATAATAAATAATCTTCATTTTTCAGAGAAACAAAAGAAAAATAAACAAATGATGATGTTGGTAATGATGATGGCGAAAGAGTCGTCGAAATTATGAATGAAAGTTGTTGATTTTTCTGAGAGATAAAATTTTTAATGTAAAATAACTGTAATAGTTCCGAAATGTTAAACTTAGAAAGTAATATAAATTGTCATATTTGTGTACGATATGCGCAATAAATGACTATTGTATTTAACCACATGAATGATAGTACTTCTATACTGATAAATAAAGCAATTCATCCGAAATTATTCCCTAACCATTCCAAAATATTAAAAAATGTACAACGTTAATGTTCAAGTTTTCAATTCTGCCGGCACTCCCAGAGTGCCACAGATCATTTGTTTATTTTTATTTTATCTCTTCTTGTTCGGTTATGATTGTTTGTAAATGTTGTAGGTTTTTCTTGTCGGAAATTAGGGATATTGTACTTTGTGACTTTTTTCGGTTTAGGAGATATCGCGGCGAGGGGTGCGGTAGGGATTCGTTTTCATATTGTTCCTTATTGTTTTTTGTTGTGTTTGAATTTTGTATTTCTTTGTCTGTTTGGTTAACGTTGTCTAATTCGATGTCATTATTATTTTTCTGTTTTTTTTCTTTATTGTGTCTGTTCATGTGTAGTAAGAATTGTGTGACTGAATCCCAGATAGCTCCAAGTAACATAAAACTCAAGCCAAAGACTGTGTGTAATGCTATACCATGTATGATTGTGTCGATGACTAATTTAAAGGCTTTGCAAATTATGTATACTCCAAATGCGAATGTTGACCCGTGGCCTATTGTATATATAATTTTCGAGGCTGTACTTAGCGCTTCTTCGAATTTACTCTGGATTTTCTCGAACGTTATCATGTTTTCTAGGTTTATTCCCTGATGGATGTTTTCGTGTCCGGTTGCACCCCTTGCTATTGTATGAAGCACTGCAGGTTCTTCTACAGGAAACATTATTATTTCGCTAAGACGTTTGAGGTCTTCAGTGGCGTATACTCCTGTGTCCATGAGGTTACTGGTATCAGTGAATTTCCAGGAATTTGTTGTGATGGGCGCAATTACTTCTGGTGGATTGGCGGGTGCGATTAATGGCATTGCTTGGATCCATGCGTTATTTACATTGAACATTGGCATGAGCATGCTGTTGCACTCTATTTGTGTGCCCGTATGTAACAATATGTGTGTTGTGGGTTTAAGAAACATTGTTTCATTGCCTCTGAGTACTGGTAGTTCTTGAAAACATTCATTGACTTTTCTGATTTTTACTTCGGTTGGTATACATTTAGCTACACGGACGACCTCTCCTGCGATGTGTGCGATGTAACCGGGCCCCTTTAGTGGGTGATAAGCGAATTCTGCTGGAGCGATAGATGCTATTACAAGTGTGTTACTCAATACTTTGCGCTCTAGTGTACATTGTTGCATGATGACGTCATTATATAAGTTGTGATCTGGTTTTTTGAATGATATGCTAGATAAACGAACTTTGAGTTTATACATGTGAATAGGTCAGTATTTTTCAGAGTAATTCTGATCTTTTTTGTGAGTGGAGTGTTGTGTGTGGTATCGAAGATGAATAACCTTGGGCTGTCTGTTTTTATTGAGTTGTATCCACAAATTTCAATTGTCCCTTTACTTGGTAGTGCGAAAGTGTATTCTTTTGAAGTTAAAGAATAAATTTCTTGATCATAATTTATAACAGATTTATCACGAGTTTTGTTGCTTGACCTTGGTAAATTAATGAGAAAGCGTCTAAGTTGCATTTTGAGAATTCCACTATATTCCAGTATGTATTTCCATTATTTAAATGCATGCATTTTCCTGATTTGTATTCGCAACGTTGTCCTGATCTTAATATTAAATCGTTTGTTTCTAATTTGATATTAGCGTAGTAGTCTTGTAGTGTTATAAAAATTTGTCCGATTACTACGACGTCATCCCAACTTCCGTAGTGATCTGAATATGATCCGCCTTTACAGCTACCTGAGTTATTAACTTTGCCTGCTAATTGTATGGGTCTGCTAGTTGTTGTGTTTGCGTCTAAGTCTGTGTGATATTGTTCATTCAATCTAAACGAGTGTGTTTTATGCATTTCATTACACATGGGTTGAGATGTTTCCATAATATATTCTTCGTCGCCATTTGAGACGATGGATATATGTGAATGCATTCCGCAGTGATAGACGGTGCGGTGAATTTCTTTTTTACACTGATATACGTGAATAGTGGCGTATTCAGCAGTTTGGAGTAGTTGAATAGTAACTGTAGTGGTGATTGGGTCCGGAATAGGAATATTGCACTCTTGTATTTTATTCAATGAAAAAGTAGTCATGTTTATACCAGGCGCTCCACAGTCGTATGCTATTATGGCATTGCTCCGATGTATGTACCAAATGATTGATATGAAAGTGAGTGAGTATTTGAATAGATCCATTCCGTGATCTGAAATTTGAATTTGTTTGTTGACTGTTGTGATTAAAAGTTTGTGTGGCGTGTGAGTGTGGCGATTTTATTTTACCGGTTAATTTCTTATTAGTAGTATATCTATAGTGTTTTACTGTTCACTTGGTTCAACAGCGTTTCGTGTGTATTTCGTATATCTATAGCGTTTTACAGTTTTGCCCCTTGAGTAGTACGAATATCCGAACAAAGCGGAGGACGAGAAAAGGTGTTATAGCGGTGCGCTTCGAGTATGAAGTTGGGTCAGCGAAGATTCGCACAAAACGGAATGTGAAATAATGTTGAGCGTATGGGCATGAGTGTGTTGGCGAAGATCAGAACAAAACGGAATTCAAGAAAGTGTGCGATTGATGTTGGTGTGAGTGTGTAGCTGTAGAATACTTGTTTTATATTTAATTATATTATTTGATTTATTTTATTTTCTGATTTGTTGAGAATAAATTTTAACCATTAGAGGATTCTGAGCTGGAGCTGTCGTCAGTCATATGTGCAATTTTCGCTTGATTACAATGTATTATTTTTTTTGTATTTTGAGTTTTTTGAATTTCTATATTTTGTTTGTCAGGAAAAGTAGCAGTCACAAGATATGTTTCAATATAATTATCATCGAATTTCCCTCTTTTTATATTTTTTAATATGTATACGTACTGTCCTACTTGAAATGGTACTGTATTTATTTTTCTGTCATAATATGCTTTTGAAATTTCTTTAGCTTTTTCCTGATTTGTTCTGGCGATATTTCGTATTTCAGTGAGTCTGGAAGCTAAATCATAAACATAATGATCATATGTACCTAATTTATTTGTGGTTTTGAGTTCGGATGGAATGAGTGCAGGTTGTCCAAAGACTATTTCATGTGGGGTGTAATTTGTTGCTTCGTGTTTGCTTGTGTTATAGGCGAACATGGCGTGTGGCAACCACTGATCCCAGTTACCTTTGCTGACGTAATGTTTTAAATAATCTGTCAACACCTGGTGGCTACGCTCAAGTGCACCGTTTGACTGTGGATGAAATGACGTTGTTCTTATTTGTTTAATTTTGAATAATTTTGCCATATTGCGCATTAAAGAACTTGTGAATCCTGTCCCCTGATCTGTTAGTATTGGTTTAGGGCAGCCATAGCGAGTTATGAAATTATCAACAAATGTTTTTGCAACGCATTCAGCAGTGATGTGTTTCATGGGTGCGGCTAGACAGTATTTTGAAAGATCATATTGCATGGTCAATATGTATTTGTTGCCATTTTCTAGTAATTCTAATGGTCCAACGATGTCTAGTGCTACTTTATCAAATACGTTGATAGCGGTGTCAGTTAAAACCATAGGTTGTTTTGTTTTAATGCGGACTAATTTTTTCTTTTGACAACTTTCACATTTTCTAATATAATTTTCGATATCGGTATTCATTTTCTTCCAAAAATAACTTTGTCTTATTCTATTGAAAGTTTTTGTTACTCCTTTATGACCTGCGAATGGAGTTTCATGATTTTCTTTAATAATATTTTGGATTTGATTTGGATTTGGTGTTATTATTTCTTCTTTGCAAATTGTAATTTTAATATTGCTGCCAATTAATGTAAGTCTCAGTGTGTTTTTTATTTTACGCCAAAAATTAATATCGAAAACGCTCAATCCTTGTGATATACTCGCTGATTTAACATTTAATTCTTTTAATTTATTCACTAGATTTTTTAAAGCATTATTCAAGTCATTTTCTTCTATTATTTTTGAATTCTTTTTTCCTATGATTATTCCAAATATGATTTTACTTTTAGTGAAATTTACAGCAATCTCTGAGATTTGGTATCCTGTTTGATCAGATGGAGGTGGTATAAGACCATTTTGTATTAGTTTTCGTCCTACGTCGTCTATAGGAGCTCCGTCTGTTTCTAGAAAGCAGATGTAATTATCTTTTCTCATGTCTAAATTGTCGGTTGATTCAATAACATTTGTAAAAATTTGAGTATTTGCTCTAACCATTGTTTGTTCTTGTGTTGGTATAACTTGCTGTTGTATTACTTGTGTTTGTGGAGTAGGTGATAGTGGAATTTGTGTATCTTCTATTTCTATTATTTCGTCGTGTGCGTCATGTGTTTCTGATGGTGGAGTGTTTATAGCGTTTATTCTGTCTGATCGTGTTGGAGAGTCACTGTTCGTTGAAGTCGTTGTGTCGTCGCACTTTGTTACACTTACGTTTTCTTTTTATTCTATGTTCGCTATGATCAGGTGATTGTCGTGGTGCATTATTTTCGTTTACTTCCGGATATATCTCAGCTGTTGCAATTATTATATTATTAATTTCTTCTTCTGAACTTGGAGAGTTATTTATTTGTGAAATTTGTTGATTAATGTCAGAAATGTGATTATTGTCGTCAGCGATATTTATGGTAGCTAAAGATTCTTCTTGTGTATTATTGTTATTTCGCATCATTCTCTGTAGGAAATGTTCTCTATTATTGTTTTCATTTTCGCTTGCTGTCTTTGTTTCTGATGATGTATGTGATGGCGGTAATGGAATATTTTTTTCTAGTGTGTATTCATTATCATTGCTTGAGTCGAGATTTGTTAATTCTTCTTATGATTCACTAATTTTTCTAGCCTTTTTCTTGGTGTTTTTATCTGATGAATATGGTGGTGAGTGTATCAATGTATGTGTTTCAATTTGTTTATTTTGATTTTTCTTTTTTATTATCTTTTCTATATGGTGTGGAGTATCGTCTGAGTCGGAAGTTGCATTTATTTTATTGTGGTTTTTGTATAATTTCATTTGGTGTAGAGTACGTGGATTAGTTGTTATTTCTGCTGAGTAAATTGATGACTCTGAGTCAGAACTTGCATTTGTATTACTGTGAGATTTGTGTGATTGCATTTTGTGTAATATACGTGGATTTATAGCCATTTCTATGGAGTATATGGATGCTTCTGAATCAGATGTGTCGTCATTATCGTCATTCGTATTATTGTTTTCTATGCGCGGTTTCTTTCTTCTTAAATTATATTTGTCAGTTGTTGGATTCGTGGAATCAAAAGTTAGTATAGTGTCTTGTGGATTCGTGTGAGGTTTTGGTATGCGTTTCTTGCGAGGTCTACCTCGGCCTCGTTTTGTACATTTTTTATCTGGGGGTTTTTTGAGTGGATTTTTCCGTGGTCTGCCTGGACCGCGTTTACTTGTTTGTTCTGTATTTTCTGCGATTTCAGTGTTTTCTGCGATTTCAGTGATATTTGTATTCTCTATGTTTTCTGTGATTTCTGCGATATTTGTATTTTCTATTTTTTCTGTATTTCCTATGGTTTCTTATTTTCTATGATTTCTGTATTTCCCATGATTTCTGTATTTTCTATGATTTCTTTATTTTCTATGATTTCTATATTTTCTATGATTTCTGTATTTCCCATGATTTCTGTATTTTCTATGATTTCTTTATTTTCTATGATTTCTGTATTTTCTATGATTTCTGTATTTTCTATGCTATCTGTATTTATGTTATCTGTTATTTTTCGTTGTTTTGTATTTCTCACGCCCTCAGGGGGTTCGTGGATTAAATCTACTAAAGTATTTAGATGTTCTAAACGTTCGAGATTTGTGTTTTGTGTATTTGGGAGCCAGCCTATCCAATCTTCAGTACTGAAGTCTGAGCTGCTTGATTTCCATGTGACGTTAACCATGTATAATTCTCTTGGTTCTATCTCAACAACTGGATTTCTTGATAATGCGTCAGCATTAGTGTTTATTCTGCCGGGTTTATATTGGATTTTAAAATCGAATTCTCTGATACGTTCGCGCCATCTCATCACACGTGATGAGGGGTCTTTGAAATTGCTAATCCAATCAAGAGGTCTGTGATCAGTAATAAGTGTGAATTGATTTCCATATAAGTAAAGTCGAAAAGTTTTGAGTGCGAATACTACAGCAAGCATTTCTTTTTCCGTCGTTTGATAATTTTGTTCAGCTTTATTCATGACTCGTGAGGCGTATGCTACTGGTAAGTATTTGCCTATTTCACCTTGAGATAAAACTGCACCGACAGCGAAACCTGATGCGTCTGTTGTTACTACGAATGGCTTGTTGAAGTCTGGATAAATGAGTATAGGAGATTCACATAATTTATCTCTTAATGTTTCAAAGGCTACTTGGTGTTTAAAATTCCATTCAAAGTCGTTGTTTTTGCTTGTTAAATCTGAGAGTGGTTTGACGATGTCAGCAAAATCTTTAATAAAACGTCGGTAATATCCTGCTAAACCCAAAAATTCTTTGACGTTTTTCTGTGTTTTTGGAATTGGAAATTCTTTTACTGATTTTAATTTTCCAGGATCGGGTTTCACGCCGTCTTTACCGATAATGTGTCCGAGATATTTAACTTCTGTTCTTAAAAATTGACATTTTTCAGTTTGAAGACTTAAATTTGCGTTTCTTAATCTATTTGCGAGTTTTATAAATTTTTTGTTGTGTTCTTCCATTGATCGAGCGTAAATAACAATATCATATAAATATACAAATAACTCATTGCCCTGTAATCCGCGCAATACTAAATCCATTAATCTTTGAAATGTTGCAGGTGCGTTTTTGAGACCAAATGGCATTCTATTAAATTCGTAATGACCGTGTGGCTTAGTAAAAGCTGTCTTTTCTTTATCATTTTCATTCATATCTATTTGATGGAAACCTGAAGCAAGATCGAAGATAGAAAAGTATTTTGCACCGCCTAATTGATCAAGAATGTCGTTAATCAGTGGAAGTGGATATGCGTCGCCAATTGTTTTGTCGTTTATTTTCCGAAAGTCTATAACTAATCGCCATTTTTTGTTTCCTTGTGCGTCTGGTTTTTTTGGTACTATCCATAAAGGTGAATTGTATGGGGATGCTGAGGGTTGAATAATTTCCATTTTCAATAAATTTTCTATTTGTTTTTCTATTTCTTCTTTTTGTGTCAACGTATAACGATATTGTCTTGTATTAGTAGGTACGTCATCAGTTGTAATGATTCGATGTGTTATAACGTTTGTTGAACGTAGAGGTTCGCCAGAAAGATAAAATAAGTCAGCATATTCTGTGATTAAATTGTGTACAGCGCAGCGTTCTTCGTCATTTAAATGGTCAAGGTCTAATGTATTAATAACTTTTTCTATGCGGTTCTTTGCGTTTACTGTTGGTGATTCTACATTTTTATTTTTATTTCCGTTTTCTTCGTCACGTGTTTCAAATGGATATAGTGGGACGACGGGAACATCAATTGTTATGACATTTTCACATGTGTTAATAGCGAAAATGTAAGCTTTACCGTTCTCATTTGTGACTACTGATTTTCCTGCATAAATTCCGTTGGGCATGTCTATTTGATCGATGTAACCTTCGTTCGGTCCGTTGTCTAATAGTCCAATTATCATTAATGTTTTCTGTCTTGCTGGTAGTAAAATGCGTTCCGTATGGTGAAAGGGGTAAACGAAATTGTTAGCAATTATTAATTTATTATCATAATCAATTTTAGCGTTATTCTTCTGCATGAATTCAGTACCGATTATTCCTGAGTAATTTAATGGGAATTCTGCTGGTATTATACAAATTCGTTAATTGTATTGTTTATTATTGGATCAATTTTTCCCAGTGTCATTGGTTTGTCGGTTTTTGAGACGCCATTTAATTCGTATTTAATGTTTTTGTCTATATTAAATATATTTTTTAGTTGATTAATTTTGATAAGATTTAATTGAGATCCGGTGTCTATGAGAAAGCAGGCTTGATCGTTTTTTATTCTGTTATTTTTTATAAAAATTGATGGTGAAGAATAAGAAGTTGTGTTTGCAATTTTACATTCAGCACTCGAAATTCGTATTTCTTTAGTGTTTAGTATGTCTGGTTCTGGAATGTAGTTTCTTGTGTATTCGTCTGTGTGTTTGCTTGAATTTGAGTTGGCGCGCTGTAATTCAACCCCGCTATCGCGCCAGACAGTCGGGGCGCACTCGCGTTTCCCGGATACTGCTGATTGTTTGAATTCGCAAAGCCGTCAGTGGCTTGTATGTTACCGTTATAAATTCTTTTACGACAATCTTTAATCAAGTGCCCGATTTTTTTGCAATAGTGACAAGTTTTAACATTATAATCGTTAGAGTTTAATATATTTGAATTTTGTTGATAAATTGATTTTTGCATATTTTCTTGAGCTTTGCGTTTAAAACAAATATCAAATGTATGTTCCGGTTTTTGACAGTAGTTGCATATTTGAGTGTTAAAGTTGTTGGTGTTTATAAAATTTGAGTTTTGTTGAGGTGTAAAATTTTGTTTGTTTTCTTGAGCTCTACGTTTAAAACAGATGTCGAGTGTGTGTCCTGGTTTTTGACAATAATTGCATATTTGAATACTGGAGTTGTTATAGTTTCTAACGTTTGAATTTTGTTGTAGTGAGAAATTTTGATTATTGGTCTGAGCTGTGCGTTTAAAGCAAATGTCAATTGTGTGTCCTGGTTTTTGACAAAAAGTGCAAATTGGTCTGTAATTGTTGTTAATGTAATTGTTTGCTTCGACAGAGTTCGTGGTTTGTAATAAAAAACAGTCTTGTCTTATCATATCTGTGTCATCTAGTTGTGGATATTCTGCTAATTCCCCTTCTGCTCTACGACCTTCAGCGCAAGCAGCCGCGAAATCTGGGAAATTTTTTATGGTAAAAAGTCTCAAATATTTTTTCAATGTTCCATGAACAAAACCATTAGTTATGTCATCATTTAAAGTCTGTCTTGCTGATTCTTTATTTGGTACGTTTGATGTCAATAAACACTCAGTACAGTCAGATAATAGCTCTTGTGCGCGTGCAATATATGTATTCATGGATTCGTATGTTCCTTGTTCTAATTTAAGGATTTGATTTCTGAGACTAAAATATGTTTTTGGTTTATCAAAATTTTCCTTGATGAAATTTATTAAGTCTTGTACTGTACGTAATTTTGCTTTGTAAGCGCGTCGTAGTGCTTCGCCTTCCAGTCTACCCATTAATAATGCCAAAATTTCATATTCTTTGTATTGTGGTATGTATGATAATGCGTTTTTGCAGTGTATTACGAGTTCGCTTGCATCATAGCACATAGGGGTGCCGTCAAAGTATGGAATGGATTGTGTGTAATCTTTTGGACTTAGTGAAGGTGTGTTGCGTCGAGTTATGTTGGGTGGTGAGCTGAAACTAGTTGTAGTAGAAGGATAGTTTGTATCATGTATTATCATTTGTGTTTCTGGAACGGGTGTCGGGATATGTGTATTGGGTGATGGTGGTCGTGGAATTGGTGTCGGGTTTTGTGGAACTAGTGTAGGTATTATTGGAGCAGGTATTGGAACATGTTGTGAACGACTGTTTGTGTGTATAATATCGTGATCTGAGTCGTGTGAGGATAGTGAAGATGCGGAATTATGTCGTCGTCTAGGGCGGTTGGTTCTATCCAAAAACATCGCGAATTGTGCTTCTAATTTGTCTTGCCGAGATGAAGTTTTTTCTCGATATCTAATCGTGTCTTGATATTGTATACGCATCATCTCAACGATGTCTGCAATGGACGTTGAAGGAGGAATCCCGATTATTTGATTACTATCATTATCAACGCCGGATGACGGTTGCCCAAAAGTGTTATCGTGATCAGTCATTTTAATATACATTTTTTTTTGTTTTTTTTTTAAAAAAATTTTTCGGAAATTCAATGAAGATGATGATATTATGTGTAATATAGTGAAGTTAAGAGGAAAAAAGAAAAGAATAAAAGATGTAAGTTGAATAAAAGTGAAGAAATATTCACGACTCACAATAATGTAAACTTATATAAAGCTAGTGAAGAATTTGCTGATGGTGTTGTATGAGGTGTTTGTCTCTGCAAGGTCGTGTAAGGCAAGGCTCTGATGACGTTGACTGCATTCCTCTGCCAGGTGTGAGTTGTTGATGTCGGTTACTTTTGCTGATGTTTGCGTTTCTAGCTTCAGATGTTTCTACTGAGTTATTTCTCTTTATAATTTTTTTTGAAGTGAAAACTTCTTTAGCGGCGTTGTGCACTTTTTTTAGATCGGTAGAAAATGTTGAACTCGCGTCAGGGTCACGTGATGCTGATCGAAAATTCGTAAGATGTAGGGAGGGTAGACTGCCGGCGTAGGAGGGGAACCCCCTCTCTTTCTGCAGCGCGCCGAAAATGTATGCCTGGTGACTGTTTCGTTTAAGCGGCACGGGGCGCTTGTGCGAGTGTGCGCGTGTGTTTGTACTACAGGCTGCTACGTGCATGCACGGCAGTGATGTGGTGGAAGCATCTAGTGCGTGGCGTCTGCGCACTAGAAATTCATCGCTCACCATGCTGAATGTGATGGTTACTGTTGAATGCTGATCAGCTGATCTGCTGATGGCTCGACCGTCTGTATAGTTGTAAAATTCTCATATATAAAGTGTTTAAAATATGGAAATTGAACAAAGTGCATCTATTAATGAAAAAAGTGACGAAGAAATAGTGAAAGAAAATGAGTGAGTACTTTATAATAATATACATATGTACCTACACATTATAGATGTAATATTTGTAATATGTTTATTTATACTATATAGCATTAACCTATACTTTTATTACGTCACAATAAGCACGTGTGCGGTACTGCGGTGTAGGTTAGGTATCAAAAGCACGATACCAAACAAATAATTTCAAATGAAATTATATAAAATAAAATAATAATAAATAATCTTCGTTTTTCAGAGAAACAAAAGAAAAATAAACAAATGATGATGTTGGTAATGATGATGGCGAAAGAGTCGTCGGAATTATGAATGAAAGTTGTTGATTTTTCTGAGAGATAAAATTTTTAATGTAAAATAACTGTAATAGTTCTGAAATGTTAAACTTAGAAAGTAATATAAATTGTCATGTTTGTGTACGATATGCGCAATAAATGAATATTGTATTTAACCACATAAATGATAGTACTTCTATACTGATAAATAAAGCAATTCGTCCGAAATTATTCCCTAACCATTCCAAAATAATAAAAAATGTACAACGTTAATGTTCAAGTTTTCACTTCTGCCGGCACTCCCAGAGTGCCACAGATCATTTTTTTTTTTTTGATTTAATTTATGTGTTTATGGATTGTTGTTTTCTTTTCTATTTTTGAATTTGAATTATTTTATCTGTTCTTATTTCTTCGGTGATTCGTGTGTTTCGTTTTAATATTATTAATTTTCACTTGTTTTAACTGTTCTTCGATTTTTATGTTGTTTCACTATTTAATTGTTCTTAATTCACTTTACACTTCAGGCAAGCGATCCCACCGCTGCCACCATTTTTCTGTTACGTCGTAGGTGTTGTTGGACGAGGGTTTTAAAAACAGAAATATTTTTATTTTGGTAGAGGATCGTTGCCTGCCACTACTATGCGTAGCTGAAGCGTAAGGATGTTATGAAGTGAATTAAAGAAGATTATAAATTTATTTGAAACACTTATTAATTGATTTATTAATTAAACACATGAACTGGTGAATTACAATATTGAGTAACGATTATAAATGTCTTTGATGCACTTAAATTACGATTATTAATTATTAACTGAGTTCTCGATACGTCTATAGGTATAATTGAAAAACAAGTTATGCTTGGATTGAAAACCGTTATTGACTTAAACTTGAATTATCATTACAAGAACAATTCACACAAGGATTCTGATTTTACTTGATTTACTTGATTTACTTGATTTACTGGAATTCGAGATTTATGTATTAACTGACGTAGAATTATGAATGAATGTGTTCGTGAACTTAATTTGAGAAAGCGTATAAGTCGTACTTGGTATTGAGGATGTATAACTTAGTCGTATCTACGGTGTTGATTGAGAACTGAGAACTGTCTTAGACGTATCGGTGGTATGTGAGAACTGACTTAGACGTATCGGTGGTATGTGAGAACTGTTGAGATTTGTTGCGTATTCAGTTTTTATAGACAAGTTTTTACTTAGCTTTGAATATTTCTGTCAGCAGTTTGAAACGTTATTTTCTATTGGTTGAATTTACGTTAACAATTTAACAATTCGTTGGAAGTGACAAAAGGGTGACTCTTATTGGTCAAACAGTTCAATAGGTAGGGATACCTTACAATTTGCTGATTTTAGTTAACAATATTTCTTGGAAAAATCGTGGAGTCGAATTAATGAAAGTTTCAGTTAAGTTTCAAATTTTATACGTTATGTGAAATAAGCATTTTAGTGTGAGAAAGTTATTCATGGTTTTAATTTCTTCTGTTTCATCGAGAAGCGATTTTGGCATTCATACTCAGTTGAAAATAGATATTTCTAAAGTAATAGCTACTATTACATAAAGTAAATGAAATATTATATTATATAAAGAATATTCAATACAATAAATGGATCGATTAATTACTAAAATAAGAACATGTTTCGAGATGCAAGATTATTTATTTGAAATAAGCGCGCTGCGATAAAGCGCAGGCGCGTGACGTCAGAAATGAGGGTAAAGGTCACTTGGGACCTAACAAAACATAGACGTGTGGATTGAACCTGTACATTTATATTTATATTTCCAACAAATAATTTACCTCTAATTTGGTTTCAACTAATATTATATTATAGGTAATTTTAAAATTAAAATAAAAATGGATTTTACCCATAAAATATAAAAATTAGAAATTTTTTATTATTCATACTTAATTTATTTGAATAGCTTAAAACAAAGTTTAACATTGAAAATATTAAGATATCTCAATTTTTTAAATAATTTATAAATTTATCATTATCTTTTTAATGAAAATATAATATTTTAAATATAAACTATATAAATAAATAAATTAAGGATTATAAATCTAATTTTCAAGCCGAAATTGAATTCAATTAATTGATTCTTAATTCAAAATAAAATTTATATTATCTTTTGAATGCAAATTAAATATTTTAATTTAAATTATTATTCTAATTAAATAAATCACTTTAAAAATCCTTCATTTTTTTCAAACTTTAACCCTAATAATAAAATTAATAAAATTATTATTGAACATAAAAATCATATTAAATAATTTATTAAAACGAAACTAAAAATTATTGGAAATAAATAAATAATTTCTACATCAAAAATTAAAAATAAAACCGAAATTAAAAACAAATGAATAGAAAAAGGTAATCGAATTGATTCAAATATTTCAAATCCACATTCAAATGAAGTATTTTTTATACGTAATATATTAATTTTTTTTGAAATTAATAAATTAATTATAAATAAAATAAAAATAATAATAAATATAAAATATATTAATAAAATTAATAAAATTATTTATATTAAATAATTAAACTTTTTAATTGGAAATTAAATATACTTTTTATATTATATAAATTTAATATCTTATTCAGTAAATAAAAATATATAAAAATAATCAAACTACATCAAGAAAATGTCAATATCAAGATGCTGCTTCAAATCCAAAATGATGATAAAATCTAAAATGATTATTTTTTATTCGAATATATATAATAAAAATAAATATTGTACCAATTAACACATGTAACCTGTGAAATCCAGTAGCTATAAAAAAAATTGACCCATAAATTGAATCTCTCATTGTAAAATAAGAATCTTTATATTCAATGTATCGAAAAAATGTAAAAATTAATCCTAAAATTAAAGTAATCATTAGTCATCAATTTGAAATTTTCCCATTTAATTAACACGTAAATCTCAATTTTTTTTTTTCATTGATCCATAGCTCAACGGCATTTTATGCTATTTAATTGGTTTGTAACGTTCTTCCGTCTGACTGTCGGTTGACAGATACCCTCGGTGATAATGCCGTTAGACTCAGCCGAATTCCAAGGTTCGTGACTGGGTGAGGGTGAAAGAAACGTTGACAAATTTACTGGTTTCGGTTCGAATTCTACCAGTATGCTTTGGCAGAATACTTTTATTTATGCTCTTACACAAAATTTCAATCCCGTAGCGTACAATATTTTCCTCCGATGACAATTTATTCCCTCACGCTGTATAATTTTTCTTACGCAAGGTCTTTATACGCGATACAATGAGTTCGGAGCCCGATACGCGTACAATAGTTCAATGCGATACGATGGAAGAGAGGACACTGCAGTTTAGTGCCAACCAACAGTGCCGAATGAGCGGGAAGGACTACCCCGAGGGGTACGCTAGGATGGGCAGTGGTGCTGCAGTTTAGTGCCAACCAACAGCACCCGGAGTCAGGATGTTGAATGATATCTCCGTTAGTTTGCCGACGGGCGATATCAACCGGAAGGAGAGCATGTCGCTTGCGCTCCACAACTCAGGAACGATTCTGCAGTTTAGGGCCAACCAACAAAATCGCACGGGGTACACGCGTCGCGGCTTACGGCGAGCCCAAACGACTAACGTGGCGGACAGGAAAGGTAGGGAGATGCTTTGTGATCCAAGCGGACTCACTTTGTTAGCTCTCAGAAGAGCTGTTGGCGTGAAATGTTAGCTCTGAAAAGAGCTATTGGTTCTTGAGTTCTCAGAAGAACTATTGGTTTTTGATGAAATCTCCACAAAGTAGTTCTTAAAAGAACTGTTATTCTTCCTTGCTGGATTCCTCGGTATGCTGGTTACTGGTTACTGGTCACTGGATTAGTGTTGCTCACTCTGAGCGCTCGACGTAGACTGAGCTCTACGAGCTCGTGCGGTGGCTTATGTAGCCGCGGCGGGCCTCTCCCATTCCGCGGTGTTCGTTGCGCACAAGCGGACGGCGCATCTCCCACTGCCTTGCGGCGTACAGTGGGAGATTCTCGGTACTGGTGTGATGGTGGGTCCCTCTGGTTCCCCCACCCGGTCGGACGGTCGTTCGGATTTCTACGGGCGCGGGTTCGATCCCGGCTCGTATATTATTTTTTTTTTTTTTTCCTTAATAAATATAAAATGGAATAAGTGGAATAAAGTGTTCTCCAGTAGCGTTGTCGGCACCCGTGCATTATTTCACGGGCACCAACTAGCCATGGGGATTATACTGTTCGTGTGCGACCTAGGTCGTCACAGGTTTCCAATAGAAATTGTACAGAAATATACAATCTTTCATAGTGTTTATCACACAATTATGTACAGTGAACTGCGCTACCAGTAAAAAATGTGTAAGCCGATTCTTCTATATACTTTTGCTGCAAAGTTGATAGTTTTCGAGATAAATCGAAAAAACCATGAAATTCGAGCAAGAATCGTCTTACACATTTTTTACAGCGCAGTTCACTGTACATGATTGTGTGATAGACACTATGAAAGATTGTACATGTCTGTACAATTTCTATTGGAAACCAATTAAATAGCATAAAATGCCGTGAAACTATAGATCAATGAAAAAAAAAAAATGAGATTTACGTGTTAATCAAATGAGAAATTTTCAAATTGATGATGGGAGTACTAAATATTAAAATTAAGAGCTCATCTTTGGAGGGAATTTTTTTTTTCAATGTATAGAATGATATTCCGTCTGTTAAGCAAAGAAAAAAAAATAGTCGATTCAAAAAAAGCACCCTAATATATATATATATATATATATAAATTTTTTTATCTTATTTTATTTTAATTACATTTCATTCCATTTCATTTATTTAATTCTTAAATACATAAATTTATTCTATTTCATATTATTTCAGTTACTTAATTTATAAATGTTTATGTATTATTCTT
The DNA here is from genome assembly GCA_918226075.1 of Microctonus brassicae. Lineage (NCBI taxonomy): Eukaryota > Metazoa > Arthropoda > Insecta > Hymenoptera > Braconidae > Microctonus > Microctonus brassicae. The sequence goes on along the minus strand of OW445492.1, from coordinate 94,090 downwards.
AATTTAACGAATAAAATAAGATAGAATAAAATAAATACACATATATGTATAATAAAAACAAAATATATTTCAATATACTAATTGTTTTAATTATGATTCATGATAATTTTTATAATAAATTTTTTTTTAATATGTCTATACATATGTATATAATTTTTTTTATTTTATTTTATTTTATTTTATTTTCTTTCATTTCATTTATTTAATTTATGTCTATCATTCGATTTTATGTGGACATAAATTGAATAGATAAAATGAAATAAAATATTAAAAAATAATTTGTATACTGTTAGGTCCCACGTGACCTTCTCCCTCCTTCCTTACATAAATTCAAATCTTTAACTTATTAGCCGTCGCTCCGCGATTGCAGCTCGGAATATGTTATCAATAAATTCATTGTATTATGATTATTATTATTATCTCAATAGCTAATAAGTTAATATTTCTTACTCTTTGTGAGAAACTTTTCTACGCTTCTTCCCACTGGGGAAACCTAAGATCGCACTCAGCATATCGTCTTCTTTTTCACGGCATTGCACGATACATCAAAAACGCTGAGCAAAGCGTCTCGTCGTGGAGACGCATCAACTTGCATTATGAATCTTTCCATTTTCTTTTCTTAATTACTATTAACAAATCAGTCTTGATCTTCACTTCAATCAGTCAGCACGTACTTTGACAAAACGACTCTTAATTCATAAACTAAGTCTTGTAATAAATCATTGAAATAAAATCAATAATCACGAAAATCGCGAGTAGAAATAATTAATAAGCTTGAAAGCTTATTACTACATTTGTCAAGCTAATTCTAAGTTATAAGCAAAATTGTAAGAGTGAAATCATAAGTGAAACTTAGTGAACGAAGTGAATTTAATAAGAACTGTTCAAGACTCAATTAGTTAATTAATCTACGAATATTATAATCTTAAATATCCAGTTCTTCTCATTCAATAAATACAAAGTTATATGTAATTGTGTTTCCAAACTCATTCTAATATAAATCACTATTTAACCTATACCATCTCCTCGTTGCACCTCAGCTACGCATAGTAGTGGCAGGCAACGATCCCCTACCTTTAATAAAAATATTTTAACATACGTCCAATACCAACCAGGACGTAACAGATAAATATGGTGGCAGCGGTGGGATCGCTTGCCTGAAGTGCATCGAGATCACAAGAACAATTACATCAATACAAACAAATTCGTTTTACTCAATAATCGAGTGAAAAACTAGTGAAAAAAAAATTTTACCAACATTGCGAAAAATCCATATTTGTGAGAAAGAAAAAATAATAAACCAGTGGAAAAATATAATAAAATTGTGGAAAAATAATAAATTTTCAATAAAATAAAATCAATAAGTTAGTGAAAAAGTTAATAAAGCAGTGAAAAATTCGAAAAATACAATAATAATAACAACAACAATAACATCATCATCATTTGTACAAACAAATAATCAACGATAAATTCATTATCGATTCATCAATAAAAAAAAAAAAATTATAAATATTCAAACAATGGAACATCGTCAACGGCGCCTGTAAAATCATTTAAGTTGAGAATCACCAACAACGTCACCGGAGCCTTCTTCACATATATTCGCAGCGACGCAGCAACTACAAGACCAGCAAAATATTTCTTCAATAGTCTTATATAATTCATAATTTAGTGAGTCGTAAATATTTCTTTCACTTTTTACTCAATCTTCATCTCTATTCTTTTTTTTTCTCTTCATTACATTTTCAATTTCATTATATCACACACATTACAATTCGTCTTACTGAATTTCCGGAAAATTTTTTTAACTATCAAAAAAAAATCGATTAAAATATTAATTTCAAAATGGCTGATAACGAAAACACATCCGCACAACCGCCAGCCGGTGCTAGCAATAATGACAAGCCACTTTTTGAGATTCCGGCTACAACAACATTAGCAGACGTAGTACAATTGATTCGCGAAACATATCACGCCACAAATATTCGCCAAGATAAAATGGAGAAACAAATGGCAGCTTTCAATGACAAAATTAATCGCCCTAAGCGACGGTCAAGTTCTATATCGTCATCTGCATCCGATGCATCAGATCATGATATTTTGCGTACAAATAATCATCCGCGACAAACACCAACACGAACATCAAGGTTGACAACACCTACTCCACGAATAAAAACACCAACCGCACAAATTCCATCACCGTTTCCACAAACATTCACACCTGTCTTACAATCACGAAATTTGGTTCAGCTGCCTAGACCTAGAGTTGCAAGTGATACCGATCGACGTATTACACCATCATTAAGTCCAAAAGATTATTTACAATCTATTCCATATTTTGACGGTACTCCGACGGGCTATGACGCAAGTGAATTTATTGTGCACAGCAAAAATGCATTAGCTTATATTCCACAGTACAGAGAATATGAAATTTTAGCACTATTGACGGGTAGATTGAAAGGCGAAGCATTACGGCGTGCAAGCAAAGCAAAATTGCGCACAGTTCAAGACTTGATAAATTTTATTAATGAAAACTTTGATATACCAAAAACATATTTTTCTCTTAGAAGCCAAATCCTCAAATTAGAACAAGGAGCAAATGAAAGTATGAATACTTACATTGCTCGAGCACAAGAATTATTAACCGATTGTACTGAACGACTATCACAATCAAACGTGCCTAACAAAGAATCAGCTAGACAAACCTTGAATGACGATTTGACCAACGGTTTTGTCCACGGAATACAAAGAAAATATTTGAGACTATTTACAACTAAAATTTTTCCAAATTTCACGGCAGCTCGCGCCGAAGCTCGTAGAGCAGAGGAAGAATTGGCCGAGTTTCCCCAATTAGATAACCCAGCCGCTATTAAAAGAGACTGTTTTTTATTACAAACTACAAACGACTCTAATGATAATAAAAATATCGATGACAATAATGACAGACCTAAATGTACATTTTGTCAAAATCCGGGACATACAAACGACATTTGTTATAAGCGCAAAGCTCAAGAAAATAGTCAAAATTCAGCATACCAACGAAATTCAAATATCACAAATTCTAACAATTTTAATATTCAAACATGTAATTACTGTCAAAAGCCAGGTCACACGACTGACATTTGTTTCAAACGCATAGCACACACAAATAACCAAAATTTTACCCCACAACAAAATCCAAATATTATAAATCCTATTAATTCCAATATCAAAATATGCAATTATTGTCAAAAACCGGGACATACAATCAACGTTTGTTACAAACGCAAGACTCAAGAAAATATTCGAAATTCAGCTCACCAACAATTTTCAAACTTTACAAACCGCAACAATTTCAATATTCAAATATGTAATTATTGCCAAAAACCAGGACACACGATCGATGCCTGCTTTAAACGCAGAGCTCAAGAAAACAACCAAAATTCACCATATCAACAAAATCCAAATATGACAAATTTCAATAATGCTGATATCCGAACATGTAACTATTGCAAAAAACCTGGACACCTAATTAATGATTGCCGTAAACGAGCCTATTACAATAATATACGATTCGCCAATGGCTTTACAAACACAAACAATTATCAGAATCCGGGAAACGCGAGTGCGCCCCGACTGTTTGGCGCAACAACGGGGATCAATCACAGCGCGCCAACACAAGCCCAGTTAGACACTCAACCGGATACACAAGAAATGACACCTCAAAATCAAACATATTAAACATTAACGAGATACAAATTTTAAGCGCCGAATGTAAAATTGCTAATACAGCATCTTATTTTTCACCGTCAATTTTCATAAAAAATAATAGAATTAAATATGATCCAGCCTGTTTCCTTATCGACACTGGATCTCAATTAAATCTCATTAAACTTGATTGCTTAAAAAATACATTCAACGTAGACAGAAACATTAGATACGAACTAAACGGCGTTTCGAAAATCGACAAACCAACGACACTAGGAAAAATTGACTTAATAATAAATAATACAATAAATGAGTTTCATATAATACCAACAGAGTTTCCATTAAATTACGCAGGAATAATCGGCACCGAATTCATGCAGAAAAACAACGCTAAAATCGACTATGAAAATAAATCAATCACTGCCAATAATATCATTTATCCTTTCCATCATACTGAACGCATTTTACTACCAGCAAGACAAAAAACATTAATGATGATTCGACTTTTAGATAACAAATTAAATGAAGGTTACATTAATCAAATAAATATGCCAGACGGAATTTTCGCGGGAAAATCAGTAGTTTCAAATCAAAATGGTAAAGCTTACATTTTCGCTATTAATACACGGGAAGACGACGTGACTGTAGACGTTCCAGTTTTACCATTATATCCTTTCGAGACCAGTGACGATGAAGGAGAAAATAAAATCAAAAACAAAACATTTGACAATCAAGCAAAAAATCGTGTAGATAAGGTAATAAACACTCTCGATCTCGACCATTTAAATATCGAAGAAAAATCAGCAGTGCATAAATTAATTACTGAATACGCAGACTTGTTTCATTTACCGGGAGAATTACTTCGTTCCACAAACTCTATAACTCATCGTATTATCACTACTGACGACATTCCGGTCAACACCAGACAATACCGTTATCCACCATTACAAAAAGACGAAATCGACAGACAAATAAATGACTTATTAAAAATGGAAATAATACAACCATCAGCTTCACCATATAATTCACCTTTATGGATAGTCCCGAAAAAACCAGATGCTCAAGGTAATAAAAAGTGGAGATTAGTAATAGACTATCGCAAAATTAATGATAAAACAGTCGGAGATGCTTATCCACTACCGCTCATCAACGACATACTTGATCAACTAGGTGGCGCAAAATATTTTTCAATATTCGATCTCGCTTCAGGTTTCCATCAAATAGAAATGAATGACAGTGATAAAGAGAAAACAGCTTTTACAACGCCACATGGTCATTATGAATTTAATAGAATGCCATTTGGTCTCAAAAACGCACCTGCAACATTTCAAAGATTAATGGATTTGGTATTACGTGGATTACAGGGAAATGAATTATTCGTTTATTTAGATGATATCGTCATTTATGCTCGTTCCATCGAAGAACATAATATTAAATTTAAAAAACTTGCTGATAAACTGAGACAAGCCAATTTGACATTACAAACTGAAAAATGTCAATTTTTAAGGACAGAAGTTAAATATTTAGGACATATTATTAGTCACGACGGTGTAAAACCCGATCCTGAAAAATTAAAAGCCGCCAAAAAGTTTCCAATTCCTAGAACACAAAAAAATGTCAAAGAATTCTTAGGACTCGCTGGTTATTACAGACGATTCATAAAAAATTTCGCTGAAATTGCTAAACCACTATCTGATTTGACAAGTAAAAATGTTGATTTCGAATGGCAATTTAAACATCAATCCTCTTTTGAAACATTACGTGACAAATTATGCGAATCACCTATTTTAATTTATCCAGATTTCAATAAGCCATTTGTTGTGACCACTGACGCATCAGGTGACGCAGTCGGTGCTGTTTTATCTCAAGGCGAAATAGGTGAAGATTTACCAGTAGCGTATGCATCCAGGGTAATGAATAAAGCTGAACAAAATTATCAAACTACTGAAAAAGAAATGCTCGCTGTAATATTCGCATTAAAAACTTTTAGACCTTATTTATATGGCAAACAATTTACATTAATCACAGATCATAGACCTCTTGTTTGGGTTAGTAATTTTAATGACCCATCATCACGTGTAATGAGATGGCGAGAACGCGTCAGAGAATTCGATTTTAAAATTCAATATAAAGCTGGAAAAATAAATACAAACGCTGACGCTCTATCACGCAATCCAGTAGTCGACGCTGAACCACGAGAAATATATATGGTTAATGTCGCATGGAAATCAAGTACGGAATCAAATACTGAAAACTGGGAAGGCTGGCCTTCCCATACACAAAACACTTATCTCAAACCCTTAGAACATTTAAATACTCTAGTAGATACAATTCACGAACCCCCGGAGGGTATGGAAAATACAAAACGACAAAAAATAGCAGATAATTCAAATACAAATATCGCAGAAATCAAAGAAAATAAAAATACAAATATCATAGAAAATACTAATATCACAGAAATCAAAGAAAATAAAAATACAAATATCATAGAAAATACAAATATCGCAGAAATCAAAGAAAATAAAAATACAAATATCATAGAAAATACAAATATCGCAGAAATCAAAGAAAATAAAAATACAAATATCATAGAAAATACAAATGTCGCAGAAATCAAAGAAAATAAAAATACAAATATCATAGAAAAAATAATCAAGCGCGGTCCAGGTAGACCACGGAAAAAACCACTCAATGAACTTCCAGAGAAAAAATTAATAAAACGAAAACGAGGCAGGCCTCGCAAGAAACGCATACACAAACCTCACACTAATCTACAGAACATTGTACTAACTTTTGATTCCACTGATTCAACCACGGACAAATATAATTTAATAAGAAAAAAGCCGCGTATAAAAAGCGACAGCGAAGACACAGACAATGATAAATATGATACGTCTGACTCTGAAACATCTATATACTCAGTAGAAATGGGTATCAATCCACGTATATTACATGAAATGCATTCACACAAATCTCGTAATAAAACAAACACAACTTCCGACTCAGAAACATCAATATATTCAGTAGAAATGACAACTAACCCACGTACATTACACCAAATGAAATTATATAAAGATCACAATAAAGCAAATGTTACTTCTGACTGCCGACACTCCACACCACATTGAAAAAATAAAAAATGAAACAAGAAAGAAAAATCAAACTAAACAGATTGAAGATTCTCATGCAAAATTAAACCGTATTGATAATGCAGCGGACAAAATTAAAATTCATACATTACACCATTCACCACCATATTCGTCGGATAAAAATATTAGAAAGAAAATTAAAATAACAATAAGCGAATCTGAAGAAGAATCAACAGGACTTGAATCGGACAACGATGACAAATATACATTAGCACATAATATTCCTTTACCATCGTCACATACATCATCAAGAACAGAAACAGCTAGTGAAAATGAGAATAATAATAGAGAAAAACCTCAGCAAATAACAAGTGAAACTCAAAGTTTGCCCGCAATAAATACAGTTGATGACAATAATCGCATTTCCGATATTAACAATCAAATTCTACAAATAAATAATTCTTCAGATTCAGAAGGAGAAATTAATAATTTAATTATTGCAACAGCCGAAATACATCCAGAAATAAACGAAGATAATATACTACGACAATTACCTCACCATAACGAACGTAGAATAAAAAGAAAACGCAATTGTAATAAGAGTAGCAGTGGGTCAGTGACTCAATCAGCTGACGCGAACATTCCAAATCGTCGACCTAAGAAGATAACCAAAAGAAATCCAATACATAGCGACTCTCTAACACAACTTGATGAAATAATTATTGCTAACACCCAATCAACGGAGACTCAGGACACACACGCTTCACGTTCGCCAGTGGTATCTCAAATAAATTATGACGAGATAACTGTTGCAAATATATCGCCAATAGAAGTAAATGATACACAAGTTCCATTATCACCTATTCTGCCAACACAAGTTAAACAACATCAAAATATACCAACACAAGAGCGACCAATTATCAGAGATAACATTCAAATTTTTTCAAACATTATTGAAATTGCTGACAACTTAGACATGAGAAAAGATAACTACATTTGTTTTTTGGAAACAGACGGAGCTCCTATAGATGACGTAGGACGAAAATTGATACAAAATGGTCTTATACCACCTCCATCTGATCAAGTAAAATATCAAATTTCAGGAATTATTGTAAATTTCACTAAAAGTTGTGAGATGCGTCCTGCCGACTCGTCAAAAACAGGAACGCACTCAGAATTTTACCTTGATTTTTTGATCTGGTTTGTCCTCGTGAAAGGGATGCCACCCCGATGACCTGCAATGGTCTAAGATTTCGGGGGAATCTACAAATAACTGATGAACCGACTTGCGTATTTAATAATATTAACAAATAATTATATCGTTTATTATTAAACCAAATATAGAATATAAATGAAAGAAAAACGCCTTTAATGGCAAATAATAATTATTCAAATAACAGTGAACAAACGTTTTTATACTTATTTAATTTAGGTCGCGGGAATGACGGGTCTACAACGACACGACAATATCTTTCCATCAACAATCTAATATTCTTTCTCATTTATTACTTAAAACTAACCGGAATTATAATCTAACGATATCTTAACATTTATCAATTATAATTTAACGATATCGCGTCGCGCTGTGGCTCGATAATGTATATTATTAACAATGGCGGCCCACCACGTGTCAATCAATGTGAATGATCGATTGATCACGTATTGAGCCGTTCAATAATACTTTTACTCACGCAAAACTATCTCTCACTCGTCTCCTCTCGATTCAATCGCCTGCCAGATTATGCGTATCTCACTCACGCGAAAATGCACGCAATTATTCACACGTTACAATAATTTTAATTACTACGCAATATATTTTGCACGCTCTTTCACACACTCTATCCTCACACAACCTGTACACACGAGGTCCTCCGTGGAAGTGAAGTTCAATGGCCGCTTCCGTCGTCTCCCTCGTTCAACCATGACCACGTTGCTCAATTAATGGTATTAAGTCAAATTAATTACTGTTTTATTGCGTAATTATTTGATTGGCTAATTTTTGAATGCCGAATTTCTCATTGGTTAATTTATTTGTGAGTTGAATTTGGCGCCGGATTTTGCATGATGGCGGCTTCACTGCTGGCCCAATATTGGGGCGCCATCTCTTTGATTTTGGTTATACCAAGGTGAATACTTTATTTTATCGACTTATTTGTTGACAACCAAAAGTATGGTTATGTGGCTGATCCATGACTTTTGGTATGGTGAACGATAATTGTTCATTATTGGTTGTTCAGCATTACGTCAATTCATTTGGACGTTGATAATTCATCCGGATTTATTTATTTATATGGTGATTTATTATTCCAATGAATGTGAGCCAAATCGTGTGGTTGATGTTGTTTCATGTGCATAACTGATGATGGTCATTGCTCCGGATGTCTCCATGGTTGGTGTTGTTGCATTCATTCGTTCAATATTTTCATTCATACAATACCTACATTATTTCTTATTAATTAATACTAATTTATTTTATTCTCTACAGCGCGACGTATTTTTATATCTACAAATGTGATGAGTGAAAAGTCACCACATCACAACATGACCCCACTTAGACTGAACATATATCCTCAACGGATATATGCTCAGTCGACCTCAGCGCTCACTCATCCGTCCATACCATCTATCATTTCCATTGTTATTAACATAAATAAACATACTTGACTCTATATTTTTATATTATCTATTTATTGATTTGTTCATTAGTCAGTAATCAGTCTTGTACGTTTTAATTTTAATCACAATTGTTTGAGGTATTGACTTGAGCGATACTTTTGACATTAAATCTACTAATACTGGGTCATTTTTTGGTTTTTTGTGAATTACTGCCGTAGGATGTAACTAGCCGTAGGGAATTTCGATCAGGGTAAATATTTTTTGGGTTTCTTTGGTGTGTTTCCGTAGGGTGTAACTAGCCGTAGGGATGCCATTTGTGAATTTTCTCTTCTCTTTTCATACATATTGCACAGAAGGTGCCTGCTTCACTCGGGGTGTTGAATACGGCGCCACGATTCTTTGCATTGTGGGCACGTTGAAACATCCATATCTTTCCACCCACAAATATAACAGTAACGCCATTTTTTCGGTGCATTACACGCTCGGTGTGAGTGGCCGAGATGTCCACACCTCCAACAGATGTCTCCACCAACTCTCTGTAAGTTTGGCACTACGGTAGGTCTGGGTCCATGACGTGGTCTCGGGGTATCATCTTCCGGAAGGGTAGGGGGTGGTAAGTTTGCGGGTTTGGGGATTTTTAGGGACATTAGTGGGACTGGGGTGGGAAGTGGGGAAGGGACGGTATTTGCAGCGGAAAGGGAATGTTTTTGAACGACGTTAACAAGTTCAGGGAAACGGATTCTGGATCGGGAAGGTTGGGAATGGGATTGGGTAGTGGTGGTTTGGGAGGATAGTTCGGGGAAGCGGGGTCTCATTTTCGTGGGTTGGGCCGGAGGGGTAGGGATTGGATGTTGGGTTACACTAGCATAGCTAGTGCTGGGTGATTGGGTTTGGGGTTGGGGTTGGGAGCGTTGGGAGAGGAGTTCCGCTACTCGCTTAGCGATTCGTTCTTCCGCGCCTGGGTCTAAGGTGAGGGGGGCTATAGGGGGTGTCATGGGGATTTGGAAACGGGGACCGGAGTGTTTGGGTAGAGGTAGGGTTATGGGGAGAGCTTTGGGAACGAAGGGCGTAAGGGGCTGGGAGGTTTGGGATTTGGGTGGAGGGGGGATTGAGGGGGTAGTTGAGGTTGAAGGAATGGGGGATGGGGTTTTTGGTTTGATGGGGGGGTTTGTGGTTACCGGAGATTTGATGGGAGAATTTGGGGGTGCCGGAGGGGATCGTTTCTTGGAAGACTTCTCCTTCTTCTTCGGAGTCTCTACTCTTCTCTTTTTCAGGTTCGCTTGAATGCGCTCCACTTCCTTCCTCTCTAATTCTTTCATCCTCAGTTCTCTCCGCTCCTGCTCTTCTTCCAGGGCTTTCTCCCTGAGCCGTTCTCTCTCCAACCTTTCCTCCTCCTCCTCTCGTTGCTCCGTGAATGGGCAGCACGGGCTCCCTACCTCGCCCATCACCGGAATGTAATGGGGACGAGGAGGGCCCCGGTATCGGGCGCAGCTCTTCCTCATTGTTCTGCTTCTCCTCCTGTAAAATATTACCCGGAAGGTAGGGTTTTAGATCGTTTATGTGGCATTTTTCTATTACGTTGCCGTCATCGTCAGTCAGTTCGTACATTACGGGAGAGATCACGCGAGTAATGGTGAAAGGACCGATAAATCGAGGACCTAGCTCCGCCATGTAATTCTGTGCGGCTTGAGATAGTTTTCGATTTTTCTTCATTACTCTATCACCTATTTTAAACCGGATATCTCGCCTTCCCCGATTATAGTATCCCGATTGTTTAATCTGAGCTGTGCCGAGATGCTTTTGTACTAAATCCTGTAACAATCTTAACCGGATCATCCTTTCTTTCCACGCTAATGGGTCACTAGGTTCAATTACTTCCGGATTTTCAATCTCATTTCTCACGTTGACTACGGGCTTAGGGTTTCTACCCATATTCAAAAAAGCTGGGGATACTCCGGTAGTTGATTGGACAGCAGTGTTGATGGCGAATGTTAACTCGTTCAAGTGCTTGTCCCAATCGCGATGGCTATCCTGAATATAAATACCTAGCATGGGCCGGAGGGTTCTATTTACTCTTTCAACCGGATTGGACTGGGGGTGATATGGGGGAGATGTTATGTGCTTTATGCCGGATTCTTTCAAGCGGTCTACCAAGTTTTTTCCCACGAATTCTGTTCCGTGGTCCGTCAAAAAGAATTGGGGCTTACCCCATCGATTCACGATTAATTCTTCAGTGGCTTTCCATATTGACCGCGCATCTGCTTTGGTTAGAGCCTTCATTTCAACGTATTTGGTAAAGTAATCTTGGAAAACTAATGAGTATTTCTTTTGAGCTTTACTCGGTGGAAATGGACCCATTATATCGGCTGCCACGATTGACCACGGACCTTCTACTGTGCGTTCCCTCATCAATCCCATTGGGCCACGCTGACTTGGTTTGAAACGCTGGCATTCTGGGCATTGTCTCACGAAGGTAACCACATCTTGATAAAACGCTGGCCAATAAAATTCTTGGGCGACTCTATGATACGTTTTATCAATACCGTAATGACCGGATTGGGGTGGACAGTGAGCATCTTCCATCACTTTTTTTCTGGCCTCGACGGGCAATACTAATTTCCACTGATTTAAATCCGGAAGGGTGGGGTCTATTTGCATATTGGGACGACTGTGATAAAGTTGTTCATCTTCAATTTTCCAATCGGGGTATTTATCCGGATATTCATGCACTTCATACTTTCTTTTCCTGAACCAAGTATCGTCAGTAGTAGTCATGACTTCCAAAGCGTCCAATTTCTCTTCTGCTACGCGTGAAAGTGCATCTGGGACCACGTGAAGTGAGCCTTTCCTATGAACTACTGTGATCTCATGGGCTTGCAACGCCATTGACCATCTTGCCAACCTACCGGAGGGGTTTTTAAGGTTCTTTAACCATCTTAAACTACTATGATCGGTGATGACCTGAAATTTGCTTCCCTCAATATACGGTCTAAACTTTTCCACCGCCCACAATACGGCTAAACATTCCTTCTCGGTCACGGTATAATTTATTTCCGCTGGAGTTAAAACGCGACTCGCGTAACAGATCGGGTGTTCGCTACCTATACTCAACGTTTTATTTTCGGCGTCTGAGCCAAATTCCCCTGCTTGGGTCAAAATAGCGCCCAGTGCCCAGTCACTGGCGTCTGTTTGGAGGGTAAAGGGTTTAGTAAAATCCGGACGGGCTAAAACCGGAGCTTCCGTAAGGGATTTCTTTATTCTTTCAAACGCAGACTGCTGATCTGAGCCCCAGTCCCAAACTACTCCCTTTTTAACTAGCTTTAAGAGAGGTATTTTATCTTCCGATAAAGACGGTAAAAACCTCGCGTACCACCCAGCAGCGCCTAAAAATCTTTGAATTCCTTTAACATCCGTAGGGGCGGGATAATCCAAAATAGGGGCGATTCTATCTCTATCTGGCGACAAACCGTTCTGATCAATCTTATAACCAAGAAATGTGACCCGGTCACACAGAAATTCGCTTTTTTCCGCGTTTATCGTCAAATTAGCTTCTGTCAATTTCTCTATCACGCGATTCACCCAAGTTACGTGTTCATCTAATGTTCGCGTGAAAATTATAAAATCATCGACGTACTTTCGTACGTATGGGGACCAATCCGGAGGGATAATTTTATCTGTAAGTCTTTGGAAGGACGCCGGACCGTTTCTCAAACCGAAGGCCATACACTTAAATTGATACAGTCCTTTCCCTGGGACTGCGAATGCCGTAATCTCTCGACAACTTTCCTCGAGTTCAATATGAAAAAATGCATTAGATAAATCTAATTTTGAGATGTATACTGCGCCTTGCAGCTGGTCCAATAGTTCGTCTAGATTTTGCATTGGCACGGAATCGTGTTTTGTGACTTCGTTGACTTTCCGAAAGTCAATGCAAAACCGATATTTTCCATTAGGTTTTTTATGCAAAACCGGCCAACTACAACATGGACTCTGGGAAGGCTCTATAATACCCTCAGCAAGCATTTTATCGACCTCTTCTTGTGCAATCTTTAATATTTGGGGGGCGTATCTGCGTGTACCTTGCCGGATGGGGGGATGTCCCTGTACATCTATATTATGTTTTAAATAAGGGGTGACTCTAAGTATTTTGGGCTCCGGAGGGATTAATTTAGCAAAAGTAGCGCGTAGACGATCAGCTACATCAGGAGCAATATGAACGATACGGGGTGATTCTATTTCCTGGGGGATTATATCCGGACTATTTTCTGCTAACATTAACTTTTCTTCAATCCGGAGGGGCCGCGCGTAAACTATATTCGATTGTGGCTCAATCTTAACTCTACCACCTTTCCATGTACAACAGTTTCCTTTGAATTCCACGCCCATAGCAGCGATGAAATCCATCCCCAATACAACGTCATACGATAGAGCGCTGCACACGCGTACCGGTAGCGTACAATTTTCCATATGAGCCTCTAATTTGAGTACTACACATCCAAGTAGTTCAACTTCTGATCCATCAGCTACTTTCATTTTACCACCGGCATTAATTACGTGTTTTTTTACTAATTCACCAAATAATGGTCCCACAAAAGTTCGTGTAGCGCCAGTGTCAATTAGAGCTCTAAATTTTTCGTTTCCCAACATAACCGACGTAAACTTCCTATTATCCCCGTAATCTTTTCCGAGTAATTTTAAAAACTGAGAAGTAGAAATGATCTCAGGGTCATTTGGTGATTCTAATTCGTACGCGGCGCCCACATAATTTGTTTGGATATCTATTGGCTCTCTTTTTACCGGAATATTCAAATCATCTGTATTCGTACTTATTTCTCGAGTAACTTTAATTACGGCCGCTCTATTTATTTGATTAAAAACTAGGGGATCAGTTGCGGCATCTACTGTCACCGAGACCAGTTTCCCTGGTTGTAACTATTTGGTGATTTTTCACTAAAATTTACATTATTGCATGGATTGTGTTCGTTGTTGGGATTTGGGGAAAAGTTTTGATTGGGGATATAATTAGGCTGAGGATTAACATTGGGATTATGTTGAGGATTGTAATTTGGATCTGGATTATAATTAATATTGGGATTGAAGTTGGTGTTGGGATTATAATTTAATTGAGTATTATAATTTGGGTTAGAATTATAATTGGGTTGGGGCATATACATTGGTTGGGGAATATAATTGGGGGGTACGTTATAATATGTCGTAGGGTTCTGCTGTTTTCTTGGTAATGGACAATTCCGACTAAAATGTCCCGGCTGTTTGCAATTATAACAAATAGTTGTGTTTCCGGAAGGAATGACCGGAGGATTTACCGGAGGGGAAATAATTTCTGTTTGTGTAGCCAATGTCTTAGCTGGTTTAGGCTTCTTCTGTATATTTTTATTTAAAATAGCGTTACTTCTTTCCTGGGTAGTGTCTGTGGCGTTCAATCCAGTATTTTCTTCTACGGCTAATAAACCCAAGGCTTTTCTACCACTCGATCGAGACCACGCAGTTTTGGGCACTGTAACTTTATCCGGAGGGGGTGGCGGGAGGTATTGGGACATATATTGTGTACGCAGCTCTATCTCTTGACCTTGTTTCACAAATTCCCTATAATTGTTGATTTTACTCCTATCAATTAGTGGCATTATCCTAGGGTGAAGATTTTTAAACGCTACTTCCATTTGTTCCCTGATTGGTATATCTTGGTCCAAACGAAGGAAGAGAGCTTGAATATTGGTCAGATATTCTGACAATGGTTCTCCCTGCCCTTGTGTACGCGTTCTAATTTCTTCCCACAGCGCTGTTTTATTATCGGTATATGAAAATCTTTCGCGAAATTGTTCGATAAAATCCCCATAACTTTTCATTTCACACTTTTCAGCCCTAAACCAGTCTAACGCGGGTGTGTCTAGGGTAACCGGAATAACTTGAAAGACTTCTTCCTCTGAAAGTCCATATTGTTGAATGACCTCGAACAGTAACCTTAAATATTCTTCCCCATCTTTATTGGACCTCCCAGAGAATTTGATTTTTTGTTCCATTATTTTACCATTCATTCTAAGTATTCTTTCAGAAGTCCTGTTTCTATCCGGAATATTAAATGGATTCAATTTAGACGTTGATATATTCGATTGAGGTTGAACATCGAAGGTTAAATTTCTAAACCATGCAGGATAATCTTCTGAAACCGGAGGGTGTGTTGGTACTGATCCCACGTTCAAATGTCTTCTTGATTCGTTTCTTGGCTCTTCACGATTCATTGGATCGATTATTCTTGAGCTAGTGGCTCTTCGTTGACTGCCCGGCATCATTGGACTGGATGATAGCTGATGACCGTCTGCAAAAGTTACCGTAGGGGCTCTACTTCTATGCGGGGTGGGTATGTTGTCGATTATTGGGGGTTGATTGCGGTTTCCGGACAAAGTTGGGATATAATGGGCTCCGGATTCATCTTCGTCTTGGGCAAATGAAATGGGATCTCTAAATCGTCCCATAGACTGACCCGTAGATAACAATCGTTCATTTATGGATCTATTTTGTATTTCAACTTCCCTGTTATTTTGTTCGACGATTACATTTAGTCCCCGACCTCTATTTTGTTCTAAACTTATGTTTGGGTACATTTCCATTGAACTTCTACTAATGTCTAACGTTCCCGATCGTACTTTTTCAATTACTTCGTCGAAAGAAGGCTCTACTTGCCATCCCGTTACCGTACGCGGCACTCCTTCCCTCTCGTCTACCTCCGGATCCCATTCGGCTGCTTGTTCTCCTACAGATTTACGTAATTCTGCTCTAATCAACCTATCTGTTAAAACATCATTTGGTCCTTTGCAACTGAGACCAAATACATCCAAAGTTGTTAATAATTCTAAAGGATTTAAATCGCGAGCTAGGGCTGAAACTCTTCTCCTCATCATCTCTATTTCGTCGATAGGGGTCGTACCGGAAGCGTTCTCCATCTCAACCGGAGGGGGGATAACCGGATTATTTGTTTGATGGTCCATATTGGTTTCAGTTTGATTATTTTTACTCGTCTTACTCTTATTCATTTTCTAGCAAAACCCGAGAAAAATATTTTGATAAAGTCCCAATTAATCAATTTCAACTATGATAATTAATTATAAAATCTATTTCTCAATTTTCAACTCAAAAATCGCTAAAAATTTAATTTCTTTTTTATTAAATAAATTTTCGATAAAGCAACTATAAAATAGTATTAAATTTTCCTTCCAATAATATGGCCAAATTTCAATTTTTTCTTCAATATTTAATTTTCTCCGATATTAATTGATTAAGAATTAATTTTCTGCAAAATCAATTTATTTTAATTCTTATGACTTTCTATCAAAAATATTTAATTTTATATTTCATATATTTTAATGACAATGTTTTAATTTCATTTATCTGAAAGGGGAGGTTTTTCATTCTTTTAACCGGATAGTGGGTAATTATTTAAACCGGAGGGTAGAATACTTATTTAAACCGGAGGGGGCTGAAAATATTAATAATAACACAATATTGCGAAAATGATAATAATGAATAAAAATGACCGAAAGAACACTGATTTGTTCAGTGATAATTACACGAATAATTAATAGTGATAATTCTCTTTGAATTATTTATATAAACAAAATCACTCAAGTCAATTTGAAACCTCAATAGCAAATTATTATTTTAATAAACTTTTTGTGCTATACTCATTTACTATTACAGTTATTTTTTATCCTTTTTTATTTTTAACTGTCTTTTTATTTTATTTTTCTATTATTTCATAAAATAAAACTTCTATTACGGTTATTTTTTATCCTTTTTTATTTTTAACTGTCTTTTTTTTTTATTTTTTTATTATTTCATGAAATAATATTTCTATTTTTTATTGAAAATGACAAAATATCTGTCGGTACTGTCCTTCTGTCGTGTCCAAACAAATTAATAAACAATTGAGCGATAGTTGCACGTTAGGCAACAACAAAAAATATAATTATTCAAAAAAACCAAGAAAAAGTAAAAAAATTTAATAATAATCGATCCACAGCGCGCAGCGGCCGAATCTTATAATTATATGTGTTTTCCTTTTATTTCATACAAAGTAATATTTTTCCTTTTTATTTTTATTAATTCTATTTTATTTTTCTATAAAATAATTTTATTTATTTTTTCATAAAATAATTTTTATTTTATTTATTTTATTTTGTAAAATAACTTTTATTTTATTATTTTATTTTTTTTTTTTGTAAGATAATTTTTATTTTATTATTTTATTATTTTGTTGTAAAATAATTTTTATTATTTTCTTGTAAAATAATTCTTATTTTATTATTTTATTTTTTGTAAAATAATTTTTATTTTAATTAATCTTATTTTATTTTTTCAAAAAACAATTTTTTTTTTCGTTTACTTTTATTTTTTACTCAATTATTTTTATCGCTCGCCTATATTCGCTCGTAAGTTTTATTTTATATTGTCGTCTCGCTTCCCGTCCCCACAAGGGATGCCATTTGTGAGATGCGTCCTGCCGACTCGTCAAAAACAGGAACGCACTCAGAATTTTACCTTGATTTTTTGATCTGGTTTGTCCTCGTGAAAGGGATGCCACCCCGATGACCTGCAATGGTCTAAGATTTCGGGGGAATCTACAAATAACTGATGAACCGACTTGCGTATTTAATAATATTAACAAATAATTATATCGTTTATTATTAAACCAAATATAGAATATAAATGAAAGAAAAACGCCTTTAATGGCAAATAATAATTATTCAAATAACAGTGAACAAACGTTTTTATACTTATTTAATTTAGGTCGCGGGAATGACGGGTCTACAACGACACGACAATATCTTTCCATCAACAATCTAATATTCTTTCTCATTTATTACTTAAAACTAACCGGAATTATAATCTAACGATATCTTAACATTTATCAATTATAATTTAACGATATCGCGTCGCGCTGTGGCTCGATAATGTATATTATTAACAATGGCGGCCCACCACGTGTCAATCAATGTGAATGATCGATTGATCACGTATTGAGCCGTTCAATAATACTTTTACTCACGCAAAACTATCTCTCACTCGTCTCCTCTCGATTCAATCGCCTGCCAGATTATGCGTATCTCACTCACGCGAAAATGCACGCAATTATTCACACGTTACAATAATTTTAATTACTACGCAATATATTTTGCACGCTCTTTCACACACTCTATCCTCACACAACCTGTACACACGAGGTCCTCCGTGGAAGTGAAGTTCAATGGCCGCTTCCGTCGTCTCCCTCGTTCAACCATGACCACGTTGCTCAATTAATGGTATTAAGTCAAATTAATTACTGTTTTATTGCGTAATTATTTGATTGGCTAATTTTTGAATGCCGAATTTCTCATTGGTTAATTTATTTGTGAGTTGAATTTGGCGCCGGATTTTGCATGATGGCGGCTTCACTGCTGGCCCAATATTGGGGCGCCATCTCTTTGATTTTGGTTATACCAAGGTGGATACTTTATTTTATCGACATATTTTATCGACTTATTTGTTGACAACCAAAAGTATGGTTATGTGGCTGATCCATGACTTTTGGTATGGTGAACGATAATTGTTCATTATTGGTTGTTCAGCATTACGTCAATTCATTTGGACGTTGATAATTCATCCGGATTTATTTATTTATATGGTGATTTATTATTCCAATGGAAGTGAGCCAAATCGTGTGGTTAATGTTGTTTCATGTGCATAACTGATGATGGTCATTGCTCCGGATGTCTCCATGGTTGGTGTTGTTGCATTCATTCGTTCAATATTTTCATTCATACAATACCTACATTATTTCTTATTAATTAATACTAATTTATTTTATTCTCCACAGCGCGACGTATTTTTATATCTACAAATGTGATGAGTGAAAAGTCACCACATCACAAAGTAAAATCGTCTTTGGTATAATTATAGGAAGAAAAAATTCGAAACTTATAATGGAAAACGATTTAAATAATGCTATAAAAAATTTAGTAAATAAATTAAAAGAATTAAACGTAAAATCAGCAAGCATATCACAAGGTTTGAGTGTGTTTGACATCAACGTTTGGCGTAAAATAAAAAGCGCTTTGAGACTCACATTAATAGGCAGTAATATTAAAATAGCAATCTGTAGAGAAGAAATTACAATACCAAATCCAAATCAAATTCAAAATATTATTAAAGAGAATCACGAAACCCCATTCGCAGGTCATAAAGGAGTAACTAAAACTTTCAATAGAATACGACAAAATTATTTTTGGAAAAAAATGAAAACTGATATCGAAAATTATATAAGAAAATGTGAAAGTTGTCAAAAGAAAAAGCTAGTACGCATTAAAACAAAACAACCTATGGTTTTGACTGACACCGCGATCAACGTATTCGATAAAGTGGCATTAGACATAGTTGGACCACTAGAACTATTAGAAAACGGAAATAAATACATCTTAACTATGCAAGATGATCTCTCGAAATACTGTCTAGCGGCGCCCATGAAACACATCACTGCCGAATGCGTAGCGAAAACATTCGTCGATAATTTTATTACTCGTTATGGCTGCCCCAAAGCAATATTAACAGACCAAGGGACGGGATTCACAAGCTCTTTAATGCGTAATATGGCAAAATTATTTAAAATTAAACAAATTAAAACAACATCATTTCACCCACAATCGAACGGAGCACTTGAGCGTAGTCATCAGGTGTTAACAGACTATTTAAAACATTACGTCAGTGAAGGCGATTGGGACCAGTGGTTACAACACGCAATGTTCGCATACAATACCAGTAAACATGAAGCTACAAATTACACTCCACATGAAGTAGTGTTTGGAAAACCAGCACTTTTGCCTTCAGAACTCAAAACGACAGATCGACTAGGTACATACGACGACTACGTTTACGATTTAGCTTCCAGACTCACAGAAATACGAAACATCGCCAGAACAAATCAAGAAAAAGCTAAAGAAATCTCAAAAGCATATTACGATAGAAAAATAAATACAGTACCATTTCAGGTTGGACAGTACGTATACATATTAATAAATATTAAAAGAGGAAAATTTGACGACAATTACATTGGACCATACCTCATAACTGCCATTTTTCCAGACAAACAAAATATTGAAATTCAAAAAACATCAAAAACTAAGAAAATAATACACTGTAACCAAGCTAAAATCGCACACGTTTCTGACAACAGCTCTGAAATTGTATCTTCTAATTGAAAAAAAAAAAAAAAAAATAATAACTCCTTATATATACACTTCACTTTACACCTAACAGAAAACATATGCAATACAAGTCACAGACTTTTTCATTAAAACTTCAGCCGACCAACCATAGATTTTATATTCCTATTTCAGATCACGAAAATGGATTTGCTCAAATACACTCTCATTTTCATATGCATCACCCAATATATGCAACTGAACAACGCAATAATAGCATATGACTGCGGAGCACCGGGTATGAATATGACAACGTTTTCTCTGAATAAGATACAAGAATGCAACGTACCTATTCCTTATCCGATCACTACGACAACAACAATACAATTACTACAAACAGCTGAGTATGCAACAGTACATGTATATCAATGTAAAATAGAAATCCATCGTACTGTATATCACTGTGGTATGCACTCGCATATCTCTATAGTCTCGAATGGCGACATAGAATATATTATGGAAACATCTCAAACGATTTGCGACGACATGCATAAAACCCATTCTTTTAGACTCAATGAACAATATCACACTGATCTGGATGCAAACACGACAACAACTAGACCTATGCAACTCGCTGGAAAAGTAGATAATTCAGGAAATTGTAAGGGAGGCTCTTATTCAGATCATTACGGAAATTGGGATGACGTGGTAGTAATTGGACAAATATTCATTACACTACTAGACTATTACGCAAACATTAAACTAGAAACAAACGACTTAATACTGAGATCCGGACAACGCTGTGAATATCACACAGGAAAATGCTTAGATTTAAATAACGGTAACACATATTGGAACCTAGTAGAATTTTCAAAATGTAACTTAGACGGATTTTCTTCAATTTATCAAGGCCCAGCGGACAAAACTCGTGATAAATCAGCAACAAACTACAATCAAGAAATTTATTCTCTAACTTCAGACCAATATATATTTGCACTACCAAGTAAAGGTACAATTGAAATTTGCGGTTACACATTAATTAATACTGACAGCCCAAGATTATACATTTATGACACTACTCATACTAGCCCACTCACGAAAAAATTAGGATTAACATTAAAAAATATTGACTTATTCACACACATTAATTCTAAATTCGTTTATCTAGCATATCATATGAAAAACCAAATCATAAATTTATACAACGACGTTATCATGCAACAATGCGTATTAGAGCGTAAGGTATTAAGTAACACACTCGCAATAGCATCCGTTGCTCCAGCGGAATTTGCATACCACCTATTAAAAGGGCTAGGTTATATTGCACATATCGCTGGAGAAGTAGTTCGTGTGGCAAAGTGCGTCCCGACCGAAGTAAAAATTAGAAAAGTGAATGAATGCTTTCAAGAACTACCGGTATTCAGAGGTAACGAAACAATGTTCCTCAAACCTACAACTCACATATTAGTACACACGGGGACTCAAATAGAATGTAATAGCATGCTTATCCCGATGTTCAACGGGAACAACGCCTGGATCCAAGCAATGCCACTCATCGCACCAGCCACACAACCGGAAGAAATCGCGCCAATAACAACTAACTCATGGAAATTTACTGACCCAGGTAATCTTATGGATACCGGCGTATACGCTACTGACGATTTAAAACGCCTCAGTGAGATCATAATGTTTCCCGTAGAACAACCCGCAATACTACACACTATAGCGAGAGGTGCCACAGGGCATGAAAATATTCATCAAGGTATAAATTTAGAGAACATGATAACATTTGAAAAAATTCAAAATAAATTCGAAGAAGCCTTAAGCACAGCCTCAAAAATTATTTACTCAATAGGCCACGGATCAACTTTTGCATTTGGAATATATATAATTTGTAAAATCATTAAATTAATCATTGATACAGCCATACATGGAATAGCATTACATACAGTCTTTGGGTGGAGCTTTATGTTGATCGGTGCTGTTTGGGATTCAGTCACACACCTTTTACTACATATGCACAGACACAAAAAAGAAAAGAAACAAACGCATCACGGAGACATTGAATTAGGCGACATACAAACAAAAAACGATCAAACCCCCATTTTTCAAGATATTAGTGAAGATGAATTGCAAGAAAACGAACTGAAACCGCACCTTTCGTCACGTTGCTATTTAAACAGAGAGATGTCGAAAAGCATAATCTCTCTCGCACCAGACAATAAGAATATACAACACCTACGAACTATCTTAACGGTTAAAGAAACAGACGAATAAATGCAAAAATATGAATAAATATCACAATCCCTACGACAAAAATATTTTTTTTTACTTTTTCTTAATCTCACAATAAAATACCTAAATCTTAATAAAACTAAGCAAATATCACTCAAGGACAAATAGCTAAACCTCTCTCTCGCACTCATACGACAATTTATCGGCAGTCTGTTTTGTTCGGATATTCGTAACTACGCTCGAAGCCCCAGAGTAGACCCATATTCTTCTCCTCCGCTTTGTGCCGCTGTCCGCAGACCCATAGCTAACACACAGACCGTCACAACACACACACAGTACTAATGCATATCTGCCGAACAAAATTCTAGAACGCTATAGATATACTAAAGCGTACAAATCATCATCTGTTTTAACTACTTTGAAATAAATAAGTAAAATAAAAATAAATGAATAAATAAGTAAAATGAAAATAAATAAATAAATAAGTAAAATAAAAATAAATGAATAAATAAGTAAAATAAAAAATAAATAAATAAATAAGTAAAATGAAAATAAATAAATAAATAAGTAAAACAAAAATAAATAAATAAATAGGTAAAATAATAAATAAATAAATACATAAGTAAAATAAAAATAAATAAATAAATAAATAAGTAAAAATAATAATAAAGTAAACATAAGAAAAATCAAAAAAAAAAAAAAAAAAAAAAAAAAAAATGATGTAGCGGTTCCTCACATTTACGAAAGTAGTAATGCACAGTATCTGAAAACTAAATTTCACAATAAGATTTGAACAAGTAAATAAAAGATAGGTAAATAATTAACTAAACTAAATAGAAATAGGGAATTAATAACAACACATTTTTGTATAATATTTTCGTTTTTATTGTATCGAATTATCTCCTCCTTTTTCCATCACCTTCTTCCTCCCCCTTCCTCTTTCTTCCTCTTTCCTCTTCCCTCACCCCTCTATACACAAAATTCCACTCATAGAGGTGATGTATAGCCCCTGCCACATCCCATATGGGATCTCCCCAGTTTTCAATGGGGTGGTCCTCACCCCACCGTCCCAAATGCATCCACTGGATGCCCGCCCAATCAAAGTACAAATCGCCATCCAAACTCCCTTCACCCAACTCCCTCTCCAGGATACCCGCGTCACGGCGCCTCCGCATTCTCAATTTCCGCACAAACCGTATTAGAGGATCTCGTTCCAACTAAAGGAAAAAATAAAGAACACACACACATGAGAGATACGTTTTTTTTTTGGGCTTTTTTTTCGCATATCACAAACATTAATAAAATTCGATGAAACACTTACTAGCATTAAATATTAAAAACGGGAAACACCTTTCTTTGGAGACATTTTTTTTTTTCTTCGTTCAACGATTACTACGTCGCACACCGAAATTCAATTTCAAACTGAGCTAAGAAATGACCTCAAGCATCGCAAAGCCCATGGTCCGTATCGCTAAGGAATCATATTGCATCCCTACCTCGAAGAATTTCAGACCAAATATTACAACTTAGTTGCAGCTATCGGACAAAGACTGGACACATGTGTACAAACACTCACAAATTTGTCGCATTGATACCACACAAACGCATTTTTCATCTCAACCAACTACAAACCAATACATAAGTAACTAGTTATGTCTCACACTATCTCAGCTATTTCTTTCTTTATTTCATGTAGCTATAATACATTCGTCACTTTCACACACACACACAAACATATTTTTATTTCAGCCTCGAAGCTTATATTTCTTTCTCTAATATATAAATTAGAAATAAGTTAACATAAGAGAAGGCAAAAAAATTTTATATATCGAAATTTTTAATAACAAAAAATATATTAATGTCAAAAATTTATAATATTAAGGTTGTCAAATATAGCAATATTGCATGATAATCAAGTCACGCAGTAATGTATTTTTATTGTAAACTATCTTTTAAATTTTTTCATTTTCTTTCTTTCAAAAAAATTTATATTATTCTTTTTTTTATTAAATAACTAATTAATCGACAAAACCTAAGAATACCTATCATAATTAAATATGAAATTTGCATTTCTTCTACATAAAAAATCATATAAAAAAAAAATATATTATTTAATATATTAATTTACTTTTTCATACATTGTAGCATTTAAATGTAAAATATACTCCGACATGCGACGCTCATTCAATTTTATCGGAAATTCTCTGTTTATGTTATTGTTTCATCTCTATTTTTCTTTCTCTTTCTTCGCGGGACGCTCGAGTCTTAAGGAGGGGCGTGTTAGGTCCCACGTGACCTTCTCCCTCCTTCCTTACATAAATTCAAATCTTTAACTTATTAGCCGTCGCTCCGCGATTGCAGCTCGGAATATGTTATCAATAAATTCATTGTATTATGATTATTATTATTATCTCAATAGCTAATAAGTTAATATTTCTTACTCTTTGTGAGAAACATTTCTACGCTTCTTCCCACTGGGGAAACCTAAGATCGCACTCAGCATATCGTCTTCTTTTTCACGGCATTGCACGATACATCAAAAACGCTGAGCAAAGCGTCTCGTCGTGGAGACGCATCAACTTGCATTATGAATCTTTCCATTTTCTTTTCTTAATTACTATTAACAAATCAGTCTTGATCTTCACTTCAATTAGTCAGCACGTACTTTGACAAAACGACTCTTAATTCATAAACTAAGTCTTGTAATAAATCATTGAAATAAAATCAATAATCACGAAAATCGCGAGTAGAAATAATTAATAAGCTTGAAAGCTTATTACTACATTTGTCAAGCTAATTCTAAGTTATAAGCAAAATTGTAAGAGTGAAATCATAAGTGAAACTTAGTGAACGAAGTGAATTTAATAAGAACTGTTCAAGACTCAATTAGTTAATTAATCTACGAATATTATAATCTTAAATATCCAGTTCTTCTCATTCAATAAATACAAAGTTATATGTAATTGTGTTTCCAAACTCATTCTAATATAAATCACTATTTAACCTATACCATCTCCTCGTTGCACCTCAGCTACGCATAGTAGTGGCAGGCAACGATCCCCTACCTTAAATAAAAATATTTTAACATACGTCCAATACCAACCAGGACGTAACAATACATATAAATATATTGAAAAAATGTTATTATAAAAATTATTACAAATTGTAGTAAAAAAATTAATATATCAATACATAATTTGTTTTTATTACATATTTATGTTTTTTTTTATCCTATTTCATATTATTCGTTGAATTAATGATAGTATACATTGTGATGTGGTGGCTTTCCACTCATCACCTATTTATTTATTTAAGCTGGTACGTCGCGCTGTGGACATAAAAAAGAGATGAGTAAATAAATAAATCATAAAAAAACAAATAATGTACTATGAGTGAATGATTGAATGGATGAAAACAGCACCAACCATGGAAACGTCAGTGACGAACATCATGAGAATAAACCAATCCTCCGGCAAAATGGACCAATTAATAAACATAAACCATGAACCACAAATCCGGATAAACCAATTAATAAGATACGACTGAATTAATAAAGTTGACTTATTAAATTGCAATGTAATTAAAAACATTTGCTAGTAACACCGAACGTTATAAATCACCAACATAACCATACTTTTGAACGAATGTCAATAAATAGTCAATTCAGTCGGGGATTATACGGTTTCCGTGGCGCCGCCAAATGATAATTGATTCTTGTAGAACTCGACGAGATAAGACGTTTTTGAAGAATAAAAAATTTCGATATCTCGCTTAGTTTTCGAGATATCGAAGCTTCAAAATTTGTTTTTTTCATTTTCATTTCTACGTTATGTTCGATATTTTTCGACGAAATAACACTTTGTTAAGTCTTATTTCGATGTAAACAAACAATCTGTACGTATGTATGTATGTACGCATGTGTGTGAGTGTGTGTGTGTGTATGTGTGTAAATATAGAGTGGGGTCCAGGGGCGGAGCCGGGGGGGGGGGGGGGGGGGGCTTGAATAAATTGGAAGAGATAGTATTTTCCAGAAACAAATTAAAATTAATTTTGATGATTTCGCCAATGATAAATTAATTTATGAAATGATAAAATATTTTATGAAAAAAATTCATGAAAAAGTTCACAACATAGTGGTGGAGTTGAATTGCGTGAAGGTATCAAGCCTATTTCTTCCAAAAAAGAAATAGTTTAGTCTTCACTACCAATTAACTTGTTGAAAGATACATAGACATTAAAATTATCCAAATCTTTATGTGATGATGGATGTTTACCCGACATTTTGTGCCTTGCAAAAAGTTTAACTCTAAACGAAATATAGATAGACCATTTCTTACTGAAGATAACACTATCATGATCGAAAATATCAAATATGAATTTGTATGTAAACAAATCGTGTACGTAGTGCATTTTCTGTTCATATTCTTCCTGTATTCAAGTGGGGTATAAGATTTCCCCCACTTGGGGTATAAGATTCCTAAATGTAAACAAATATATGTAAACACATAATTTTTAATTCCAGGAATCTTGTGTCTTCTTACATTTATAGTTTGATTTTCATTTCCTAGTGCGATTGTGACAGTAAAATTTGTTTTGAGGCGTACATATAGATCATTTGTTTACATCCATACCTTCCTCGACAAAATAAGACTTGACAAAGTCTCATTTCGTCGGAAAATATCAAACATAACGTAGAAATAAAAATGAAAAAAAAAAATTTTGAAGCTTCGATATCTCGAAAACTAAGCGAGATATCGAAATTTTTTATTCTTCAAAAACGTCTTATTTCGTCGAGTTCTACAAAAATGCATCGTCATTTGGCGGCGCCACGGAAACCGTATACTTGCCGCGTTGAATAGTAAAATAGTTACATACAGTTTGGTGTGTGTGAAATTCACCTGAGATTATTGGTGAATTATCATCAAAGACGAGAGCTGGATAATTGTTGCGTGAGTAATCATATAATTGAACGGTTTAGTGCGTGTTCAATCGATTGTTCGCGTAGATTGACACGTGGTGAGCCGCCATTGTCATTAGTTCTTATTACTGAGCCACAGCGCGACGCGATATTGATAGATTATAAGTACAAAACATTAAAATATTATAATAATGTAAATCCGGTTAGAATTAAGTAAAGGATAATATTAATTATCGTATCGTTGATTGAGATATATTGTCGTATCGTCGTAGACCCGTCATTACCGCGACCTAAATATAATTATTGTTTGAACGTTTCATTATTATTTGCCATTGAAGGCGTTTTCTTTTCATTTTCATTACATATTTGGTTAAACAATGAAACATTCAATTACTTGTTATTAATATTGAATACGTGAGTCGGTTCATTAAGTATTTGTAGATTCCCCCGAAATCTTAGACCATTGCAGGTCATCGGGGTGGCATCCCTTTTTTGAGGACAACACCAACAACAAACCAAGGTAATTTCTGAGTGCGCCTCTGTTTTTGACGAGTCGGCAGGGCGCATCTCACAACATATATTAATGAATTAAGTAATTAAAATAAAATGTTTATATGGACAGCCACAGAGAAGCAGCTGAGAAAATTACTCCACACGCGGCTCACATGATAGTGTGGCGCGCGCGTGAAAGTTTATTGCCGAAAATTCCGACGACACTACAATCATTCATAGATATGAAAGAATTTTTACCAAACGATTTTCTAACGGCGTATCATGGGTATTTTCGAACCACCGATAATGAAATGGGGCTGGTCTTCACGAGCCAGCAGCTGCTAGGGGCGATTAATTACTGGGACACAACAGAATTATTCATTGATGGAACATTCGCTGTAAGGCATAAATTTATAGCAACAATAATATTCCTTAATTAGGGTTTCATTTGTTAATGTTTTTTGATAAAAATTTCAGTCTCGCCCCAAGAGACAAATGGCCTGCCACACACCAATAGAGTATGTATGTAATAGTGTGAATGTAGTGTGTACGGCGTGAATGCGAGTGAGAGCGGTGGGAGCAGCGGGCACGAGGATGCACGGACGGTGCCGAAGAAAGGGGGACGACGCAGCGAGGCACGTGCGTGTACAGAAAAACGGAAAAAATTCCGTTTTTGACCAGCAAGACAAACGCCGACAACCAAAATTCCGTTATTGACCACCAGGGGAGTACGGAAATGAATTGAAGAGTAGCAAGGCGAACGCCGAGAGAGTAAGAGGTGTGGAAGGACGGCCATGGTGGGCGCCGTGACCACGAGGCGTGTAAAAAATTAAGATGGACGTTGGGAGAACCTGGTGCAATGCAGAGTGAGTTAGACAAGGGTGGTGATGAGGATAGTGGTGAAATAATCCCACGAAGATATCTTCAGTAAGCGGCGAATTGTGTGATTGCCAACGGAACGAGCGATGCATGATGTCGTCCAGTGGAAGAATCGGGTTATTTCGCATGCTCAATGCGTGTTTGAGCAGACGTACCTATGGATCATCACGCGGCGAGCCTATATCATCGATCACATTGCTGCTACTCAACCATGCGAGGGTCCAATAGCATCAGGTCATGGTAGCCAAGAAGAAGAGAGATTGTCCGGTCCCCCAAGAAGAGAATTAAGTGAAGAAAAGTGTATGTGAATCATGGTCGCGGTCATGAGACATAATAACGAGTGAAGAGTTATGACGAAATGGAAAATGAGTGTCCGGAAGAATAATTATCGGGAAAATAAAAACGTGTGAAGAGAGAATGTGTGATAGAGAGTGAACGAAAAATAATTGTCGGGTGAGTAATTATTGGATACTGTGTAAAAAAAGTACGCTGTATGGATTGAGTGAAGGTCCGGTTTCATTATTGTTAAAATTGTTCGTTCGATATGATAAGTATGAAAGTGTTAATTAAGAAAATAGTAAACCCCTCCGGAAAAAATGTTCCCCTCTAATTAACACTGGAATATTCGAATGAATAGAATGATAATAATAAGTAATGAATAGTGTGATAAATTGCGTGATAAATATGTTGAGTGAAATGGATGAGTGAGAAAGTTATTTGTTGTGAATATAAAATGATTGTCGCACTGCCGTAGACCCGTCAATAGTCACGGCCAAAATTATAAGAAAGAATACTATTTGATTATTTGATTATTTGATAGAAGTTGAAAAAGAAAGACATTATTATTTCTCGAGTCATTATATTTCCTATTATTATTATTTTTTCATCCGGATTTATCATTATTATAATTAAATAAATATCGTTATTATTTCATTTAAAATTATTTACTATGAAAACATATTATTTTGTATTTTGTTTAAAAAGGTTTCCCGATAACCTTTGAGTCATTTTCAGGCAATCGGGGTGGCATCCCTTCTAATCAAGGACAACGATAACGGTGACTAAATTCTTGAAGGGCAAATTTAGCGCCGTTACAATGTATGTATGTATGTATGTATGTATGTATGTATGTATGTATGTATGTATGTATTGTGACGATTTTCGTCCAGGCGGCGCCAATTAGGCGTGTCAGTAGTAGGGATAGGTGCGTATGCACCTATTCTAATGATGCATTGAGGCGACAGTGAACGACACTGTTGATCGAGCCTGTGAGTAAGGAAGACGCGTTAGTACGTGTAGAGTTTGGGCGCAATTGCGTAAGAGGCGATAGGAGATCGCGACACTGCGTAGCGACAGACGCATGGAGAACGCTAAATAAAGAAAGCAGAGGATCATCAGTCAAGGTAGCTGGTGTTGATGGTGCAGTAGAGGATGCTGTTGAAGATGTTGGAGCTGCCGTAGATGCTGAGGTAGCTGAGGATGAAGCCGAGGAAGCTGTAGAAGTGCAGTGAAATTGTGCTGTATGTGTGTGCTATAATGTGTGATATGAGAGTGCGTGAGAACCCCTGTAGAAACCCCTCCCCCCTGTCGTGTAATATTGTATGAGAGGAATACTGCGAATCTATCATGTACGCTAAGTGTGAGAATCCACGTATTTATCAGATAGAGAATATTTTGAGTTATTATATCGAGTCACTTTATTATTAATTTCGTTGATGATTATTGTTTTCACCTTATTATTTCTTCACTATCATATATTCATTTATTTTCAATATTATTGAATAAAAGAACACTTTTGGTTTGAAATGTAAATAACTTCTCCCGGGTTATTTATTTATTACTATTTGAACGGGAGTGGCATCCCTTGTGTTGTGTTGCTGAGGAGGTTGCTGTTGTAGCTGATAATTAATTAAACAATCATTTTTAAATATTGTGCGCGGCGCCTAGAAAACGCCACGTCACAGTATGTATTTATGTATGTATGTATGTATGTATTTATGTATGTATGTATGTATGTATGTATGTATGTATGTATGTATGTATGTATGTATGTATGTATGTATGTATGTTGTGATGTGGTGGCTTTCCACTCATCACATCTTTATTTATAAGGATACGTCGCGCTGTGGAGATAAAAATAATTAATAATTAATAATAAACAATAAATAATAGATGATAGTAAATAATATATCATGAGTGAACGAAAGTATGAATGTATTGAATGAATGAACATGCACCAACCTTGGAAGGAATACTGAGCGATGAACAACAGGATAATTGGCGAAACATGTAGCCAAATGGACCAATTAATACCAAACCATGAATAATCAAGTCCGGATAGACCACCATAGAGCAACTGAATCAATAAAATTGACCTATGTCACAGTAATGAACAACAATTGTTCACAACGCTGAATGTTATGAATAACCAACATAACCACACTTTTGAACGAACGTCAACAAATATACTATTCAGTCGATAAATGGGTCGATAAAGTACAAATAAACATTGGTGTGAGCTGTACAAGAGAGATGGCGCCTCAATATTGAGACAAAAATGAAGCCGCCATCATGAAAATCCGGCGCCAAAGTCGAATCACAAATTAATCGACCAATGAAAAAATCAGCATCTGAATAAAAGCCAATCAATTAATTACGCAATACTATAGTAATTAATTTGACTAATTTAATATGAATTGAGCAACGTGGTCATGGTTGAACGAGGGAGACGACGGAAGCGGCCATTGATGAACACTTCCACGGAGGACCTCGTGTGTGCAGGTTGTGTGTGCGTAGAGCGTGTGATAGAAAAGCGTGTAAGAATTAAAATACGTATTAAAATAATATTGTAACGCGTGAATAATTGCGTGCTGTTTAGCGTGTGTGATATTCACCAGATATTGTTGGTGATTCAGCTGTAAAGAGACGAGAACGGAATAATTGTCGTGAGTAATTTTGCTATTAAACGGCTTAGTACATGATCAATCGATTGTTCGCGTTGATTGACACGTGGTGAGCCGCCATTGTCATTAGTATATATTATCGAGCCACAGCGCGACGCGATATTGATAGATTATAAGTACGAAACATTAAAATATTATAATATTGTAAATCCGGTTAGTTTTAAGTAATGAGTAATAAGAATTATCATATCGTTGATTGAGATATATTGTCGTATCGTAGTAGACCCGTCATTACCACGACCCAAATATAATCATTATTTAAACTTATTTTTTCATCATTTGCCATTGAAGGCGTTTTCATTTCTGTATGATATATTTTCTTCATGTTTAATAATAAATAGTATTATCATTTGTTAATTAATTTGAACACGTGAGTCGGTTTATTGAATATTGATAGATTTCCCCGAAATCTTAGACCATTGCAGGTCATCGGGGTGGCATCCCTTTTTTGAGGACAACACCAACAACAAAACATGGTAAATTCTGAGTGCGCCCCTGTTTTTGACGAATCGGCAGGGCGCATCTCACAATGTATGTATGTATGTATGTATTTATGTATGTATGTATGTATGTATGTATGTATGTATATATGTATTGTGACGTGGTGTTTTCTAGGCACCACGCACAGTTGATTTATTTTATAATTTATTACCTTTTTTTCCTCAGCAGCTTACAAGGGATGCCACCTTCGTGTACCTATTTAATTATTAATAAATAATAGGATGAGGATAGTCAACGACCACGAAGGAAATCGTTGTACATATTTTAATATAAGCATGAAAATAATAATATTTTATTGAAATATTAATAATCGAAAATCATATAAAAAATAATAATTAAATAATAATAATATTATGGCGTGAACCAATACGAAAGCGCTTGACGCAAATAATTGAACAAAAGAAAAAATATTTATTCTTATTTATAATGACTGGGCTCTTAAAACCAGTAAACAACTGATCTGGAAATCAACTTAATCAACTTAATCAACTTCATCAACTAATTATCTTTTTTACCTTTTAATATCAATTATTAATTAATGACCAGGAATTTGGCGCAATGTGAACAAAATGGACGCCCGCTGAACAAGGCTAGCGGCACGTGGCAACAGACACAAAAATCATTATCGTGAATCAATTCTACTTACAAAGATTTATCTAGAATGCGTATGATGCAGCTCAACAACAATATCAGCCTCTCTCACAACTTTCCACACACACTTTCTCAACAAGCAGTAAATAATTTTAATTACAAAGATAATTTATCTTTTCGCAATATATTAGGCACACGTCTTATTAATTCGCTCTCCAAATTCCAAGTGCCTCATTATTGCATTCTTTTTCGTTTTGTTGCATCTTCCCGTTTTGTTAGTCTTCACCACTTCGCTGGGTGCCATCCCAGGAAGTGCTGCCACCTTGGGTTAATAGGCGCAACAACATTATCGACTACGCGCCAAGCGAATCGATCAGCGGATTGCTGGACATCACGTACATTCTATTTGACATAGAATCATCGTGATACTTTTTAATTATTCATTTCTTTCAGCTTACAGCGTGTGAGCCCGTGCAGTGTCTGCATTGCCTTCTTTCATTTAATTCTACACTCATTCATTTATTTAATTCTACACTCACTCATTTATTCAATTCTACATTCTATCTTTGTCAATACTTCGCTACTTTCTGACTTATCGACTATTTGCTCAGTAGTGTGTGTCGCCCGTTTCAGCGAGCGTCACTTTAAAGTAATAGGAAAAAATTAATCGTGACTATATAAAATCGTCACAGTATGTATGTATGTATGTATGTATGTATGTATTCATCTATTTATCTGCTTGGAAATTCGTTATTGTGGCATTTTCAGCTGTCCGTATAACCAATCTTGGCGTGTTGGCCGGCAGACAGACTGGTCCGATTGGGATCGGGAGCCTGATCAATGTGAACCCGCCTCCCTCTCGTGGCTTCAGCCGTACGGGGCATTGCCGTGGCACATTCACCCACTGCTGCGTTGCAGGATTACCTGTAAACAAATACATACATATTCATTTTGGAAATTAACACATATGCAATAAACATCATACTACCTATGGGCTCCAGCTCTGAATGAACGATCTGGTCCGCCAGCCCGATCTCGTCCCTAATCTCTTCAGGAGCTTCAGCGTCTGTTAACGTAAAAAAAAACAATCATACACTTTTCATAATACTTTCAAAATCATACATTTCTATTAGTTTACATATTTGTTCGAACTTACCATCAGAAAGAATATTTGTTTTATCAATATTTTTGGGCAGGAAAATTTGGGACAGAAATTGCTCCATCGTATATTTTCCGTGGCGCAAACCCGTCTGATTTTTTTGAATCTGCTCCTCCCTTTCGATTTGGCCGAATCGCTGGTGTTGTTCTAAAACCATGCAGCCGCTTGTAAGTTTCACCCATCGCTGCTCTGCACCTTGTATGACATGCTGCATTCCATCTGTTTATTTCGAAAATATTATTATTTTTTGCAATGTAATTATTCCATATAGGAGAGTACATACATACATACATACATACATACATACATACATACATACATACATACATACATACATTGTGATGATGTGCTTCGAACACATCATCCCTTGCCTATATTAATGTCGAAATTTGCTGCGCTGTAATGGAATAAAATAATGTAGACTATTAAAATCAAATAATAAATATTTCCGGATAAATAAAATAAATAATATTGTACTGAGTATACCTGTCGTATAAAGTCGTAATAGATTATTATGAGAATGTTGTGTAAATGTGATGCGTGAATGGTTGTGTAAATGGAAGCCGGACGTCTACAATGTAACCATCAACTGAAAATCAGGGAGCGGACTTCATTCATCATCAAAAGAATCGGATGAGACGTTTTCCAGAGTGTTGGGCCAGGAGAGACAATTCATTATTCAGTTGCAACCAAAGATTAAAACCATAACCTGAAAAATAATGTGGTGAGATGAATATCGAGCCAATTACAACATGGGAAATTATAGTGATTACAAAATAATACTCACGGGAGCAAAACATCCGGAGGAAATATTATTAATCAATAGTCACGAATTAATCACCGTGTAATTATTGAGATTAACAACACCAACACTACATTCAATCATGGTATACAACAATAATACACCATGTATGACACTTTTGAGGGTCAGTGATACCACCAGATCTAAAAACATTGACTTGGCGCCACAGGACTACCGAATTCAGCCGTATAATTATGATCCAACCTGCATAATTCAATACTGCAGTCGATAATTTATAAAACTTATAATTTTTATCCCGGTAGAGTCCGCGTCGGGTCAACGACCGGCCAATCAGAGATCCGTATGTTCGAACTTGAATTGTCGTAGCCAATCAACGACGCATGGAGACGTGAAGAAGACGACCGAAGATTCTAGAAGAAGAAGACGCCGCGAGGACTGACGCTCCAGCCATTTTTGACTTCACTTAGCCCTGGGATAGCATAGAGTGTGGTTGCGTTGTATGTGAGTGAAAGAAAAGCATAAGAAAGAAAAGTATGAGAAAGAAAAGAATAAATTGAATAAAAGAAAAATATTGTGAAACGACGCCATATATTTGTACCCAGGATAAGACTGAAAGTTGAGAAAATAATTGTAATAATTGAAGGCCGTGGAAGTTGAAATACGGCGTGGAGTAATAATTTTTCTTTACTTTATAGTAAGTGGTGAGTGACGCCATTATTGGGCTAAATTTTGTTCAATATTTTTTGTTCAGTGTATTTCTCGTTTTTTCTTTCAAATAATTCTTGAGCGATTCGACAGCGCAGCAATATTATTACGGGCTAAGTCACTCGGTGATATTGTTAATAAGTAAATTATTTTAGTAATATAAAATCAGTATTTGTCGACCCATCCCGGGCTACACGCAAGTTAAAAAGAGATAAAAGATCTCCAAAAGGGACTTTGGTTGTGATATTGTATAGAAAATTTGCATTATATTAATTAATATTGGTGAAACATCAATAATTAATGATCCGTAGAAACGATCATATTGGTGTTTCACGAATATTAATTCAAAAGTAATTAATTGTCATAATTTTAATATTTTTGTATGATTCGCCGGAATTGCTATAAGTATTAATTAATAATCAACGATTATTAATCGTTATCAGTAATTGTCAGATATTTTCACTTATTACCAAACGTTTTCAGTTAGTATTAAACTTTATCAATAATTATCAAACATTTTGAATTATTATCAAATATATCCAAGTAGTATCAAACATTTTTGGTAATTATCAAACGTTTTCAATTAATATCAAACGTTTTCAATTAATATCAAACATTTTTGGTAATTATGAAACGTTTTCAATAATTATTAAGCGTTTAATTCATTTGTAAAAAAAGTTCTTTATTTTTTTTTTTGGAATAAGTTATTTAAATAAATTATTATCAATTTAACCGCAATAAACCGAATTATTTATTTTGGGAATATTTGAATAATTCTCTTCAGGTTTAAGTCTACAATTATTCCATTTTCAGCATTCCGGCAGAACAACAGGTTACTATAGAAATTCCCTAGTACTATCTAGTGACCTTTCATTTAAATTTATCAACTAGGGTGGCATCCCTTGAAATATTATGTCTTAATTTGGGGCAAAATAAAAAGAATTGAATAAATTTATAACGGCAAGTCCGTTTGATGATAAAAAATTCCGGATTTTAGCTTTTCTGCGAAAAGGTGACCGTTATAACATACATACATACATACATACATACATACATACATACTTACTCAAAAAATTTATAAATCTTGGTCGAGGACCATGCAATTTCCGGGGAAGTTGGTTATTAAATCCCTCGCAAATGTTGTTCTTCCGACAGGTGTGGCCGGCCACAGACAAAATATCTGACATTCGGCCCCAATAATTATTCAAGTAGTGGAGGAATTGCTAGACCGGCTCTTCCAATTCAGGGGTAATTTCTGGCGCCATTGCAATTGAAATCTTTTCAAACGCCTCACCGATTCTTTCAGCGGTCACCAATGGGACCGACCACACCATCCCCAATATGATTTTCCATGAGTCGGTTTGTGGCAGTTTGAGTTTTCTCCATCGCCGTGTGACCGCCTGCAAAAATACAAAAATCGTTAAAATAATTCAAATTACATAAATTAAACAAATAATTTTAATCATTTCATATTAACAAACAAGTTTTATTAAACTCACTCGGATATAGTGAATCCAGCATCCGCGGATCCGCACGGCGGGGAGGCTCTCCCTTGTTGCTTGAATCAGCCCCCTCTCAAAATCACTAACGACACATGTAATTCTTATTTTTATTTCTGGCACGTGTTGTATTACGTAAGACCAAAATGCTTTGTATAGCATTTTGGTCTTACTGTCGCATAACACGAACATTACCGGAACGCCCTGGATGAAAAATTTAACAATATTATTTGTTCTCGAAATAGTTTTCAGTTTAGTTATGAAAATTTAATACTCACGACATCACGGTTTCGCACGTGCATCACCAGCAGCTGAGCACTGATGGTCGGCTCCTTGGGGCGAGACTGAAATTTTTATCAAAAAACATAAACAAATGAAACCCTAATTAAGGAATATTATTGTAGTTATATATTTATGCCTTACAGCGAATGTTCCATCAATAAACAATTCTGTTGTATCCCAGTACTTAATCGCCCCCAGCAGCTGCTGGCTCGTGAAGACAAGCCCCACTTCATTATCGGCGGTGCGAAAATAACCATGATACGCCGTTAGAAAATCGTTTGGCAAAAAGTCTTTCATTTCTATAAATGACTGTAGTGTCGTTGGAATTTTCGGCATTAAGCTTTCACGCGCGCGCCACACTGTCATGTGAGCCGCATGTGGAGACATTTTCTCAGCTGCTTCTCTGTGCCTGTCCATATAAACATTTTATTTCAATTACTTAGTTCATAAATATATGTTGTAATGAGGTGGCTTGCCACTCATAACTTTTATTTGCGCCCGAGTAAATGTGTGCGAAGTGAGTGCGGAAAAGCGGTGGTCAACGTCGCCAATCAACAGCAGTGGTCATCACCGTCAAAATACCATCCGGAATACAGCCGAAATAATATTCCTAGTTACCGTAAAGTGGGGCAATGGAATTTATTGACAATGGAAAGGGCAATCGAGGCTGAGGACGACGCTGCCGTAATTTCGCAATACACTTCCGACTTCACCGTTGAATCAGCACGTGTGTCAGGTGTGCGTTTTTGTGTGCCACGGCGAGATCGCAACCGAAGAATGGAGTCGATAGAAATGGGAAGGTCGTCAGACTGATTGGGCTGATTTAGTGAGTTGAAACTAAACAGCCAGTGGACAATCGGTGGGATGGACACCCTAACAGACAACTTCGGAGATTTTGAAGAGCAACAGAGCACATTCCCTCATGCGGAGTCGGACAGTCAAGTGTGTAGTGTGTGAGTATGAAAAGTATGGGTTATGAATGTAATTATATAAAGAATGAAATAGTATGAAGTTAAAATCGGGTCTTGTATACCCATCCAGTGAACGCCACGAGCAAAAAAAGTAGAGTAATAGTAAATGAATAGAGAGAATTTAGAGTCAGAAGAGTCAAGAGAAAATATTGTATTCAAAATATATTGGTTTGGCCCTTAGAAAAGGTCAAACCAATATCAAAATTATTGTAAACATTTTTATCATATTATATTTAACATTTAAAATCATTTCGGTCAATTAATAAATATCAAGGTCATTTTTATATCAATTAAATTATACTGAGTCAGAATTATTCATATTAATATCATTTAAACGCATGCAATATTATTTTCAGAGCCTTGAGAATTTCCCCAGGATTCTTTTAGGTTAATGTAACTGGAGTGGCATCCCTTGTAAAAGAGTAAGTTGACGGTAACTCCGGAGTAAAGAGTAAAATATCCGGACTCTAGCCTTTTTGAGGAAAGGCGGCCGTCACAATGTATACTATCATTAATTTAACGAATAATATAAAATAGGATAAAAAAAAACATAAATATGAAATAAAAACAAATTATGTATTAATATATCAATTTTTTTACTACAATTTGTAATAATTTTTATAATAACATTTTTTCAATATATTTATATACATACAAACTTTTTGAAGTGAAAACTTCTTTAGCGGCGTTGTGCACTTTTTTTTAGATGGGTAGAAAATGTTGAACTCGCGTCAGGGTCACGTGATGCTGATCGAAAATTCGTAAGATGTAGGGAGGGTAGACTGCCGGCGTAGGAGAGGGACCCCCTCTCTTTCTTCAGCGCGCCGAAAATGTATGCCTGCTGGCTGTTTCGTTTAAGCGGCACGAGGCGCTGGTGTGAGTGTGCGTGTGTGTTTGTACTACAGGCTGCTACGTGCATGCACGGCAGTGATGTGGAGGGAGCATCTAGTGCGTGGCGCCTGCGCACTAGAAATTTATCGCTCACCATGCTGAATGTGATGGTTACTGTTGAATGCTGATCAGCTGATGGCTCGACCGTCTGTATAGTTGTAAAATTCTCATATATAAAGTGTTTAAAATAGGGAACACATGAATGATAGTACTTCTATACTGATAAATAAAGCAATTCGTCCGAAATTATTCCCTAACCATTCCAAAATATTAAAAAATGTACAACGTTAATGTTCAAGTTTTTTTATTTTATTTTATTTCATTTTATCTATTTAATTTATGTCCACATAAAATCGAATGATGGACATAAATTAAATAAATGAAATGAAATAAAATAAAATAAAATAAAATAAAATAAAATAAAAAAAATTATATACATATGTATAGATATATTAAAAAAAAATTTATTATAAAAATTATTATAAATCATAATAAAAACAATTAGTATATTAAAATATATTTTGCTTTTATTATACATATATGTGTATTTATTTTATTCTATCTTATTTTATTCGTTAAATTAAGAATAATATATAAACATTTATAAATTAAGTAACTGAAATAATATGAAATAGAATAAATTTATGTATTTAAGAATTAAATAAATGAAATGTAATTAAAATAAAATAAGATAAAAAAATTTATATATATATATATATATATCTTATTGTTTGAGATAAACTGATGATGAGTAATTCTAATACTGATCTTATTAGTCATATCATGAAGACTTATTGCGCGAGACAGAATAATTAATTTGGTTAGTGGCTTTTAATAAATTATCCGTAAAAATTGTATTTTGTTCAGTCTTTATTTCACACGATAATGTTTTTTGGTTACGTGTGAACCTTTATTGTGTAGATGTACAATAAAGTTGTTGAACAGAAAATTATTACACAATGGAAAAAACAGAAATAAAGAACATATAATGCTTATTCTAATGAGTTAATCCTGAGTGGTTCTAATTGAAAAAATATTAAAGAAAATATATATATACTAGCAGACCCGGTCACGCGTTGCTGTGACTCTGTTACATTGCGCCGGATCAATGTTGCACTAAAATTCCTAATGTAGTCAGATTAATATTCAATTATGAAAATGAAAACGTTTCAATCGATTTAATAATTAAAAAGTAATTGGTAAAAAATTTCACAGAGTTGAAGTTAATGAGAAACGAACTTAAATTTTTAATTTATATTTTATTACAAACTACTTCCTGAAAATATATAAAAATGGATATTTTTAAAAAACAAATGAATCATTACAATTTCTAGTTCAAATTTATCCAAGTGCTAATTTATGTACAATATTTTTTGTTAGCCTGTCTTTTGCTAATACAAATAAATTTGAAGGTTGCCCCCCCCCCCCCCCCCACACGTGAGCAGGCGACATATAGTTGCCCATGAGAGAAACACGTATTTTCCAAATCCAATCCACAAATGGACATTGTTTGGCCTTGCGACTTATTTATGGTCATTGCAAAAGCCAAACGAATCGGAAATTGCAATCTTTTGAATGCTACTGGATAATCTGACGGTATGATAGGAATACGTGGCAACAAAATGATCCCTCCTTTAAACTTTCCCGTCAAAATAATTGCCTCAAGAATGTTTCCTGTTCTTCTTCTGATGACCAAACGTGTACCGTTACATAATTTTGGTGGATTCAAATTACGTAGAAGAATAATCGGTGAATCAATCTTCAATCGAAGATTGTGCGGTGGCATTCCTAATATATCTAACGAATTCAAAAACTCAGTTGGAAAATTCACGGCTTCATTTTCATCTGCAATAGTGTCTACTGATTTAAAAGACATCAAATCACCTGACAACAACTGTTGTATCTGAAAGTTAATTTCGTCGACATCGACATTTTTCGTTGCCAAAATAGCATGATTACTGAGCCAATTATGACGTACGTAATTATTTAATATATCCGGAAACACATTCTCAATAAGTTCTTTTTTTGAGTCCACAACAGTGCAGAATTTATCGTGCAATTTGATGTATTGTGTATCCTGATGTTATTCCATTACACCGTTCCCAATATCCAGCAATTGCTTAAAAAATACTTGCGCCGACGGATCATTCTGCAATTGTACTCGCATGTTTATGGTCAATCGAAGTGTTTCGACATTGCGCCATAAAAACGATTGTTTTAAACATGCATTAATCCCATCGGCAAAAGTAGAGCGAGAAATGACTGGTAATGTCTGTCGAAAGTCACCCGAGAGTAGTAGAACAATACCGCCGAAAAGTTTATCGTTGTGTTATAATTGTTATTATAGAGGCGCCCAATAAGTGATGCCCTCATTAGTCCTCGAGTTCGAGATTGTAATTTTCGGCGCGCACAACGTGCAACCAGCTGATGCACTTGTAAGTGCTACTTCTGCTGCATACGATGCCAAATATATGAATAATTCGCAAACAAACACAACATACACCGCAATTTTGAGAATGACAATGAATGAAAAATTTTAATGATTTGGTTATGTTTGTAAACATAAACACTTATGATGTCTAATTAATTGCAGCATAAATAAATCAAAACGCAACGTCATCTATTGGAGGATTACCCAACCCAGATAACCAAGTGTTATGCTGATTACTTAATTCACACCGCCATCTCTTAGAAAGTTATTGAACTTACAAAAAATTGCAAGTCATTGTCCTATAACAAACATTTATTTGATATTTAATAAATATTGTCGTTGAAAATCGAAATAAAAACTATCCTATAGTTTAAGTTGGACCAAATTACACATAATAAGCCAAGTTTCATCGAAATCGGTTGAGTAGTTCCGGAGTCCATTTGTTTCAAACACTGTGACAGGAGATTTTTATATATAAGATAGCGTAGCCACGAGGCTTATACAGTAATTATACACCACGTTGTTGATTGCGTCAATCTAACTACGATTTTCGTAACGTATTGAATTGTGAGGTGAACAGATCTAGATTAATTAGACTCACAACCCTGTACAATGCAATTTAGTCAACTTAGAGAAAGAATTAAGTAGTAATAAAGATGAAAAACAAAAAAAATGTTGAACAAAAATTGAAAGCGTGCGCACGAGATCACGGTCGTTAAAAAGATGGCGACGAAGACCTTCACCTTCGTCTCGTTCCAAAAAATCACTCGTGCGCATGCTCATTAGCGTGAAAAGTAGGTCAGCAGTCCAAAAATTACAGTGGTAGCAATGACCACGACTAGACAATGCTGACATCTCTGGAGTAAATTTAACACTGCTCAAAAGAGTGTGGTGATTTACGCAACACTTATATATAAAAATCTCCTGTCACAATGTTTGAAACGAATGGACTCCGGAACTACTCAACCGATTTTGATGAAACTTGGCGTAGTATGTGTAATTTGGTCCAACTTAAACTATAGGATAGTATTTATCTCGATTTTCAACAACAATATTTATTAAATATTAAATAAATGTTTGTTATAGGACAATGACTTGCAATTTTTTGTAAGTTCAATTACTTTCTAAGAGATGGCGGTGTGAATTAAGTAATCAGCATAACACTTGGTTATCTGGGTTGGGTAATCCTCCAATAGATGGCGTTGCGTTTTGATTTATTTCATGCTGCAATTAATTAGACATCATAAGTGTTTATGTTTACAAACATAACCAAATTATTTATATTTTTCATTCATTGTCATTTTTAAAATTGTGCTGTATCTTGTGTTTGTTCGCGAATTATTCATTAATTTGGCGTCGCATGCAACAGGAGCAGCACTTACAAGTGCATCAGCTGGTTGCACGTTGCACGCGCCGAAAATTACAATCTCGACCTCAAGCACTAATGAGGGCAGCACTTATTGGGCGTCTCTATAATACCAATTATAACACAACGATAAACTTTTCGGCGGTATTGTTCTACTACTCTCGGATGACTTCCTACAGACATTACCAGTCATTCCTCGCTCTACTTTTGCCGATGAGATTAATGCATGTTTAAAACAATCGTTTTTATGGCGCAATGTCGAAACACTTCGAATGACCATAAACATGCGAGTACAATTGCAGAATGATCCGTCGGCGCAAGTATTTTCTAAGAAATTGCTTGATATTGGGAACGGTGTAATGGAATTACATCAGGATACACAATACACAAATTGCCCGATGAATTCTGCACTGTTGTAGACTCGAAAAAATAACTTATTGAGAGTGTGTTCCCGAATATATCAAATAATTACGTACGTCATAATTGGCTCAGTAATCGTGCTATTTTGGCAGCAAAAAATGTCGATGTCGACGAAATTAACTTTCAGATACAACAGTTGTTGCCAGGTGATTTGATGTCTTTTAAATCAATAGACACTATTGCGGATGAAAATGAAGCCGTAAATTTTCCAACTGAGTTTTTGAATTCGTTAGATATATTAGGAATGCCACCGCACAATCTTCGATTGAAGAGTGGTTCACCGATTATTCTTCTACGTAATTTCAATCTACCAAAATTATGTAACGGTACACGTTTCGTCATCAGAAGAAGAACAGGAAACATTCTTGAGGCAATTATTTTGACGAGAAAGTTTAAAGGAGAGATCATTTTGTTGCCACGTATTCCTATCATACCGTCAGATTATCCAGTAGCATTCAAAAGATTGCAATTTCCGATTCGTTTGGCTTTTGCAATGACCATAAATAAGTCGCAAGGCCAAACAATGTCCATTTGTAGATTGGATTTGGAAAATACGTGTTTCTCTCATGGGCAACTATATTTCGCCTGCTCACGTGAGTGGGGGGTAGGGGGGGGGGGGCAACCTTCAAATTTATTTGTATTAGCAAAAGACAGGCTGACAAAAAATATTGTACATAAATTAGCACTTGGATAAATTTGAACTATAAATTGTAATGATTCATTTGTTTTTTAAAACTATCCATTTTTATATATTTTCAGGAAGTAGTTTGTAATAAAATATAAATTGAAAATTTAAGTTCGTTTGTCATTAACTTCAACCCTGCGAAATTTTTTACCAATTACTTTTTAGTTCTTGAATCGATTGAAACGTTTTCAGTTTTATAATTGAATATTAATCTGACTACATTAGGAAGTTTAGTGCAACATTGATCCGGCGCACTGTAATAGAGTCACAGCAACGCGTGACCGGGTCTGCTAATATATATATATATTATAACGGTCACCTTTCCACAGAAAAGCTAAAAATCCGGTGTAATTATTCAACAGCCGGACTTACCGTTACAAAA
The DNA here is from genome assembly GCA_918226075.1 of Microctonus brassicae. NCBI lineage: Eukaryota > Metazoa > Arthropoda > Insecta > Hymenoptera > Braconidae > Microctonus > Microctonus brassicae. Next base: position 49,376 of record OW445492.1, on the reverse strand, counting down.
TTATCAATATTCTTTATTTTGCCCCAAATTAAGACAAAATATTTCAAGGGATGCCACCCTAGTTGATAAATTTGAATGAAAAGTCACTAGATAGAACTAGGGAATTTCTTTAGTAACCTGTTGAACTGCCGGAATGCTGAAAATGAAATAATTGTAGAAATAAACCTGAAAAATAATGACTCGACCATTCGAAGATAAATAATTCGGTTAAATGAGGTTAAATTAATAATAATTTATTCAAATAACATGTTCCAGAAATAAAGAACTTTTTCGTACATGAAATAAACGTTTGATAATTATTAAAAATGTTTGATACTAATTGAAAACTTTTAATAATAATTAAAAATGTTTGATACTAATTGAAAACGTTTGATAATAATTAAAAATGTTTGATACTAATTGATAACGTTTGGTAACAATTGAAAACGTTTGATAATTACTGATAACGATTGATAATTGTTGATTATTAATTAATATAAATAGCAATTCCGGCGAATCATACAAAAATATTAAAATTATGACAATCAATTACGTTTGAATTATTATTCGTGAAACACCAATATGATCGTTTCTACGGATCATTTATTATTGATATTTCACCAATATTAATTAGTATAATGCAAATTTTCTATACAATATCACACACAAAGTCCCTTTTGGAGATCTTCTATCTGTTTCTGTTACGCATGAAGCCCGGGATGGGTCTACAAATACTGATTTTATACAAACAAATATGATTTTTTTATTAACGATATCAAACTAATGACTTAGCCCGTAATAATATTGCTGCGCTGTCGAATCGCTCAAGAATTATTCCAAAGAAAAAATAAGAAATACTGTGAACAAAATATTAAAAGAAAATTCAGCCCAATAATGGCGTCACTCACCACTTACTATCAATCTAAGAATATTTCTTACTCCACGCCGTATTAAACTTCCACGGCCTTCAAGTATTACAACTATTTCCTTAGACTTCCAATACCGTCCTGTGTACAATTATATGGCGTCGTTTCACAATATTTTTCTAATAATTTCCTTATTTTTAACAATTTAACTTTTGCTTTTATCCAATACTGTCACTCACATACAACGCAATCACACTCTACGCTATCCCACGGCTAAGTAAAATCAAAAATGACCGGAGCGTCAGTCCTGGTGGCGTCTTCTTATTCTCGAACCTTCGGTCGTCTTCTTCGTGTCTCCATGCGGAGTTGATTGGCTGCGACAATTCAAGTTCAAACATTCGGATCTCTGATTGGCCGGTCGTTGACCCGACGCGGACTCTACCGAGATGAAAATTATAAGGTTCATAATTTATCGACTGCAGTATTGAATTGTGCAGATTGGATCATAATTATACGGATGAATTCGGTAATCCGGTGGCGCCAAGTCGATGTTTTTAGATCTGGTGGTATCACTAACCCTCAAAAGTGTCATACATGGTTTATTGTTGTTGTATACCATGATTGAATGTTGTGTTGATGTTGTTCATTTCAATTATTACACGATGATTAATTCGTGATTATTAATTAATAATATTTCCTCCGGATGTTTTGCTCCCGTGAGTATTATTTTGTAATCACTATAATTTTCTCTTCAATTTTTTACTAGGCATTCGTTTCACCACTCTCATTTTTAGGTTAGTGCAGATCTATGGATGTTCATTGAATCATATGTTATCTCTTTTTTGCCCAACTCTCCGGAAAACATATTATTGGCTCATTCCATTGGACACAATCAGCTCGATGATTTATTTATGGTGATGATGCTCGCCACGTGATGACATAGATGTTGACCACCGGTTCCCATTCATACTGACACATTCATGCATTTACACAACACTCTCACAACCGTTCATATCTTTATACGCCAGGTAAACTTCCTTTTTAATTTTATCTCATTTATCCGGATATTTTTTACTAAAACATAGGCAATTCAACTTATTTGACTTTATTTTATTTTCAGCGCAGCAATATTTTTGTACTCAAAGAGCCAAGGGATGATGTGTCCAGATACATCATCACAATATATTAATGTAAAAAAGCATACAAATTTTTGATATTTTTAGAAATAGTGTAATTCTATTATATATATATAATTTATGTAATGAAGTATAATTTAATAGTTTTATTATTATTATTTATTAGACCTTCAATAGTTTTATCTATAAATTCTTGATTAAATATTTGAATAAATATAGAATCAAATTTAGTTATATTTATTATTGATATAATTCTAAATAATGAATATGTTTATGATGTGAGAATAAAATATTTTTTAATTAATGCCTTTAGATCTTCAATTTTTATTTTATGTGTAAATATAAATTTATTTTTTGATATAAATTTAATTATATATATTATAAATTTAATAATATTAATAAAATTAGGATGTGTTCCTTTTCATTTGTGATTTATTGATATAATATTAGAATTAAATTGAATAAGGTGTTTATTTTTATCTACTTTACAAAAATTAATTCCTTTATTTATTTTAAATTATATTCACAAATATCATGTAATTTTTATTACATTAATTATTAGAGGTTTATTAAGAATTTTAGGTAGTGTTACGTCGTAGGTGTTGTTGGACGTGGGTTTCAAAAACAGAAATATTACTTTATTTAGGTAGAGGATCGTTGCCTGCCACTACTATGCGTAGCTGAAGCGTAAGGATGTTATGAAGTGAATTAGAGATGATTATTTGTTTGAGGGTAAAGGTCACTTGGGACCTAACAAACACAATAAATTTATTAATTATAAAATTTAAAATGATATAAAAATTAAAAAATAAAATTATTAACAATAAAACTATTATATAATCATGAGGATAAACTAATGTTATTATAAAATAAGAATTAGGATCTTGAAAATTTATTAATATTCATGTTGAAATAATTTTTAAAGTTATTATTAGATTAAATATCTATTATTTTTAATTAATTATAAATTCTATCAAAAAATATAATTTTATTTATGAAACTTAAATTCATTGCACTAATCTGCCATAATAGAATATTATTTATAAATTACAGGAATAATATTACATCTATGGTTATTTGGGGGACATATTTGAGATCAATCTAAAGAACATTTAGCATATTTACTAAAAATAATTAAACGCTTTCTCGATGAACCCTCTCAAATAATAAATAATAAAAATAAAACTGAAACTGAAGAAATAATTGATCCCATAGGTGAAACAATATTTCATATCAAATAACAATCAGAATAATCTGAATATCGCCGGGCTATTCCCCTTGAACCTAAAAAATGTTGAGGAAAAAAAATTATATTTACCCCTGAAAATATTAAATAAAATTGAATTTTTAACTATTTTTCATGTAATATAACCCCTAAAAATAAGTAATGTCAAAAAATAAAACCCCCAATAATTGAAAATACTGCTCCTATAAATAATACATAATGAAAATGAGCAACTACATAGTATGTATCATGAAAAATAATATCAACTGATGAATTAGATAATACAATACCAGTTAATCCCCCTAAAGTAAATAAAAAAATACATCCTAGTGATCATAAAACAATCAAATTAAATTTCATTTTAAATCCCCTAAAAGTAGCTGATCACCTAAAAACTTCAATTCCAGTAGGAACAGCAATAATTATAGTTGCCGAAGTAAAATAAGCACGTGTATCAATATCTATTCCAATAGTAAATATATGATGAGCTCATACAATAAACCCTGAAATTCCAATAACTAATATAGCATGAATTATCCCTAAAACCCCGAAAATTTCATTTTTTCCTCTTTCATTATAAATTATATGAGAAATAATTCCAAACCCAGGTAAAATTAAAATATATACTTCAGGATGACCAAAAAATCGAAATAAATGTTGATATAATACAGGATCCCCACCTCCCGCAGGATCAAAAAATGTTGTATTTAAATTACGATCTCTTAATAATATAGTAATAGCCCCAGCTATACAGATAATGATAATATTAATAAAACTGCAGTAATTAATACAGATCATACAAATAAAGAAATATTATTTATCAATACACCCATCAATCGTATATTAATAATAGTTGAAATAAAATTAATGGCTCCTATAATTGAAGAAATACCTGCTAAATGTAATGAAAAAATTCTTATATCAACTGAAATTCCACTATGACTAATATTTGAAGATAATATGGAATAAACTATTCACCCAGTTCCAGTCCCAATATTTGAAAATCTTCTAATTACTAATAAAAATAAAGAAGGGGGTAATAATCAAAATCTTATATTATTTATTCGAGGGAAAGCTATATCAGGAGCTCCTAATATTAATGGAATTAACCAATTTCCAAATCCTCCAATTATAATTGGTATTACTATAAAAAAAATTATTACAAAAGCATGTCTAGTTACTACCCTATTATAAATTTGATCATTACCAATTAAACTTCCTACTCTACCTAATTCTATACGAATAATTATTGTTATAGATATTCCCAAAATTCCAGCTCAAGAACCAAATATAAAATATAAAATTCCAATATCTTTATGATTTGTTGAATATAATCATTTATATAAATGAATTTTATAAATTAGTGAAGAAATTACATTAAAATGCAAATTTAAAAATAATTAATTTTATTATAGTAATGTGACCGATTGAAAGTAATAAACTGTAAATTTATTTACAAGAATAATTTCTTCTTTACTAATAAAATTTATAAATTATTTATATTATAAACTTTGAAAGTTTAAAGTTCAATTTTTAACTCAAAATTTTATAAAAAAATTCAAAATTTTATTATTATTTAATTCATAATTTAAATTAAATTTATCAATATCAATTATTAGGTCCCAAGTGACCTTTACCCTCATTTCTGACGTCACGCGCCTGCGCTCTGTCGCAGCGCGCTTATTTCAAATAAATAATCTTGCATCTCGAAACATGTTCTTATTTTAGTAATTAATCGATCCATTTATTTATTGAATATTCTTTATATAATATAATATTTCATTTACTTTATGTAATAGTAGCTTTTACTTTAGAAATATCTATTTTTAACTGAGTATGAATACCAATGTCACATGAGAACTTCCCGTCAAAATCGCTTCTCGATGAAACAGAAGAAATTAAAACCATGAATAACTTTCTCACACTAAAATGCTTATTTCACATAACGTATAAAATTTGAAACTTAACTAAAACTTTCATTAATTCGACTCCACGATTTTTCCAAGAAATATTGTTAACTAAAATCAGCAAATTGTAAGGTATCCCTACCTATTGAACTGTTCGACCAATAAGAGCCACCCTTTTGTCACTTCCAACGAATTATTAAATTGTTAACGTAAATTCAACCAATGGAAAATAATGTTTGAAACTGCTGACAGAAATATTCAAACATAAGTGAAATTTGTCTATAAAAACTAAAACGCAAAAAATCTCATCAGTTCTCACATACCACCGATACGTCTAAGACAGTTCTCAGTTCTCAATCAACACCACAGGTACGACTAAGTTACACATCCTCAATACCATGTGCAACTTATACGCTTTCTCGAATCAAGTTCACGAACACATTCATTCATAATTCTACGTTAAGTTAATACATAAATCTCGAATTACAGTGCATCAAGTAAACCAAGTAAATCAAGTAAATCAGAATCTTTGTGTCAATTGTTCTTGTAATGATAATTCAAGTTTAAGTCAATAACGGTTTTCAATACAATCATAAATTGTTTTTCAATTATACCTATAGACGTATCGAGAACTCAGTTAATAATTAATAATCGTAATTTAAGTGCATCAAAGACATTTACACAATATTGTAATTCACCAGTTCATGTGTTTAATTAATAAATCAATTAATAAGTGTTTCAAATAAATTTATAATCATCTTTAATTCACTTCATAACATCCTTACGCTTCAGCTACGCATAGTAGTGGCAGGCAACGATCCTCTACCAAAATAAAAATATTTCTGTTTTCAAAACCCTCGTCCAACAACACCTACGACGTAACAGAAAAATGGTGGCAGCGGTGGGATCGCTTGCCTGAAGTGTAAAGTGAATTAAGAACAATTAAATAGTGAGACAACATAAAAATCAAAGAACAGTTAAAACAAGTGAAAATCAATAATATTAAAACGAAACACACGAATCACCGAAGAAATAAGAACAGATAAATTAATTCAAATTCAAAAATAGAAAAGAAAACATAACAATCCATAAACACAGAAATTAAATCAAAAAAAAAAAATAATAAAGAGGAATAACTCAGTAGAAACATCCGAAGCTAGAAACGCAAACATCAGCAAAAGTAACCGACATCAACAACGCACACCTGGCAAAGGAAAGCAGTCAACGTCATCGGAGCCTTGCCTTACACGACGTTGCAGAGACAAACACCTCATATAACACCATCAGCAAATTCTTCACTAGCTTTATATAAGTTTACATTATTGTGAGTCGTGAATATTTTCTTTTTTTTATTTAACTTTCATCTCTTATTCTTTTCTTTTTTTCTCTTAACTTCACTATATTACACACAACATCATCATCTTCATTGAATTTCCGAAAAAATTTAAAAAAAAAAAAAAAAAAAAATATTAAAATGACTGATCGCGATAACACTTTTGGGCAACCGTCATCCGGCGCTGATAATGATAGTAATCAAATAATCGTGATTCCTCCTTCAACGTCCGTTGCAGACATCGTTGAAATGATGCGTATACAAAATCAAGACACGATTAAGTTTCGAGAAAAAATGGAGACGCAGAATCAAGAAATGTGTCAGTTTCGAGAACAAATAGAAGCAAAATTCGCGACGTTCTTGGATAGAACCAACCGCCCTAGACGACGACATAATTCCACATCTTCACTATCCTCACACGATTCAGATCATGATATTTTACGCGCAAACAGTCGTTCTCAACACATTCCAATACTTACACCAATAATACCTACACCAGTTCCACAAAACCTAACATCAATTCCACGACCACCATCACCCAATACACATATCCCAACACCCGTTCCTCAAGGACGAATGATAGTACATGATACAAACTATCCTTCTACTACAACTAGTCTCAGCTCACCACCTAACATAACTCGACGCAACACACCTTCACTAAGTCCAAAAGATTACACACAATTTATTCCATACTTTGACGGCACCCCTATGTGCTATGATGCAAGCGAACTCGTAATACACTGCAAAAACGCATCATCATACATACCACAATATGAAGAATATGAAATTTTGGCATTATTAACGGGCAGACTGAAAGGCGAAGCATTACGACGCGCTTACAGAGCAAAATTACGTACAGTACAAGACTTAATAAATTTCATCAAGGAAAATTTTGATAAACCAAAAACATATTTTAGTCTCAGAAATCAAATCCTTAAATTAGAACAAGGAACATACGAATCTATGAATACATATATTGCACGCGCACAAGAGCTATTATCTGACTGTACTGAGTGTTTATTGACATCAAACGTACCAAATAAAGAATCAGCAAGACAGACTTTAATAGATGACATAACTAACGGTTTTGTTCATGGAACATTGAAAAAATATTTGAGACTTTTTACCATAAAGAATTTCCCAGATTTCGCGGCTGCTTGCGCTGAAGGTCGTAGAGCAGAAGGAAAATTGGCAGAATATCCGCAACTAGATGACACAGACATGATGAGAAAAGACTGTTTTTTATCACAACCCACGAACTCTGTCGAAGCAAACAATTACATCAACAACAATTATAGACCAATTTGCACTTTTTGTCAAAAACCAGGACACACAGTTGACATTTGCTTCAAACGCACAGCTCAGACCAATAATCAAAATTTCTCAATACAACAAAATTCAAACGTTAGAAACTATAACAACTCCAGTATTCAAATATGCAATTATTGTCAAAAACCAGGACACACACTCGACATCTGTTTTAAACGTAGAGCCCAAGAAAACAAACAAAATTTTACACCTCAACAAAATTCAAATTTTATAAACACCAACAACTTTAACACTCAAATATGCAACTACTGTCAAAAACCGGGACATACATTCGATATTTGTTTTAAACGCAAAGCTCAAGAAAATATGCAAAAATCAATTTATCAACAGAATTCAAATATATTAAACTCTAACGATTATAATGTTAAAACTTGTCACCATTGCAAAAAAATCGGGCACTTAATTAAAGATTGTGGTAGAAGAATTTATAACAATAACACACAAGTCACTAACGGCTTTGCGAATTCAAATAATCAGCAGTATCCGGGAAACGCGAGTGCGCCCCGACTGTATGGCACGAAAACGGGGTTGAATTACAGCGCGCCAACTCAAACTCAGGCAAACACACAGACGAATACACAAGAAACTACATTCCAGAACCAGACATACTAAACACTAAAGAAATACGAATCTCGAGTGCTGAATGTAAAATTGCAAACACAACTTCTTATTCTTCACCATCAATTTTTATAAAAAATAACAGAATAAAAAACGATCAAGCCTGCTTTCTCATAGACACTGGATCTCAATTAAATCTTATCAATATTAATCAACTAAAAAATATATTTAATATAGACAAAAACATTAAATACGAATTAAATGGCGTCTCAAAAACCGACAAACCAATGACATTGGGAAAAATTGATCTAATAATAAACAATACAATTATCAAATTTCATATAATACCAGCAGAATTCCCATTAAATTACTCAGGAATAATCGGTACTGAATTCATGCAGAAAAATAACGCTAAAATTGATTATGATAATAAATTAATAATTGCTAACAATTTCGTTTACCCCTTTCACCATACGGAACGCATTTTACTACCAGCAAGACAGAAAACATTAATGATAATTCGACTATTAGACAACGGACTGAACGAAGGTTACATCGATCAAATAGACATGCCCGACGGAATTTATGTAGGAAAATCAGTAGTCACAAATGAGAACGGTAAAGCTTACATTTTCGCTATTAACACACGTGAAGATGACATAACAATTGATGTTCCCGTCGTCCCACTATATCCATTTGAAACAAGTGACGAAGAAAACGGGAATAAAAATAAAAATGTAGAATCACCAACAGTAAATGCAAAGAACCGCATAGAAAAAGTTATTAATACATTAGACCTTGACCATTTAAATGACGAAGAACGCTGCGCTGTACACCATTTAATCACAGAATATGCTGACTTATTTTATCTTTCTGGCGAACCTCTACGTTCAACAAACGTTATAACACATCGAATCATTACAACTGATGACGTACCTACTAATACAAGACAATATCGTTATCCGTTGACACAAAAAGAAGAAATAGAAAAACAAATAGAAAATTTATTGAAAAAGGAAATTATTCAACCCTCAGCATCTCCATACAATTCACCTTTATGGATTGTACCGAAAAAACCAGACGCACAAGGAAACAAAAAATGGCGATTAGTTATAGATTATCGGAAAATAAACGACAAAACAATTGGCGACGCATATCCACTCCCACTGATTAACGACATTCTTGATCAATTAGGCGGTGCAAAATACTTTTCTATCTTCGATCTTGCTTCAGGCTTCCATCAAATAGATATGAATGAAAATGATAAAGAAAAGACAGCTTTTACTAAGCCACACGGTCATTACGAATTTAATAGAATGCCATTTGGTCTCAAAAACGCACCTGCAACATTTCAAAGATTAATGGATTTAGTATTGCGCGGATTACAGGGCAATGAGTTATTTGTATATTTATATGATATTGTTATTTACGCTCGATCAATGGAAGAACACAACACAAAATTTATAAAACTCGCAAATAGATTAAGAAACGCAAATTTAAGTCTTCAAACTGAAAAATGTCAATTTTTAAGAACAGAAGTTAAATATCTCGGACACATTATCGGTAAAGACGGCGTGAAACCCGATCCTGGAAAATTAAAATCAGTAAAAGAATTTCCAATTCCAAAAACACAGAAAAACGTCAAAGAATTTTTGGGTTTAGCAGGATATTACCGACGTTTTATTAAAGATTTTGTTAACATCGCCAAACCACTCTCAGATTTAACAAGCAAAAACAACGACTTTGAATGGAATTTTAAACACCAAGTAGCCTTTGAAACATTAAGAGATAAATTATGTGAATCTCCTATACTCATTTATCCAGACTTCAACAAGCCATTCGTAGTAACAACAGACGCATCAGGTTTCGCTGTCGGTGCAGTTTTATCTCAAGGTGAAATAGGCAAATACTTACCAGTAGCATACGCCTCACGAGTCATGAATAAAGCTGAACAAAATTATCAAACGACGGAAAAAGAAATGCTTGCTGTAGTATTCGCACTCAAAACTTTTCGACTTTACTTATATGGAAATCAATTCACACTTATTGTTGATCACAGACCTCTTGATTGGATTAGCAATTTCAAAGACCCCTCATCACGTGTGATGAGATGGCGCGAACGTATCAGAGAATTCGATTTTAAAATCCAATATAAACCCGGCGGAATAAACACTAATGCTGACGCATTATCAAGAAATCCAGTTGTTGAGATAGAACCAAGAGAATTATACATGGTTAACGTCACATGGAAATCAAGCAGCTCAGACTTCAGTACTGAAGATTGGATAGGCTGGCTCCCAAATACACAAAACACAAATCTCGAACGTTTAGAACATCTAAATACTTTAGTAGATTTAATCCACGAACCCCCTGAGGGCGTGAGAAATACAAAACAACGAAAAATAACAGATAACATAAATACAGATAGCATAGAAAATACAGAAATCATAGAAAATACAGAAATCATAGAAAATAAAGAAATCATAGAAAATACAGAAATCATGGGAAATACAGAAATCATAGAAAATATAGAAATCATAGAAAATAAAGAAATCATAGAAAATACAGAAATCATGGGAAATACAGAAATCATAGAAAATAAGAAACCATAGGAAATACAGAAAAAATAGAAAATACAAATATCGCAGAAATCACAGAAAACATAGAGAATACAAATATCACTAAAATCGCAGAAAACACTGAAATCGCAGAAAATACAGAACAAACAAGTAAACGCGGTCCAGGCAGACCACGGAAAAATCCACTCAAAAAACCCCCAGATAAAAAATGTACAAAACGAGGCCGAGGTAGACCTCGCAAGAAACGCATACCAAAACCTCACACCAATCCACAAGACACTATACTAACTTTTGATTCCACGAATCCAACAACTGACAAATATAATTTAAGAAGAAAGAAACCGCGCATAGAAAACAATAATACGAATGACGATAATGACGACACATCTGATTCAGAAGCATCCATATACTCCATAGAAATGGCTATAAATCCACGTATATTACACAAAATGCAATCACACAAATCTCACAGTAATACAAATGCAAGTTCTGACTCAGAGTCATCAATTTACTCAGCAGAAATAACAACTAATCCACGTACTCTACACCAAATGAAATTATACAAAAACCACAATAAAATAAATGCAACTTCCGACTCAGACGATACTCCACACCATATAGAAAAGATAATAAAAAAGAAAAATCAAAATAAACAAATTGAAACACATACATTGATACACTCACCACCATATTCATCAGATAAAAACACCAAGAAAAAGGCTAGAAAAATTAGTGAATCATAAGAAGAATTAACAAATCTCGACTCAAGCAATGATAATGAATACACACTAGAAAAAAATATTCCATTACCGCCATCACATACATCATCAGAAACAAAGACAGCAAGCGAAAATGAAAACAATAATAGAGAACATTTCCTACAGAGAATGATGCGAAATAACAATAATACACAAGAAGAATCTTTAGCTACCATAAATATCGCTGACGACAATAATCACATTTCTGACATTAATCAACAAATTTCACAAATAAATAACTCTCCAAGTTCAGAAGAAGAAATTAATAATATAATAATTGCAACAGCTGAGATATATCCGGAAGTAAACGAAAATAATGCACCACGACAATCACCTGATCATAGCGAACATAGAATAAAAAGAAAACGTAAGTGTAACAAAGTGCGACGACACAACGACTTCAACGAACAGTGACTCTCCAACACGATCAGACAGAATAAACGCTATAAACACTCCACCATCAGAAACACATGACGCACACGACGAAATAATAGAAATAAAAGATACACAAATTCCACTATCACCTACTCCACAAACACAAGTAACACAACAGCAAGTTATACCAACACAAGAACAAACAATGGTTAGAGCAAATACTCAAATTTTTACAAATGTTATTGAATCAACCGACAATTTAGACATGAGAAAAGATAATTACATCTGCTTTCTAGAAACAGACGGAGCTCCTATAGACGACGTAGGACGAAAACTAATACAAAATGGTCTTATACCACCTCCATCCGATCAAACAGGATACCAAATCTCAGAGATTGCTGTAAATTTCACTAAAAGTAAAATCATATTTGGAATAATCATAGGAAAAAAGAATTCAAAAATAATAGAGGAAAATGACTTGAATAATGCTTTAAAAAATCTAGTGAATAAATTAAAAGAATTAAATGTTAAATCAGCGAGTATATCACAAGGATTGAGCGTTTTCGATATTAATTTTTGGCGTAAAATAAAAAACACACTGAGACTTACATTAATTGGCAGCAATATTAAAATTACAATTTGCAAAGAAGAAATAATAACACCAAATCCAAATCAAATCCAAAATATTATTAAAGAAAATCATGAAACTCCATTCGCAGGTCATAAAGGAGTAACAAAAACTTTCAATAGAATAAGACAAAGTTATTTTTGGAAGAAAATGAATACCGATATCGAAAATTATATTAGAAAATGTGAAAGTTGTCAAAAGAAAAAATTAGTCCGCATTAAAACAAAACAACCTATGGTTTTAACTGACACCGCTATCAACGTATTTGATAAAGTAGCACTAGACATCGTTGGACCATTAGAATTACTAGAAAATGGCAACAAATACATATTGACCATGCAATATGATCTTTCAAAATACTGTCTAGCCGCACCCATGAAACACATCACTGCTGAATGCGTTGCAAAAACATTTGTTGATAATTTCATAACTCGCTATGGCTGCCCTAAACCAATACTAACAGATCAGGGGACAGGATTCACAAGTTCTTTAATGCGCAATATGGCAAAATTATTCAAAATTAAACAAATAAGAACAACGTCATTTCATCCACAGTCAAACGGTGCACTTGAGCGTAGCCACCAGGTGTTGACAGATTATTTAAAACATTACGTCAGCAAAGGTAACTGGGATCAGTGGTTGACACACGCCATGTTCGCCTATAACACAAGCAAACACGAAGCAACAAATTACACCCCACATGAAATAGTCTTTGGACAACCTGCACTCATTCCATCCGAACTCAAAACCACAAATGAATTAGGTACATATGATGATTATGTTTATGATTTAGCTTCCAGACTCACTGAAATACGAAATATCGCCAGAACAAATCAGGAAAAAGCTAAAGAAATTTCAAAAGCATATTATGACAGAAAAATAAATACAGTACCATTTCAAGTAGGACAGTACGTATACATTGTGAGATGCGTCCTGCCGACTCGTCAAAAACAGGAACGCACTCAGAATTTTACCTTGATTTCTTGATCTGGTTTGTCCTCGTGAAAGGGATGCCACCCCGATGACCTGCAATGGTCTAAGATTTCGGGGGAATCTACAAATAACTGATGAACCGACTTGCGTATTTAATAATATTAACAAATAATTATATCGTTTATTATTAAACCAAATATAGAATATAAATGAAAGAAAAACGCCTTTAATGGCAAATAATAATTGTTCAAATAACTGTGAACAAACGTTTTAATACTTATTTAATTTAGGTCGCGGGAATGACGGGTCTACAACGACACGACAATACCTTTCCATCAACAATCTAATATTCTTTCTCATTTATTACTTAAAAAACTAACCGGAATTATAATGTGACGATATCTTAATACTTATTACTCACAATCTAATGATATCGCGTCGCGCTGTGGCTCGATAATATATACTACTAACAATGGCGGCCCACCACGTGTCAATCAATGTGAATGATCGATTGATCACGTACTAAGCCGTTTAATAATACTTTTTACTCACGCAAAACTATTTCTCACTCGTCTCCTTTCGACTCAATCGCCTGCCAGATTATGCGTATCTCACTCACGCGAAAATGCACGCAATTATTCACACGTTACAATATTTTTAATTACTACGCAATATATTTTGCACGCTTTTTCACACACTCTATCCTCACACAACCTGTACGCACGAGGTCCTCCGTGGAAGTGAAGTTCAATGGCCGCTTCCGTCGTCTCCCTCGTTCAACCATGACCACGTTGCTCAATTAATAGTATTAAGTCAAATTAATTACTGTATTATTGCGTAATTATTTGATTGGCTAATTTTTGAATGCCGAATTTCTCATTGGTTAATTTATTTGTGAGTTGAATTTGGCGCCGGATTTTGCATGATGGCGGCTTCACTGCTGGCCCAATATTGGGGCGCCATCTCTTTGATTTTGATCACACCAAGGTGGATATTTTATTTTATCGACGTAATATCATTTTTGTTGACATTACTTAAAAGTATGGTTATGTGGTTGATCCATGACTTTTGTTACTGTGAACGATAATTGTTCATTATTACGTCAATCCATTTACGTTGACGTTAGATTTATCCGGATTTATTTATTCGTATGGTGATTTATTATTCCAATGGAAGTGAGCCAAATCGTGTGGTTGGATGTTGTTTCATATTCATCACTGATGATGGTCATTGCTCCGGATGTCTCCATGGTTGGTGTTGTTGCTTTCATTCATTCAATATTTTCATTCATACAATACATACATTATTTCTTATTAATTAATACTAATTTATTTTATTCTCCACAGCGCGACGTATTTTTATATCTACAAATGTGATGAGTGAAAAGTCACCACATCACAACATGACCCCACTTAGACTGAACATATATCCTCAACGGATATATGCTCAGTCGACCTCAGCGCTCACTCATCCGTCCATACCGTCTATCATTTCCATTGTTATTAACGTAAATAAACATACTTGACTCTATTTTATATTATATTTTTATTAACTTGTTCATTAGTCAGTAATCAGTCTTGTACGTTTTAATTTTAATCACAATTGTTTGAGGTATTGACTTGAGCGATACTTTTGACATTAAATCTACTAATACTGGGTCATTTTTTGGTTTTTTGTGAATTATTGCCGTAGGATGTAACTAGCCGTAGGGGATTTCGATCAGGGTAACTATTTTTTGGGTTTCTTTGGTGTGTTTCCGTAGGGTGTAACTACCCGTAGGGATGCCATTTGTGAATTTTCTCTCCTCTCTTCATACATTTTGCACAGAAGGTGCCTGCTTTACTCGGGGTGTTGTATACGGCGCCACGATTCTTTGCATTGTGGGCACGTTGAAACGTCCATGTCTTTCCATCCACAAATATAACAGTAACGCCATTTTTTCGGTGCATTACACGCTCGGTGTGAGTGGCCGAGATGTCCACACCTCCAACAGATGTCTCCACCAACTCTCTGTAAGTTTGGCACTACGGTAGGTCTGGGTCCATGACGTGGTCTCGGGGTATCATCTACCGCCCCCTTGTAGGGGGCGGTAGGTTTGCGGGTTTGGAGATTTTTAGGGACATTAGTGGGACTGGGGCGGGAAGTGGGGAAGGGACAGTATTTGCAGCGGAAAGGGAATGTTTTTGAACTACGCTAACTAGTTCAGGGAAACGTATTCGGGGCCGGGAAGGTTGGGTATGGGATTCGGTAGTGGTGGTTTGGGAAGATAGTTCGGGGAAGTGTTGTCTCATTTTAGTGGGTTGGGCCGGAGGGGAAGGGATTGGACGTTGGGTTACACTGGCATAGCTAGTGCTGGGTGATTGGGTTTGGGGTTGGGGTTGGGAGCGTTGGGAGAGGAGTTCCGCTACTCGTTTAGCGATTCGTTCTTCCGCGCCTGGGTCTAAGGTGAGGGGGGCTATAGGAGGTGTCATGGGGATTTGGAAACGGGGACCGGAGTGTTTGGGTAGAGGTAGGGTTATGGGGAGAGCCTTGGGAACGAAGGGCGTAAGGGGCTGGGAGGTTTGGGATTTGGGAAGAGGGGGTATTGAGGGGGTGGTTGAGGTTGAAGGAATGGAGGATGGGGTTTTTGGTTTGATGGGGGGGTTTGTGGTTACCGGAGATTTGGTGGGAGAGTTTGGGGGTGCCGGAGGGGATCGTTTCTTGGAAGACTTCTCCTTTTTCTTCAGAGTTTCTACTCTTCTCTTTTTCAGATTCGCTTGAATGCGCTCCACTTCCTTCCTCTCTAATTCTTTCATCCTCAATTCTCTCCGCTCCTGCTCTTCTTTCAGGGCCTTCTCCCTTAGCCGTTCTCTCTCCAGCCTTTCCTCTTCCTCCTCTCTTTGCTCCGTGAATGGACAGCACGGGCTCCCTACCTCGCCCATCACCGGAATGTAATGGGGACGAGGAGGGCCCCGGTATCGGGCGCAGCTCTTCCTCATTGTTCTGCTTCTCCTCCTGTAAAATATTACCCGGAAGGTAGGGTTTTAGATCGTTTATGTGGCATTTTTCTATTACGTTGCCGTCATCGTCAGTCAGTTCGTACATTACGGGAGAGATCACGCGAGTAATGGTGAAAGGACCGATAAATCGAGGACCTAGCTTGGCCATGTAATTCTGTGCGGCTTGAGATAGTTTTCGATTTTTCTTCATTACTCTATCACCTATTTTAAACCGGATATCTCGCCTTCCCCGATTATAGTATCCCGATTGTTTAATCTGAGCTGTGCCGAGATGCTTTTGTACTAAATCCTGTAACAATCTTAACCGGATCATCCTTTCTTTCCACGCTAATGGGTCACTAGGTTCAATTACTTCCGGATTTTCAATCTCATTTCTCACGTTGACTACGGGCTTGGGGTTTCTACCCATATTCAAAAAAGCTGTGGATACTCCCGTAGTTGATTGGACAGCAGTGTTGATGGCGAATGTTAATTCGTTCAAATGCTTGTCCCAATCGCGATGGCTATCCTGAATATAAATACCTAGCATGGGCCGGAGGGTTCTATTTACTCTTTCAACCGGATTGGACTGGGGGTGATATGGGGGAGATGTTATGTGTTTTATGCCGGATTCTTTCAAGCAGTCCACTAAGTTTTTTCCTACGAATTCTGTTCCGTGGTCCGTCAAGAAAAATTGGGGCTTACCCCATCGATTTACGATTAATTCTTCAGTGGCTTTCCATATTGACCGCGCATCTGCTTTGGTTAGAGCCTTCATTTCAACGTATTTGGTAAAGTAATCTTGGAAAACTGATAAGTATTTCTTTTGAGCTTTACTCGGTGGAAATGGACCCATTATATCGGCTGCCACGATTGACCACGGACCTTCTACTGTGCGTTCCCTCATTAATCCCATTGGGCCACGCTGACTTGGTTTGAAACGCTGGCATTCTGGGCATTGTCTCACGAAGGTAACCACGTCTTGATAAAACCCTGGCCAATAAAACTCTTGGGCGACTCTATGATACGTTTTATCAATACCGTAATGACCGGATTGGGGTGGACAATGGGCATCTTCCATCACTTTTTTTCTAGCCTCGACGGGCAATACTAATTTCCACTGATTTAAATCCGGAAGGGTGGGATCTATCTGCATATTGGGGCGACTGTGATAGAGTTGTTCATCTTCTATTTTCCAATCGGGGTATTTATCCGGATATTCACGTACTTCATACTTTCTTTTCCTGAACCAAGTATCGTCAGTAGTAGTCATGACTTCCAAAGCGTCCAATTTCTCTTCTGTTACGCGTGAAAGTGCATCTGGGACCACGTGAAGTGAGCCTTTCCTATGAACTACTGTGATCTCATGGGCTTGCAACGCCATTGACCATCTTGCCAACCTACCGGAGGGGTTTTTAAGGTTCTTTAACCATCTTAGACTACTATGGTCAGTGATGACCTGAAATTTGCTTCCCTCAATGTACGGTCTAAACTTTTCCACCGCCCACAATACGGCTAGACATTCCTTCTCGGTCACGGTATAATTTATTTCCGCTGGAGTTAAAACGCGACTCGCGTAACAGATCGGGTGTTCGCTACCTATACTCAACGTCTTATTTTCGGCATCTGAGCCAAATTCTCCTGCTTGGGTTAAAACAGCGCCCAGTGCCCAGTCACTGGCGTCTGTTTGTAGGGTGAAGGGTTTAGTGAAATCCGGACGGGCTAAAACCGGAGCTTCCGTAAGGGATTTCTTTATTCTTTCAAACGCAGACTGCTGATCTGGGCCCCAGTCCCAAACTACTCCCTTTTTAACTAGCTTTAAGAGAGGTATTTTATCTTCCGATAAAGACGGTAAAAACCTCGCGTACCACCCAGCAGCGCCTAAAAATCTTTGAATTCCTTTAACATCCGTAGGGGCGGGATAATCCAAAATAGGGGCGATTCTATCTCTATCTGGCGACAAACCGTTCTGATCAATCTTATAACCAAGAAATGTGACCCGGTCACACAGAAATTCGCTTTTTTCCGCGTTTATCGTCAAATTAGCTTCTGTCAATTTCTCTATCACGCGATTCACCCAAGTTACGTGTTCATCTAATGTTCGCGTGAAAATTATAAAATCATCGACGTACTTTCGTACGTATGGGGACCAATCCGGAGGGATAATTTTATCTGTAAGTCTTTGGAAGGACGCCGGACCGTTTCTCAAACCGAAGGCCATACACTTAAATTGATACAGTCCTTTCCCTGGGACTGCGAATGCCGTAATCTCTCGACAACTTTCCTCGAGTTCAATATGAAAAAATGCATTAGATAAATCTAATTTTGAGATGTATACTGCTCCTTGCAGCTGGTCCAATAGTTCGTCTAGATTTTGCATTGGCACGGAATCGTGTTTTGTGACTTCGTTGACTTTCCGAAAGTCAATGCAAAACCGATATTTTCCGTTAGGTTTTTTATGCAAAACCGGCCAACTACACCATGGACTCTGGGAAGGCTCTATAATGCCCTCAGCAAGCATTTTATCAACCTCTTCTTGTGCAATCTTTAATATTTGGGGGGCGTATCTTCGTGTACCTTGCCGGATGGGGGGATGTCCCTGTACATCTATATTATGTTTTAAATAAGGGGTGACTCTAAGTATTTTGGGCTCCGGAGGGATTAATTTAGCAAAAGTAGCGCGTAGACGATCAGCTACATCAGGAGCAATATGTACGATACGGGGTAATTCTATTTCCGGGGGGATTGTATCCGGACTATTTTCTGCCAGCATTAACTTTTCTTCAATCCGGAGGGGTCGCGCGTAAACTATGTTCGATTGTGGCTCAATCTTAACTCTACCACCTTTCCATGTACAACTGTTTCCTTTGAATTCCACGCCCATAGCAGCGATGAAATCCATCCCCAATACAACGTCATACGATAAAGCGCTGCACACGCGGACCGGTAGCGTACAATTTTCCATATGAGCCTCTAATTTGAGTACCACGCATCCAAGTAGTTCAACTTCTGATCCATCAGCTACTTTCATTTTACCGCCGGCATTAATTACATGTTTTTTCACCAATTTACCAAATAATGGTCCCACAAAAGTTCGTGTAGCGCCAGTATCGATTAGAGCTCTAAATTTTTCATTTCCCAGCATAACTGACGTAAATTTCCTATTATCTCCGTAATCTTTCCCGAGTAATTTTAAAAACTGAGGAGTAGAAATGATCTCAGTGTCATTTGGTGATTCTAATTCGTACGCGGCGCCCACGTAATTGGTTTTAATATCTATTGGTTCCCTTTTTACCGGAATATTCAAATCGTCTGTACTCGTACTTATTTCTTGGGTAACTTTAATTACGGCCGCTCTATTTATTTGATTAAACAATAGGGGATCAGTTGCGGCATCTACTGTCCCCGAGACCAGTTTCCCTGGTTGTAACTATTTGGTGATTTTTTACTAAAATTTACGTTATTACCCGGATTATGTTCGTTGTTGGGAATTGGGGAAAAATTTTGATTGGGGACATAATTAGGCTGAGGATTAACATTGGGATTATGTTGAGGATTGTAATTTGGATCTGGATTATAATTAATATTGGGATTGAAGTTGGTGTTGGGATTAAAATTTAATTGAGTATTATAATTTGGGTTAGGATTATAATTGGGTTGGGGCATATACATTGGTTGGGGAATATAATTGGGGGGCACGTTATAATATGTCGTAGGGTTCTGCTGTTTTCTTGGTAATGGACAATTCCGACTAAAATGTCCCGGCTGTTTACAATTATAACAAATATTAGTATTTCCGGATGGAATGACCGGAGGGTTTACCGGAGGGGGAATAATTTCTGTTTGTGTAGCCAATGTCTTAGCTGGTTTAGGCTTTTTCTGTATATTCTTATTTAATATGGTGTTAATTCTTTCCTGTGTAGTGTCCGTGGCGTTCAATCCATTATTTTCTTCTACGGCTAATAACCCCAGGGCTTTTCTACCACTCGATCGAGACCACGCAGTTTTGGGTACTGTAACTTTATCCGGAGGGGGTGGTGGGAGGTATTGGGACATATATTGTGTACGCAACTCTATCTCTTGACCTTCTTTCACAAATTCCCTGTAATTGTTGATTTTACTCCTATCAATTAGTGGCATTATCCTAGGATGAAGATTTTTAAACGCTACTTCCATTTGTTCCCTGATTGGTATATCTTGGTCCAAACGAAGGAAGAGAGCTTGAATATTGGTCAGATATTCTGACAATGGTTCTCCCTGCCCTTGTGTACGCGTTCTAATTTCTTCCCATAACGCTGTTTTATTGTCGGTATATGAAAATCTTTCACGAAATTGTTCGATAAAATCCCCATAACTTTCCATTTCGCTTTTTTCAGCTCTGAACCAGTCTAACGCGGGGGTATCTGGGGTAACCGGAATGACTTGAAATACCTCTTCCTCTGAAAGTCCATACTGTTGAATGACCTCATACAATAATCTTAAATATTCTTCTCCATCTTTATTAGACCTCCCAGAGAATTTGATTTTTTGTTCCATTATTTTACTATTAATTCTAAGTATTCTTTCAGAAGTCCTGTTTCTATCTGGAATATTGAATGGATTTAATTTAGACGTTGATATATTCGATTGAGGTTGAACATCGAAGGTTAAATTTCTGAACCATGCAGGATAATCTTCTGAAACCGGAGGGTGTGTTGGTACTGATCCCACGTTCAAAGGTCTTCTTGATTCGTTCCTCTCTTCACGATTTATTGGATCAATTATTCTTGAGCTAGTGGCTCTTCGTTGATTGCCCGGCATCATTGGACTGGATGATAGCTGATGACCGTCTGCAAAAGTTACCGTAGGGGCTCTACTTCTATGCGGGGTGGGTATGTTGTCGATTATTGGGGTTTGATTGCGGTTTCCGGACAAAGTTGGGATATAATGGGCTCCGGATTCATCTTCGTCTTGGGCAAAGGGAATGGGATCTCTAAATCGTCCCATAGACTGACCCGTAGATAACAATCTTTCATTTATGGATCTATTTTGTATTTCAACTTCCCTGTTATTTTGTTCGACGATTACATTTAGTCCCCGTCCTCTATTTTGTTCTAAACTTATGTTTGGGTACATTTCCATTGAACTTCTACTAATGTCTAACGTTCCCGATCGTACTTTTTCAATTACTTCGTCGAAAGAAGGCTCTACTTGCCATCCCGTTACCGTACGCGGCACTCCTTCCCTCTCATCTACCTCCGGATCCCATTCGGCTGCTTGTTCTCCTACAGATTTACGTAATTCTGCTCTAATCAACCTATCTGTTAAAACATCATTTGGTCCTTTGCAACTGAGACCAAATACATCCAAAGTTGTTAATAATTCTAAAGGATTTAAATCGCGAGCTAGGGCTGATACTCTTCTCCTCATCATCTCTACTTCGTCGATAGGGGTCGTACCGGAAGCGTTCTCCATCTCAACCGGAGGGGGGATAACCGGATTATTTGTTTGATGGTCCATATTTGTTTCTGGTTGGTTATTTTTACTCGTCTTACTTTTACTCATTTTCTAGCAAAGCCCGAGAAAGATATTTTGATAAAGTTCCGATAAATCAATTTCGTCTATAATAATTAATAATAAAATTTGTTTCTCAATTTTCAACTCAAATATCGCGTAGAATTTAATTTCTTTTTATTAGATATATTTTCGATAAAACAACTATGAACGCGATATTGAATTTACAACGATTTAGCCAAATTTCAACTTTCTCGTTTAATAATTAATTTTTCTTACAACAGTTTAGCCAACTTTCAACTTTCTCATTCGATAGTTAATTTTGCTTCGATTTTAATTAATTAAGAATTAATTTTCTGTAAAATCAAGTTATTTTAATTCTTATGACCTTCCATCAAAAATCTTTAATTTTATATTCCAAATATTTTAATGACTATGTTTTAATTTCATTTATCTGAAAGGGGAGGCTTTTATTGTTTAACCGGATAGTGGGTAGTTGTTTAGACCGGAGGGTATAATTTTTATTTAAACCGGAGGGTATATTTTTAATTTAAACCGGAGGATACTGAAAATAATAATGATGCAAAATGCGGAAATGATACAATAAAGCAAACTCGAAGAGACAATTATTTGTTTGGAAATGATTTATAGTGATAATTCTCTTTGAATTATTTATTTATTTTATTTTGAATTATCTATGCAAACAAAATCACTCAAGCCAAGTCTCAACCTCGAAATATCCGATTAGTATTTTAATAAATTTTTTATGCAAAATATGTTTACTATTGTTGTTACTTGTTATCCTTCTTTAAACAGTCTTTTTATTTTATTTTTTTATTATTTCGTAAAATAATATTTCTATTTTTTACTGATGATGACTGAATATCCGTCGGTACTGTCCTTCTGTCGTGTACAAACAAATTGATAAACAATTGAGCGATAGTTGCACGTTAGGCAACAACAAAAAATATAATTATTCAAGAAAAAAAACTAAAAAAAACTAACAATTACCGATCCACAACACGCAGCGGCCGAATATTATAATTATATATGTTTTTCTTTTTATTTTTATGAAACAATATTTATTTTAATTTTTTTTTTTTTTTTTTTTTTTGTAAAATAATTTTTATTTTATTATTTTATTTTTTTGAAAGATAATTTTTATTTTTTTTTTTTTTTTTTTTGTAAAATAATTTTTATTTTATTATTTTTATTTTATATTTTTTTTTTTTTCGAAAAACAATTTTTATTTGTTTACTTTTATTTTATTTTTTTCAAAAAACAATTTTTTATTTGTTTACTTTTATTTTTTTTTTTCTCGAAAAACAATTTTTATTTGTTTACTTTTATTTTATTTTTTTTTTTTTTTTTTAAAAGATGATTTCTCCTAAAAGTAATTTTTTTATTTTACTATATTATTTTGTATTCAATTATTTTTATCGCTCGCCTATATTCGCTCGTAAGTTTTATTTTATATTGTCGTCTCGCTTCCCGTCCCCACAAGGGATGCCATTTGTGAGATGCGTCCTGCCGACTCGTCAAAAACAGGAACGCACTCAGAATTTTACCTTGATTTCTTGATTTGGTTTGTCCTCGTGAAAGGGATGCCACCCCGATGACCTGCAATGGTCTAAGATTTCGGGGGAATCTACAAATAACTGATGAACCGACTTGCGTATTTAATAATATTAACAAATAATTATATCGTTTATTATTAAACCAAATATAGAATATAAATGAAAGAAAAACGCCTTTAATGGCAAATAATAATTGTTCAAATAACTGTGAACAAACGTTTTAATACCTATTTAATTTAGGTCGCGGGAATGACGGGTCTACAACGACACGACAATACCTTTCCATCAACAATCTAATATTCTTTCTCATTTATTACTTAAAAAACTAACCGGAATTATAATGTGACGATATCTTAATACTTATTACTTACAATCTAATGATATCGCGTCGCGCTGTGGCTCGATAATATATACTACTAACAATGGCGGCCCACCACGTGTCAATCAATGTGAATGATCGATTGATCACGTACTAAGCCGTTTAATAATACTTTTTACTCACGCAAAACTATTTCTCACTCGTCTCCTTTCGACTCAATCGCCTGCCAGATTATGCGTATCTCACTCACGCGAAAATGCACGCAATTATTCACACGTTACAATATTTTTAATTACTACGCAATATATTTTGCACGCTTTTTCACACACTCTATCCTCACACAACCTGTACGCACGAGGTCCTCCGTGGAAGTGAAGTTCAATGGCCGCTTCCGTCGTCTCCCTCGTTCAACCATGACCACGTTGCTCAATTAATAGTATTAAGTCAAATTAATTACTGTATTATTGCGTAATTATTTGATTGGCTAATTTTTGAATGCCGAATTTCCCATTGGTTAATTTATTTGTGAGTTGAATTTGGCGCCGGATTTTGCATGATGGCGGCTTCACTGCTGGCCCAATATTGGGGCGCCATCTCTTTGATTTTGATCACACCAAGGTGGATATTTTATTTTATCGACGTAATATCATTTTTGTTGACATTACTTAAAAGTATGGTTATGTGGTTGATCCATGACTTTTGTTACTGTGAACGATAATTGTTCATTATTACGTCAATCCATTTACGTTGACGTTAGATTTATCCGGATTTATTTATTCGTATGGTAATTTATTATTCCAATGGAAGTGAGCCAAATCGTGTGGTTGGATGTTGTTTCATATTCATCACTGATGATGGTCATTGCTCCGGATGTCTCCATGGTTGGTGTTGTTGCTTTCATTCATTCAATATTTTCATTCATACAATACATACATTATTTCTTATTAATTAATACTAATTTATTTTATTCTCCACAGCGCGACGTATTTTTATATCTACAAATGTGATGAGTGAAAAGTCACCACATCACAACATATTAAAAAATATAAAAAGAGGGAAATTCGATGATAATTATATTGAAACATATCTTGTGACTGCTACTTTTCCTGACAAACAAAATATAGAAATTCAAAAAACTCAAAATACAAAAAAAATAATACATTGTAATCAAGCGAAAATTGCACATATGACTGACGACAGCTCCAGCTCAGAATCCTCTAATGGTTAAAATTTATTCTCAACAAATCAGAAAATAAAATAAATCAAATAATATAATTAAATATAAAACAAGTATTCTACAGCTACACACTCACACCAACATCAATCGCACACTTTCTTGAATTCCGTTTTGTTCTGATCTTCGCCAACACACTCATGCCCATACGCTCAACATTATTTCACATTCCGTTTTGTGCGAATCTTCGCTGACCCAACTTCATACTCGAAGCGCACCGCTATAACACCTTTTCTCGTCCTCCGCTTTGTTCGGATATTCGTACTACTCAAGGGGCAAAACTGTAAAACGCTATAGATATACGAAATACACACGAAACGCTGTTGAACCAAGTGAACAGTAAAACACTATAGATATACTACTAATAAGAAATTAACCGGTAAAATAAAATCGCCACACTCACACGCCACACAAACTTTTAATCACAACAGTCAACAAACAAATTCAAATTTCAGATCACGGAATGGATCTATTCAAATACTCACTCACTTTCATATCAATCATTTGGTACATACATCGGAGCAATGCCATAATAGCATACGACTGTGGAGCGCCTGGTATAAACATGACTACTTTTTCATTGAATAAAATACAAGAGTGCAATATTCCTATTCCGGACCCAATCACCACTACAGTTACTATTCAACTACTCCAAACTGCTGAATACGCCACTATTCACGTATATCAGTGTAAAAAAGAAATTCACCGCACCGTCTATCACTGCGGAATGCATTCACATATATCCATCGTCTCAAATGGCGACGAAGAATATATTATGGAAACATCTCAACCCATGTGTAATGAAATGCATAAAACACACTCGTTTAGATTGAATGAACAATATCACACAGACTTAGACGCAAACACAACAACTAGCAGACCCATACAATTAGCAGGCAAAGTTAATAACTCAGGTAGCTGTAAAGGCGGATCATATTCAGATCACTACGGAAGTTGGGATGACGTCGTAGTAATCGGACAAATTTTTATAACACTACAAGACTACTACGCTAATATCAAATTAGAAACAAACGATTTAATATTAAGATCAGGACAACGTTGCGAATACAAATCAGGAAAATGCATGCATTTAAATAATGGAAATACATACTGGAATATAGTGGAATTCTCAAAATGCAACTTAGACGCTTTCTCATTAATTTACCAAGGTCAAGCAACAAAACTCGTGATAAATCTGTTATAAATTATGATCAAGAAATTTATTCTTTAACTTCAAAAGAATACACTTTCGCACTACCAAGTAAAGGGACAATTGAAATTTGTGGATACAACTCAATAAAAACAGACAGCCCAAGGTTATTCATCTTCGATACCACACACAACACTCCACTCACAAAAAAGATCAGAATTACTCTGAAAAATACTGACCTATTCACATGTATAAACTCAAAGTTCGTTTATCTAGCATATCATTTAAAAAACCAGATCACAACTTATATAATGACGTCATCATGCAACAATGTACACTAGAGCGCAAAGTATTGAGTAACACACTTGTAATAGCATCTATCGCTCCAGCAGAATTCGCTTATCACCCACTAAAGGGGCCCGGTTACATCGCACACATCGCAGGAGAGGTCGTCCGTGTAGCTAAATGTATACCAACCGAAGTAAAAATCAGAAAAGTCAATGAATGTTTTCAAGAACTACCAGTACTCAGAGGCAATGAAACAATGTTTCTTAAACCCACAACACACATATTGTTACATACGGGCACACAAATAGAGTGCAACAGCATGCTCATGCCAATGTTCAATGTAAATAACGCATGGATCCAAGCAATGCCATTAATCGCACCCGCCAATCCACCAGAAGTAATTGCGCCCATCACAACAAATTCCTGGAAATTCACTGATACCAGTAACCTCATGGACACAGGAGTATACGCCACTGAAGACCTCAAACGTCTTAGCGAAATAATAATGTTTCCTGTAGAAGAACCTGCAGTGCTTCATACAATAGCAAGGGGTGCAACCGGACACGAAAACATCCATCAGGGAATAAACCTAGAAAACATGATAACGTTCGAGAAAATCCAGAGTAAATTCGAAGAAGCGCTAAGTACAGCCTCGAAAATTATATATACAATAGGCCACGGGTCAACATTCGCATTTGGAGTATACATAATTTGCAAAGCCTTTAAATTAGTCATCGACACAATCATACATGGTATAGCATTACACACAGTCTTTGGCTTGAGTTTTATGTTACTTGGAGCTATCTGGGATTCAGTCACACAATTCTTACTACACATGAACAGACACAATAAAGAAAAAAAACAGAAAAATAATAATGACATCGAATTAGACAACGTTAACCAAACAGACAAAGAAATACAAAATTCAAACACAACAAAAAACAATAAGGAACAATATGAAAACGAATCCCTACCGCACCCCTCGCCGCGATATCTCCTAAACCGAGAAAAGTCACAAAGTACAATATCCCTAATTTCCGACAAGAAAAACCTACAACATTTACAAACAATCATAACCGAACAAGAAGAGATAAAATAAAAATAAACAAATGATCTGTGGCACTCTGGGAATGCCGGCAGAATTGAAAACTTGAACATTAACGTTGTACATTTTTTAATATTTTGGAATGGTTAGGGAATAATTTCGGACGAATTGCTTTATTTATCAGTATAGAAGTACTATCATTTATGTGGTTAAATACAATATTCATTTATTGCGCATATCGTACACAAATATGACAATTTATATTACTTTCTAAGTTTAACATTTCGGAACTATTACAGTTATTTTACATTAAAAATTTTATCTCTCAGAAAAATCAACAACTTTCATTCATAATTTCGACGACTCTTTCGCCATCATCATTACCAACATCATCATTTGTTTTGTGACGTCCGGAGTTGGACGCCGTTGAATATTTTCTTTAACTTCCTAAGCGAGCAATCGTACACCGAGCGGTAAGTGTATGATGCTCTTTCCTTGTCTTTGGGACACCCCGCGTGGCTTATAGGGTATATGGAATAGGAAGGAAAGAAATTGAGCAGGTAGTTGTTCACCAAGATCTCGAGAGATCTTGTTTTCAGATTTCTATTTTCTTATCAGGTGTGAAGAAATAAATTATTGAAAAAGGTAATTGCATAGAAATAGTTATCGTATATTGTAAAAGAAAGGTAAAATACAATATTTATATAAATGTTTCTTACCACTAATGGCTGTCTATGAGGAGATGCCGACTCTTACGTTTATACGTGCTTTGACGTAGCGAAACTTCTATTTATAATATAGCGAACTTTACTACACTTTTCTACAGAAAACCCGAGTATATACTTCGCGTTACACAGTTAACTATTTCTTTCTGATTGGTACTCGTTGCGTTCAACCTAGAGTGCTAAGGAGTACTAATCGTTATTTTATGCGAGGCTAGTTGATTTTAAATCAATGTAGACTTTCTCGCGAGTCTGCAGTCGTTTTAATAACAAGTTCGTTGTTATTTATCTGTACTACGTTCGGTAATAATCAGACTTATAGACTTTAGACTATTGAAATAATTATTATTTTACGCGAGGCTAGTTGATTTCCGATTTTGGATCAAAATAGACTTTCTCGCGGGTCCGCAGCCGTGTCAATAACAAGTTCGTTGCTATTTGTCTGTACTACGTTCGGTAGTATTGATTAGACTGATTTGATCAAGCCTGAGACTAAGACCGGACTAGAACATAGTTTGTATGGTTGAAAGGGTTTTTATATGAAGTGAAAAGTAGTTCATTATTGGAAGGGAGAAATTAATTTCCCGTTTGATTTCCAAAAATATGATTTTTGGAAGTACATAGATTTTTACGACTGTGACACTTTCTTTGGCGGACCGCAGAGATTCTCTATCGTGATGCATTCGAAATTTTACGACCGATGTATCTAATGGAGAAAGGTCCATTAGTGCATTTAGAATTTCCAAGAAAAGTCGTAAAATTAGGAATGTTCCCTTATTTGAATTGAAATCAACTTTCCTCAGCAGGTGAATGTCGAAATTTTTAATTAATAGCGGATATTGAGTGGAGATGTGTGAGAAAATTTTGGTCGTAATTTAAGTATAAGACGTGACAGTTTATTTTTCTTTTGTTTCTCTGAAAAATGAAGATTATTTATTATTATTTTATTTTATATAATTTCATTTGAAATTATTTGTTTGGTATCGTGTTTTTGATACCTAACCTACACCGCAGTACCGCACACGTGCTTATTGTGACGTAATAAAAGTATAGGTTAATGCTATATAGTATAAATAAACATATTACAAATATTACATCTATGATGTGTAGGTACATATGTATATTATTATAAAGTACTCACTCATTTCCTTTCACTATTTCTTCGTCACTTTTTTCATTAATAGATGCACTTTGTTCAATTTCCATATTTTAAACACTTTATATATGAGAATTTTACAACTATACAGACGGTCGAGCCATCAGCAGATCAGCTGATCAGCATTCAACAGTAACCATCACATTCAGCATGGTGAGCGATAAATTTCTAGTGCGCAGACGCCACGCACTAGATGCTCCCACCACATCACTGCCGTGCATGCACGTAGCAGCCTGTAGTACAAACACACACGCACACTCGCACAAGCGCCCCGTGCCGCTTAAACGAAACAGTCAGCAGGCATACATTTTTGGCGCGCTGCAGAAAGAGAGGGGGTTCCTCTCCTACGCCGGCAGTCTACCCTCCCTACATCTTACGAATTTTCGATCAGCATCACGTGACCCTGACGCGAGTCCAACATTTTCTACCCATCTAAAAAAAGTGCACAACGCCGCTAAAGAAGTTTTCACTTCAAAAAAAAAAAAAAAAAAAATAAAATAAAATAAATAAATAATTGAATAAATAAATACATTTGAATCTCAATCCATTGCAAACAAATACATAAGTATATATAGTCAAGTCCTACACACTCGCAGTTATTCATTTTCATTCTTATTCTCTACTACTTTTCTTCTACGAAATGACACATTCTAACTCAATTTCATTAGACTCTTTCATACTGAAATTGTAATCTACGAAATAAATCAATAAGATTATCATTAGAAAATAAAATTTTTTTTGTACAATAAAAATATGTTTCGATCTGCGAGCATAATACGATTTCATAATACTTATAAAATCTTTTTTTTTTACTTTTCGCGGGACGCTCTTGTTTTAAGGGGGGACGTGTTAGGTCCCAAGTGACCTTTCCCTCATTTCTGACGTCACGCGCCTGCGCTCTGTCGCAGCGCTCTTCTTTCAAATAAATAATCTTGCATCTCGGAACATGTTCTTATTTTAGTAATTAATCGATCCATTTATTGTATTGAATATTCTTTATATAATATAATATTTCATTTACTTTATGTAATAGTAGCTTTTACTTTAGAAATATCTATTTTTAACTGAGTATGAATACCAATGTCACATGAGAACTTCCCGTCAAAATCGCTTCTCGATGAAACAGAAGAAATTAAAACCATGAATAACTTTCTCACACTAAAATGCTTATTTCACATAACGTATAAAATTTGAAACTTAACTAAAACTTTCATTAATTCGACTCCACGATTTTTCCAAGAAATATTGTTAACTAAAATCAGCAAATTGTAAGGTATCCCTACCTATTGAACTGTTCGACCAATAAGAGCCACCCTTTTGTCACTTCCAACGAATTATTAAATTGTTAACGTAAATTCAACCAATGGAAAATAACGTTTGAAACTGCTGACAGAAATATTCAAACATAAGTGAAATTTGTCTATGAAAACTAAAACGCAAAAAATCTCATCAGTTCTCACATACCACCGATACGTCTAAGACAGTTCTCAGTTCTCAATCAACACCACAGGTACGACTAAGTTACACATCCTCAATACCAAGTGCGACTTATACGCTTTCTCGAATCAAGTTCACGAACACATTCATTCATAATTCTACGTTAAGTTAATACATAAATCTCGAATTACAGTGCATCAAGTAAACCAAGTAAATCAAGTAAATCAGAATCTTTGTGTCAATTGTTCTTGTAATGATAATTCAAGTTTAAGTCAATAACGGTTTTCAATACAATCATAAATTGTTTTTCAATTATACCTATAGACGTATCGAGAACTCAGTTAATAATTAATAATCGTAATTTAAGTGCATCAAAGACATTTACTCAATATTGTAATTCACCAGTTCATGTGTTTAATTAATAAATCAATTAATAAGTGTTTCAAATAAATTTATAATCATCTCTAATTCACTTCATAACATCCTTACGCTTCAGCTACGCATAGTAGTGGCAGGCAACGATCCTCTACCTAAATAAAGTAATATTTCTGTTTTTGAAACCCACGTCCAACAACACCTACGACGTAACACTACCTAAAATTCTTAATAAACCTCTAATAATTAATGTAATAAAAATTACATGATATTTGTAAATATAATTTAAAATGAATAAAGGAATTAATTTTTGTAAAGCAGATAAAAATAAACACCTTATTCAATTTAATTCTAATATTATATCAATAAATCACAAATGAAAAGGAACACATCCTAATTTTATTAATATTATTAAATTTATAATATATATAATTAAATTTATATTAAAAAATAAATTTATATTTACACATAAAATAAAAATTGAAGATCTAAAGGCATTAATTAAAAAATATTTTATTCTCACATCATAAACATATTCATTATTCAGAATTATATCAATAATAAATATAACTAAATTTGATTCTATATTTATTCAAATATTTAATCAAGAATTTATAGATAAAACTATTGAAGGTCTAATAAATAATAATAATAAAACTATTAAATTATACTTCATTACATAAATTATATATATATAATAGAATTACACTATTTCTAAAAATATCAAAAATTTGTATGCTATTTTACATTAATATATTGTGATGATGTATCTGGACACATCATCCCTTGGATCTTTGAGTACAAAAATATTGCTGCGCTGAAAATAAAATAAAGTCAAATAAGTTGAATTGCCTATGTTTTAGTAAAAAATATCCGGATAAATGAGATAAAATTAAAAAGAGAGTTTACCTGGCGTATAAAGATATGAACGGTTGTGAGAGTGTTGTGTAAATGCATGAATGTGTCAGTATGAATGGGAACCGGTGGTCAACATCTATGTCATCACGTGGCGAGCATCATCACCATAAATAAATCATCGAGCTGATTGTGTCCAATGGAATGAGCCAATAATATGTTTTCCGGAGAGTTGGGCAAAAAAGAGATAACATATGATTCAATGAACATCCATAGATCTGCACTAACCTAAAAATGAGAGTGGTGAAACGAATGCCTAGTAAAAAATTGAAGAGAAAATTATAGTGATTACAAAATAATACTCACGGGAGCAAAACATCCGGAGGAAATATTATTAATTAATAATCACGAATTAATCATCGTGTAATAATTGAAATGAACAACATCAACACAACATTCAATCATGGTATACAACAACAATAAACAATGTATGACACTTTTGAGGGTTAGTGATACCACCAGATCTAAAAACATCGACTTGGCGCCACCGGATTACCGAATTCATCCGTATAATTATGATCCAATCTGCACAATTCAATACTGCAGTCGATAAATTATAAACCTTATAATTTTTATCTCGGTAGAGTCCGCGTCGGGTCAACGACCGGCCAATCAGAGATCCGAATGTTTGAACTTGAATTGTCGCAGCCAATCAACTCCGCATGGAGACACGAAGAAGACGACCGAAGGTTCGAGAATAAGAAGACGCCACCAGGACTGACGCTCCGGTCATTTTTGATTTTACTTAGCTGTGGGATAGCGTAGAGTGTGATTGCTTTGTATGTGAGTGACAGTATTGGATAAAAGCAAAAGTTAAATTGTTAAAAATAAGGAAATTATTAGAAAAATATTGTGAAACGACGCCATATAATTGTACACAGGACGGTATTGGAAGTCTAAGGAAATAGTTGTAATACTTGAAGGCCGTGGAAGTTTAATACGGCGTGGAGTAAGAAATATTCTTAGATTGATAGTAAGTGGTGAGTGACGCCATTATTGGGCTGAATTTTCTTTTAATATTTTGTTCACAGTATTTCTTATTTTTTCTTTGGAATAATTCTTGAGCGATTCGACAGCGCAGCAATATTATTACGGGCTAAGTCATTAGTTTGATATCGTTAATAAAAAAATCATATTTGTTTGTATAAAATCAGTATTTGTAGACCCATCCCGGGCTTCATGCGTAACAGAAACAGATAGAAGATCTCCAAAAGGGACTTTGTGTGTGATATTGTATAGAAAATTTGCATTATACTAATTAATATTGGTGAAATATCAATAATAAATGATCCGTAGAAACGATCATATTGGTGTTTCACGAATAATAATTCAAACGTAATTGATTGTCATAATTTTAATATTTTTGTATGATTCGCCGGAATTGCTATTTATATTAATTAATAATCAACAATTATCAATCGTTATCAGTAATTATCAAACGTTTTCAATTGTTACCAAACGTTATCAATTAGTATCAAACATTTTTAATTATTATCATACGTTTTCAATTAGTATCAAACATTTTTAATTATTATTAAAAGTTTTCAATTAGTATCAAACATTTTTAATAATTATCAAACGTTTATTTCATGTACGAAAAAGTTCTTTATTTCTGGAACATGTTATTTGAATAAATTATTATTAATTTAACCTCATTTAACCGAATTATTTATCTTCGAATGGTCGAGTCATTATTTTTCAGGTTTATTTCTACAATTATTTCATTTTCAGCATTCCGGCAGTTCAACAGGTTACTAAAGAAATTCCCTAGTTCTATCTAGTGACTTTTCATTCAAATTTATCAACTAGGGTGGCATCCCTTGAAATATTTTGTCTTAATTTGGGGCAAAATAAAGAATATTAATAATTTTGTAACGGTAAGTCCGGCTGTTGAATAATTACACCGGATTTTTAGCTTTTCTGTGGAAAGGTGACCGTTATAATATATATATATATTAGCAGACCCGGTCACGCGTTGCTGTGACTCTATTACAGTGCGCCGGATCAATGTTGCACTAAACTTCCTAATGTAGTCAGATTAATATTCAATTATAAAACTGAAAACGTTTCAATCGATTCAAGAACTAAAAAGTAATTGGTAAAAAATTTCGCAGGGTTGAAGTTAATGACAAACGAACTTAAATTTTCAATTTATATTTTATTACAAACTACTTCCTGAAAATATATAAAAATGGATAGTTTTAAAAAACAAATGAATCATTACAATTTATAGTTCAAATTTATCCAAGTGCTAATTTATGTACAATATTTTTTGTCAGCCTGTCTTTTGCTAATACAAATAAATTTGAAGGTTGCCCCCCCCCCCCTACCCCCCACTCACGTGAGCAGGCGAAATATAGTTGCCCATGAGAGAAACACGTATTTTCCAAATCCAATCTACAAATGGACATTGTTTGGCCTTGCGACTTATTTATGGTCATTGCAAAAGCCAAACGAATCGGAAATTGCAATCTTTTGAATGCTACTGGATAATCTGACGGTATGATAGGAATACGTGGCAACAAAATGATCTCTCCTTTAAACTTTCTCGT
Organism: Microctonus brassicae; assembly: GCA_918226075.1. Taxonomy (NCBI): domain Eukaryota; kingdom Metazoa; phylum Arthropoda; class Insecta; order Hymenoptera; family Braconidae; genus Microctonus; species Microctonus brassicae. Next base: position 14,526 of record OW445492.1, on the reverse strand, counting down.
CAAAATAATTGCCTCAAGAATGTTTCCTGTTCTTCTTCTGATGACGAAACGTGTACCGTTACATAATTTTGGTAGATTGAAATTACGTAGAAGAATAATCGGTGAACCACTCTTCAATCGAAGATTGTGCGGTGGCATTCCTAATATATCTAACGAATTCAAAAACTCAGTTGGAAAATTTACGGCTTCATTTTCATCCGCAATAGTGTCTATTGATTTAAAAGACATCAAATCACCTGGCAACAACTGTTGTATCTGAAAGTTAATTTCGTCGACATCGACATTTTTTGCTGCCAAAATAGCACGATTACTGAGCCAATTATGACGTACGTAATTATTTGATATATTCGGGAACACACTCTCAATAAGTTATTTTTTCGAGTCTACAACAGTGCAGAATTCATCGGGCAATTTGTGTATTGTGTATCCTGATGTAATTCCATTACACCGTTCCCAATATCAAGCAATTTCTTAGAAAATACTTGCGCCGACGGATCATTCTGCAATTGTACTCGCATGTTTATGGTCATTCGAAGTGTTTCGACATTGCGCCATAAAAACGATTGTTTTAAACATGCATTAATCTCATCGGCAAAAGTAGAGCGAGGAATGACTGGTAATGTCTGTAGGAAGTCATCCGAGAGTAGTAGAACAATACCGCCGAAAAGTTTATCGTTGTGTTATAATTGGTATTATAGAGACGCCCAATAAGTGCTGCCCTCATTAGTGCTTGAGGTCGAGATTGTAATTTTCGGCGCGTGCAACGTGCAACCAGCTGATGCACTTGTAAGTGCTGCTCCTGTTGCATGCGACGCCAAATTAATGAATAATTCGCGAACAAACACAAGATACAGCACAATTTTAAAAATGACAATGAATGAAAAATATAAATAATTTGGTTATGTTTGTAAACATAAACACTTATGATGTCTAATTAATTGCAGCATGAAATAAATCAAAACGCAACGCCATCTATTGGAGGATTACCCAACCCAGATAACCAAGTGTTATGCTGATTACTTAATTCACACCGCCATCTCTTAGAAAGTAATTGAACTTACAAAAAATTGCAAGTCATTGTCCTATAACAAACATTTATTTAATATTTAATAAATATTGTTGTTGAAAATCGAGATAAATACTATCCTATAGTTTAAGTTGGACCAAATTACACATACTACGCCAAGTTTCATCAAAATCGGTTGAGTAGTTCCGGAGTCCATTCGTTTCAAACATTGTGAGAGGAGATTTTTATATATAAGTGTTGCGTAAATCACCACACTCTTTTGAGCAGTGTTAAATTTACTCCAGAGATGTCAGCATTGTCTAGTCGTGGTCATTGCTACCACTGTAATTTTTGGACTGCTGACCTACTTTTCACGCTAATGAGCATGCGCACGAGTGATTTTTTGGAACGAGACGAAGGTGAAGGTCTTCGTCGCCATCTTTTTAACGACCGTGATCTCGTGCGCACGCTTTCAATTTTTGTTCAACATTTTTTTTGTTTTTCATCTTTATTACTACTTAATTCTTTCTCTAAGTTGACTAAATTGCATTGTACAGGGTTGTGAGTCTAATTAATCTAGATCTGTTCACCTCACAATTCAATACGTTACGAAAATCGTAGTTAGATTGACGCAATCAACAACGTGGTGTATAATTACTGTATAAGCCTCGTGGCTACGCTATCTTATATATAAAAATCTCCTGTCACAGTGTTTGAAACAAATGGACTCCGGAACTACTCAACCGATTTCGATGAAACTTGGCTTATTATGTGTAATTTGGTCCAACTTAAACTATAGGATAGTTTTTATTTCGATTTTCAACGACAATATTTATTAAATATCAAATAAATGTTTGTTATAGGACAATGACTTGCAATTTTTTGTAAGTTCAATAACTTTCTAAGAGATGGCGGTGTGAATTAAGTAATCAGCATAACACTTGGTTATCTGGGTTGGGTAATCCTCCAATAGATGACGTTGCGTTTTGATTTATTTATGCTGCAATTAATTAGACATCATAAGTGTTTATGTTTACAAACATAACCAAATCATTAAAATTTTTCATTCATTGTCATTCTCAAAATTGCGGTGTATGTTGTGTTTGTTTGCGAATTATTCATATATTTGGCATCGTATGCAGCAGAAGTAGCACTTACAAGTGCATCAGCTGGTTGCACGTTGTGCGCGCCGAAAATTACAATCTCGAACTCGAGGACTAATGAGGGCATCACTTATTGGGCGCCTCTATAATAACAATTATAACACAACGATAAACTTTTCGGCGGTATTGTTCTACTACTCTCGGGTGACTTTCGACAGACATTACCAGTCATTTCTCGCTCTACTTTTGCCGATGGGATTAATGCATGTTTAAAACAATCGTTTTTATGGCGCAATGTCGAAACACTTCGATTGACCATAAACATGCGAGTACAATTGCAGAATGATCCGTCGGCGCAAGTATTTTTTAAGCAATTGCTGGATATTGGGAACGGTGTAATGGAATAACATCAGGATACACAATACATCAAATTGCACGATAAATTCTGCACTGTTGTGGACTCAAAAAAAGAACTTATTGAGAATGTGTTTCCGGATATATTAAATAATTACGTACGTCATAATTGGCTCAGTAATCATGCTATTTTGGCAACGAAAAATGTCGATGTCGACGAAATTAACTTTCAGATACAACAGTTGTTGTCAGGTGATTTGATGTCTTTTAAATCAGTAGACACTATTGCAGATGAAAATGAAGCCGTGAATTTTCCAACTGAGTTTTTGAATTCGTTAGATATATTAGGAATGCCACCGCACAATCTTCGATTGAAGATTGATTCACCGATTATTCTTCTACGTAATTTGAATCCACCAAAATTATGTAACGGTACACGTTTGGTCATCAGAAGAAGAACAGGAAACATTCTTGAGGCAATTATTTTGACGGGAAAGTTTAAAGGAGGGATCATTTTGTTGCCACGTATTCCTATCATACCGTCAGATTATCCAGTAGCATTCAAAAGATTGCAATTTCCGATTCGTTTGGCTTTTGCAATGACCATAAATAAGTCGCAAGGCCAAACAATGTCCATTTGTGGATTGGATTTGGAAAATACGTGTTTCTCTCATGGGCAACTATATGTCGCCTGCTCACGTGTGGGGGGGGGGGGGGGGGGGGGGGGCAACCTTCAAATTTATTTGTATTAGCAAAAGACAGGCTAACAAAAAATATTGTACATAAATTAGCACTTGGATAAATTTGAACTAGAAATTGTAATGATTCATTTGTTTTTTAAAAATATCCATTTTTATATATTTTCAGGAAGTAGTTTGTAATAAAATATAAATTAAAAATTTAAGTTCGTTTCTCATTAACTTCAACTCTGTGAAATTTTTTACCAATTACTTTTTAATTATTAAATCGATTGAAACGTTTTCATTTTCATAATTGAATATTAATCTGACTACATTAGGAATTTTAGTGCAACATTGATCCGGCGCAATGTAACAGAGTCACAGCAACGCGTGACCGGGTCTGCTAGTATATATATATTTTCTTTAATATTTTTTCAATTAGAACCACTCAGGATTAACTCATTAGAATAAGCATTATATGTTCTTTATTTCTGTTTTTTCCATTGTGTAATAATTTTCTGTTCAACAACTTTATTGTACATCTACACAATAAAGGTTCACACGTAACCAAAAAACATTATCGTGTGAAATAAAGACTGAACAAAATACAATTTTTACGGATAATTTATTAAAAGCCACTAACCAAATTAATTATTCTGTCTCGCGCAATAAGTCTTCATGATATGACTAATAAGATCAGTATTAGAATTACTCATCATCAGTTTATCTCAAACAATAAGATATATATATATATATATAAATTTTTTTATCTTATTTTATTTTAATTACATTTCATTTATTTAATTCTTAAATACATAAATTTATTCTATTTCATATTATTTCAGTTACTTAATTTATAAATGTTTATATATTATTCTTAATTTAACGAATAAAATAAGATAGAATAAAATAAATACACATATATGTATAATAAAAGCAAAATATATTTTAATATACTAATTGTTTTTATTATGATTTATAATAATTTTTATAATAAATTTTTTTTTAATATATCTATACATATGTATATAATTTTTTTTATTTTATTTTATTTTATTTTATTTTATTTTATTTCATTTCATTTATTTAATTTATGTCCATCATTCGATTTTATGTGGACATAAATTAAATAGATAAAATGAAATAAAATAAAATAAAAAAACTTGAACATTAACGTTGTACATTTTTTAATATTTTGGAATGGTTAGGGAATAATTTCGGACGAATTGCTTTATTTATCAGTATAGAAGTACTATCATTCATGTGTTCCCTATTTTAAACACTTTATATATGAGAATTTTACAACTATACAGACGGTCGAGCCATCAGCTGATCAGCATTCAACAGTAACCATCACATTCAGCATGGTGAGCGATAAATTTCTAGTGCGCAGGCGCCACGCACTAGATGCTCCCTCCACATCACTGCCGTGCATGCACGTAGCAGCCTGTAGTACAAACACACACGCACACTCACACCAGCGCCTCGTGCCGCTTAAACGAAACAGCCAGCAGGCATACATTTTCGGCGCGCTGAAGAAAGAGAGGGGGTCCCTCTCCTACGCCGGCAGTCTACCCTCCCTACATCTTACGAATTTTCGATCAGCATCACGTGACCCTGACGCGAGTTCAACATTTTCTACCCATCTAAAAAAAAGTGCACAACGCCGCTAAAGAAGTTTTCACTTCAAAAAGTTTGTATGTATATAAATATATTGAAAAAATGTTATTATAAAAATTATTACAAATTGTAGTAAAAAAATTGATATATTAATACATAATTTGTTTTTATTTCATATTTATGTTTTTTTTTATCCTATTTTATATTATTCGTTAAATTAATGATAGTATACATTGTGACGGCCGCCTTTCCTCGAAAAGGCTAGAGTCCGGATATTTTACTCTTTACTCCGGAGTTACCGTCAACTTACTCTTTTACAAGGGATGCCACTCCAGTTACATTAACCTAAAAGAATCCTGGGGAAATTCTCAAGGCTCTGAAAATAATATTGCATGCGTTTAAATGATATTAATATGAATAATTCTGACTCAGTATAATTTAATTGATATAAAAATGACCTTGATATTTATTAATTGACCGAAATGATTTTAAATGTTAAATATAATATGATAAAAATGTTTACAATAATTTTGATATTGGTTTGACCTTTTCTAAGGGCCAAACCAATATATTTTGAATACAATATTTTCTCTTGACTCTTCTGACTCTAAATTCTCTCTATTCATTTACTATTACTCTACTTTTTTTGCTCGTGGCGTTCACTGGATGGGTATACAAGACCCGATTTTAACTTCATACTATTTCATTCTTTATATAATTACATTCATAACCCATACTTTTCATACTCACACACTACACACTTGACTGTCCGACTCCGCATGAGGGAATGTGCTCTGTTGCTCTTCAAAATCTCCGAAGTTGTCTGTTAGGGTGTCCATCCCACCGATTGTCCACTGGCTGTTTAGTTTCAACTCACTAAATCAGCCCAATCAGTCTGACGACCTTCCCATTTCTATCGACTCCATTCTTCGGTTGCGATCTCGCCGTGGCACACAAAAACGCACACCTGACACACGTGCTGATTCAACGGTGAAGTCGGAAGTGTATTGCGAAATTACGGCAGCGTCGTCCTCAGCCTCGATTGCCCTTTCCATTGTCAATAAATTCCATTGCCCCACTTTACGGTAACTAGGAATATTATTTCGGCTGTATTCCGGATGGTATTTTGACGGTGATGACCACTGCTGTTGATTGGCGACGTTGACCACCGCTTTTCCGCACTCACTTCGCACACATTTACTCGGGCGCAAATAAAAGTTATGAGTGGCAAGCCACCTCATTACAACATATATTTATGAACTAAGTAATTGAAATAAAATGTTTATATGGACAGGCACAGAGAAGCAGCTGAGAAAATGTCTCCACATGCGGCTCACATGACAGTGTGGCGCGCGCGTGAAAGCTTAATGCCGAAAATTCCAACGACACTACAGTCATTTATAGAAATGAAAGACTTTTTGCCAAACGATTTTCTAACGGCGTATCATGGTTATTTTCGCACCGCCGATAATGAAGTGGGGCTTGTCTTCACGAGCCAGCAGCTGCTGGGGGCGATTAAGTACTGGGATACAACAGAATTGTTTATTGATGGAACATTCGCTGTAAGGCATAAATATATAACTACAATAATATTCCTTAATTAGGGTTTCATTTGTTTATGTTTTTTGATAAAAATTTCAGTCTCGCCCCAAGGAGCCGACCATCAGTGCTCAGCTGCTGGTGATGCACGTGCGAAACCGTGATGTCGTGAGTATTAAATTTTCATAACTAAACTGAAAACTATTTCGAGAACAAATAATATTGTTAAATTTTTCATCCAGGGCGTTCCGGTAATGTTCGTGTTATGCGACAGTAAGACCAAAATGCTATACAAAGCATTTTGGTCTTACGTAATACAACACGTGCCAGAAATAAAAATAAGAATTACATGTGTCGTTAGTGATTTTGAGAGGGGGCTGATTCAAGCAACAAGGGAGAGCCTCCCCGCCGTGCGGATCCGCGGATGCTGGATTCACTATATCCGAGTGAGTTTAATAAAACTTGTTTGTTAATATGAAATGATTAAAATTATTTGTTTAATTTATGTAATTTGAATTATTTTAACGATTTTTGTATTTTTGCAGGCGGTCACACGGCGATGGAGAAAACTCAAACTGCCACAAACCGACTCATGGAAAATCATATTGGGGATGGTGTGGTCGGTCCCATTGGTGACCGCTGAAAGAATCGGTGAGGCGTTTGAAAAGATTTCAATTGCAATGGCGCCAGAAATTACCCCTGAATTGGAAGAGCCGGTCTAGCAATTCCTCCACTACTTGAATAATTATTGGGGCCGAATGTCAGATATTTTGTCTGTGGCCGGCCACACCTGTCGGAAGAACAACATTTGCGAGGGATTTAATAACCAACTTCCCCGGAAATTGCATGGTCCTCGACCAAGATTTATAAATTTTTTGAGTAAGTATGTATGTATGTATGTATGTATGTATGTATGTATGTTATAACGGTCACCTTTTCGCAGAAAAGCTAAAATCCGGAATTTTTTATCATCAAACGGACTTGCCGTTATAAATTTATTCAATTCTTTTTATTTTGCCCCAAATTAAGACATAATATTTCAAGGGATGCCACCCTAGTTGATAAATTTAAATGAAAGGTCACTAGATAGTACTAGGGAATTTCTATAGTAACCTGTTGTTCTGCCGGAATGCTGAAAATGGAATAATTGTAGACTTAAACCTGAAGAGAATTATTCAAATATTCCCAAAATAAATAATTCGGTTTATTGCGGTTAAATTGATAATAATTTATTTAAATAACTTATTCCAAAAAAAAAAAAATAAAGAACTTTTTTTACAAATGAATTAAACGCTTAATAATTATTGAAAACGTTTCATAATTACCAAAAATGTTTGATATTAATTGAAAACGTTTGATATTAATTGAAAACGTTTGATAATTACCAAAAATGTTTGATACTACTTGGATATATTTGATAATAATTCAAAATGTTTGATAATTATTGATAAAGTTTAATACTAACTGAAAACGTTTGGTAATAAGTGAAAATATCTGACAATTACTGATAACGATTAATAATCGTTGATTATTAATTAATACTTATAGCAATTCCGGCGAATCATACAAAAATATTAAAATTATGACAATTAATTACTTTTGAATTAATATTCGTGAAACACCAATATGATCGTTTCTACGGATCATTAATTATTGATGTTTCACCAATATTAATTAATATAATGCAAATTTTCTATACAATATCACAACCAAAGTCCCTTTTGGAGATCTTTTATCTCTTTTTAACTTGCGTGTAGCCCGGGATGGGTCGACAAATACTGATTTTATATTACTAAAATAATTTACTTATTAACAATATCACCGAGTGACTTAGCCCGTAATAATATTGCTGCGCTGTCGAATCGCTCAAGAATTATTTGAAAGAAAAAACGAGAAATACACTGAACAAAAAATATTGAACAAAATTTAGCCCAATAATGGCGTCACTCACCACTTACTATAAAGTAAAGAAAAATTATTACTCCACGCCGTATTTCAACTTCCACGGCCTTCAATTATTACAATTATTTTCTCAACTTTCAGTCTTATCCTGGGTACAAATATATGGCGTCGTTTCACAATATTTTTCTTTTATTCAATTTATTCTTTTCTTTCTCATACTTTTCTTTCTTATGCTTTTCTTTCACTCACATACAACGCAACCACACTCTATGCTATCCCAGGGCTAAGTGAAGTCAAAAATGGCTGGAGCGTCAGTCCTCGCGGCGTCTTCTTCTTCTAGAATCTTCGGTCGTCTTCTTCACGTCTCCATGCGTCGTTGATTGGCTACGACAATTCAAGTTCGAACATACGGATCTCTGATTGGCCGGTCGTTGACCCGACGCGGACTCTACCGGGATAAAAATTATAAGTTTTATAAATTATCGACTGCAGTATTGAATTATGCAGGTTGGATCATAATTATACGGCTGAATTCGGTAGTCCTGTGGCGCCAAGTCAATGTTTTTAGATCTGGTGGTATCACTGACCCTCAAAAGTGTCATACATGGTGTATTATTGTTGTATACCATGATTGAATGTAGTGTTGGTGTTGTTAATCTCAATAATTACACGGTGATTAATTCGTGACTATTGATTAATAATATTTCCTCCGGATGTTTTGCTCCCGTGAGTATTATTTTGTAATCACTATAATTTCCCATATTGTAATTGGCTCGATATTCATCTCACCACATTATTTTTCAGGTTATGGTTTTAATCTTTGGTTGCAACTGAATAATGAATTGTCTCTCCTGGCCCAACACTCTGGAAAACGTCTCATCCGATTCTTTTGATGATGAATGAAGTCCGCTCCCTGATTTTCAGTTGATGGTTACATTGTAGACGTCCGGCTTCCATTTACACAACCATTCACGCATCACATTTACACAACATTCTCATAATAATCTATTACGACTTTATACGACAGGTATACTCAGTACAATATTATTTATTTTATTTATCCGGAAATATTTATTATTTGATTTTAATAGTCTACATTATTTTATTCCATTACAGCGCAGCAAATTTCGACATTAATATAGGCAAGGGATGATGTGTTTGAAGCACATCATCACAATGTATGTATGTATGTATGTATGTATGTATGTATGTATGTATGTATGTATGTACTCTCCTATATGGAATAATTACATTGCAAAAAATAATAATATTTTCGAAATAAACAGATGGAATGCAGCATGTCATACAAGGTGCAGAGCAGCGATGGGTGAAACTTACAAGCGGCTGCATGGTTTTAGAACAACACCAGCGATTCGGCCAAATCGAAAGGGAGGAGCAGATTCAAAAAAATCAGACGGGTTTGCGCCACGGAAAATATACGATGGAGCAATTTCTGTCCCAAATTTTCCTGCCCAAAAATATTGATAAAACAAATATTCTTTCTGATGGTAAGTTCGAACAAATATGTAAACTAATAGAAATGTATGATTTTGAAAGTATTATGAAAAGTGTATGATTGTTTTTTTTTACGTTAACAGACGCTGAAGCTCCTGAAGAGATTAGGGACGAGATCGGGCTGGCGGACCAGATCGTTCATTCAGAGCTGGAGCCCATAGGTAGTATGATGTTTATTGCATATGTGTTAATTTCCAAAATGAATATGTATGTATTTGTTTACAGGTAATCCTGCAACGCAGCAGTGGGTGAATGTGCCACGGCAATGCCCCGTACGGCTGAAGCCACGAGAGGGAGGCGGGTTCACATTGATCAGGCTCCCGATCCCAATCGGACCAGTCTGTCTGCCGGCCAACACGCCAAGATTGGTTATACGGACAGCTGAAAATGCCACAATAACGAATTTCCAAGCAGATAAATAGATGAATACATACATACATACATACATACATACATACATACTGTGACGATTTTATATAGTCACGATTAATTTTTTCCTATTACTTTAAAGTGACGCTCGCTGAAACGGGCGACACACACTACTGAGCAAATAGTCGATAAGTCAGAAAGTAGCGAAGTATTGACAAAGATAGAATGTAGAATTGAATAAATGAGTGAGTGTAGAATTAAATAAATGAATGAGTGTAGAATTAAATGAAAGAAGGCAATGTAGACACTGCACGGGCTCACACGCTGTAAGCTGAAAGAAATGAATAATTAAAATGTATCACGATGATTCTATGTCAAATAGAATGTACGTGATGTCCAGCAATCCGCTGATCGATTCGCTTGGCGCGTAGTCGATAATGTTGTTGCGCCTATTAACCCAAGGTGGCAGCACTTCCTGGGATGGCACCCAGCGAAGTGGTGAAGACTAACAAAACGGAAAGATGCAACAAAACGAAAAAGAATGCAATAATGAGGCACTTGGAATTTGGAGAGCGAATTAATAAGACGTGTGCCTAATATATTGCGAAAAGATAAATTATCTTTGTAATTAAAATTATTTACTGCTTGTTGAGAAAGTGTGTGTGGAAAGTTGTGAGAGAGGCTGATATTGTTGTTGAGCTGCATCATACGCATTCTAGATAAATCTTTGTAAGTAGAATTGATTCACGATAATAATTTTTGTGTCTGTTGCCACGTGCCGCTAGCCTTGTTCAGCGGGCGTCCATTTTGTTCACATTGCGCCAAATTCCTGGTCATTAATTAATAATTGATATTAAAAGGTAAAAAAGATAATTAGTTGATGAAGTTGATTAAGTTGATTAAGTTGATTTCCAGATCAGTTGTTTACTGGTTTTAAGAGCCCAGTCATTATAAATAAGAATAAATATTTTTTCTTTTGTTCAATTATTTGCGTCAAGCGCTTTCGTATTGGTTCACGCCATAATATTATTATTATTTAATTATTATTTTTTATATGATTTTCGATTATTAATATTTCAATAAAATATTATTATTTTCATGCTTATATTAAAATATGTACAACGATTTCCTTCGTGGTCGTTGACTATCCTCATCCTATTATTTATTAATAATTAAATAGGTACACGAAGGTGGCATCCCTTGTAAGCTGCTGAGGAAAAAAAGGTAATAAATTATAAAATAAATCAACTGTGCGTGGTGCCTAGAAAACACCACGTCACAATACATATATACATACATACATACATACATACATACATACATACATAAATACATACATACATACATACATTGTGAGATGCGCCCTGCCGATTCGTCAAAAACAGGGGCGCACTCAGAATTTACCATGTTTTGTTGTTGGTGTTGTCCTCAAAAAAGGGATGCCACCCCGATGACCTGCAATGGTCTAAGATTTCGGGGAAATCTATCAATATTCAATAAACCGACTCACGTGTTCAAATTAATTAACAAATGATAATACTATTTATTATTAAACATGAAGAAAATATATCATACAGAAATGAAAACGCCTTCAATGGCAAATGATGAAAAAATAAGTTTAAATAATGATTATATTTGGGTCGTGGTAATGACGGGTCTACTACGATACGACAATATATCTCAATCAACGATATGATAATTCTTATTACTCATTACTTAAAACTAACCGGATTTACAATATTATAATATTTTAATGTTTCGTACTTATAATCTATCAATATCGCGTCGCGCTGTGGCTCGATAATATATACTAATGACAATGGCGGCTCACCACGTGTCAATCAACGCGAACAATCGATTGATCATGTACTAAGCCGTTTAATAGCAAAATTACTCACGACAATTATTCCGTTCTCGTCTCTTTACAGCTGAATCACCAACAATATCTGGTGAATATCATACACGCTAAACAGCACGCAATTATTCACGCGTTACAATATTATTTTAATACGTATTTTAATTCTTACACGCTTTTCTATCACACGCTCTACGCACACACAACCTGCACACACGAGGTCCTCCGTGGAAGTGTTCATCAATGGCCGCTTCCGTCGTCTCCCTCGTTCAACCATGACCACGTTGCTCAATTCATATTAAATTAGTCAAATTAATTACTATAGTATTGCGTAATTAATTGATTGGCTTTTATTCAGATGCTGATTTTTTCATTGGTCGATTAATTTGTGATTCGACTTTGGCGCCGGATTTTCATGATGGCGGCTTCATTTTTGTCTCAATATTGAGGCGCCATCTCTCTTGTACAGCTCACACCAATGTTTATTTGTACTTTATCGACCCATTTATCGACTGAATAGTATATTTGTTGACGTTCGTTCAAAAGTGTGGTTATGTTGGTTATTCATAACATTCAGCGTTGTGAACAATTGTTGTTCATTACTGTGACATAGGTCAATTTTATTGATTCAGTTGCTCTATGGTGGTCTATCCGGACTTGATTATTCATGGTTTGGTATTAATTGGTCCATTTGGCTACATGTTTCGCCAATTATCCTGTTGTTCATCGCTCAGTATTCCTTCCAAGGTTGGTGCATGTTCATTCATTCAATACATTCATACTTTCGTTCACTCATGATATATTATTTACTATCATCTATTATTTATTGTTTATTATTAATTATTAATTATTTTTATCTCCACAGCGCGACGTATCCTTATAAATAAAGATGTGATGAGTGGAAAGCCACCACATCACAACATACATACATACATACATACATACATACATACATACATACATACATACATACATACATACATACATACATAAATACATACATACATACATAAATACATACTGTGACGTGGCGTTTTCTAGGCGCCGCGCACAATATTTAAAAATGATTGTTTAATTAATTATCAGCTACAACAGCAACCTCCTCAGCAACACAACACAAGGGATGCCACTCCCGTTCAAATAGTAATAAATAAATAACCCGGGAGAAGTTATTTACATTTCAAACCAAAAGTGTTCTTTTATTCAATAATATTGAAAATAAATGAATATATGATAGTGAAGAAATAATAAGGTGAAAACAATAATCATCAACGAAATTAATAATAAAGTGACTCGATATAATAACTCAAAATATTCTCTATCTGATAAATACGTGGATTCTCACACTTAGCGTACATGATAGATTCGCAGTATTCCTCTCATACAATATTACACGACAGGGGGGAGGGGTTTCTACAGGGGTTCTCACGCACTCTCATATCACACATTATAGCACACACATACAGCACAATTTCACTGCACTTCTACAGCTTCCTCGGCTTCATCCTCAGCTACCTCAGCATCTACGGCAGCTCCAACATCTTCAACAGCATCCTCTACTGCACCATCAACACCAGCTACCTTGACTGATGATCCTCTGCTTTCTTTATTTAGCGTTCTCCATGCGTCTGTCGCTACGCAGTGTCGCGATCTCCTATCGCCTCTTACGCAATTGCGCCCAAACTCTACACGTACTAACGCGTCTTCCTTACTCACAGGCTCGATCAACAGTGTCGTTCACTGTCGCCTCAATGCATCATTAGAATAGGTGCATACGCACCTATCCCTACTACTGACACGCCTAATTGGCGCCGCCTGGACGAAAATCGTCACAATACATACATACATACATACATACATACATACATACATACATACATACATACATTGTAACGGCGCTAAATTTGCCCTTCAAGAATTTAGTCACCGTTATCGTTGTCCTTGATTAGAAGGGATGCCACCCCGATTGCCTGAAAATGACTCAAAGGTTATCGGGAAACCTTTTTAAACAAAATACAAAATAATATGTTTTCATAGTAAATAATTTTAAATGAAATAATAACGATATTTATTTAATTATAATAATGATAAATCCGGATGAAAAAATAATAATAATAGGAAATATAATGACTCGAGAAATAATAATGTCTTTCTTTTTCAACTTCTATCAAATAATCAAATAATCAAATAGTATTCTTTCTTATAATTTTGGCCGTGACTATTGACGGGTCTACGGCAGTGCGACAATCATTTTATATTCACAACAAATAACTTTCTCACTCATCCATTTCACTCAACATATTTATCACGCAATTTATCACACTATTCATTACTTATTATTATCATTCTATTCATTCGAATATTCCAGTGTTAATTAGAGGGGAACATTTTTTCCGGAGGGGTTTACTATTTTCTTAATTAACACTTTCATACTTATCATATCGAACGAACAATTTTAACAATAATGAAACCGGACCTTCACTCAATCCATACAGCGTACTTTTTTACACAGTATGCAATAATTACTCACCCGACAATTATTTTTCGTTCACTCTTTATCACACATTCTCTCTTCACACGTTT